>JAXQQM020075755.1:37500-134943 GCA_034641835.2 Pinus albicaulis
TTTGTAGACTACTTCCAAATGGTTTTTTCTTCTGAAATTTGCTTAGATATCATCTTCTTGGGTTGATTTTTTTCTTGTAATCTAGTTGAAAAGGTTTTAGACGTTTCAATAAATAAACTATCTATTAAAAATCTTTGTTTAATTGATAAAGATATCTAGTGAGCATGCAATAGAGCCAATAATGATTGAAAATAGAAAATGTCTTATAAACCTATAGCATAAAATTCAAAGCATTTAATTTTTTAATTTAATCTTTAAACTAATTCTTAAGAATGTGCAAAGATTTTTTTTTAAATTGGACACTAAAATTTATAAATTGTGTAGAGAAAAATTCTATAACTCAATAAGTAAATATTTGTAAAATTTAACATTTAAGATAAAAAAAAATTAATATAATATCCACTTAACTAAAAATAATAAAAATAAAATGAAATTAAAATTATAAATTGGAGTATGCAGTTTGAGTGAGCTTAATGGTTAAGAGCATGTGTTTCCTCCTAAGAGATCACAGGTTTAAAACCAGAAGAAATAGAGTATCTATGCCTTCGTAATAGATACCTTGTCCCACAAACAACAAGGTCTCATACACCAATTCAATATCTAACTTTATGATAATCTTAAAATTATATAATAATAATAATAAATCATAAAAATGAATATCGATGAGAGCTTATAGCTCTAATTTACTTTGGTTTTTGAATACTGATTTACTTTTGATACCTCACAGATTTAATATTCTTCAAATATAACTCTACGAATCAAATGGGAGCGTCGACGGCAGCGAGGTTATGGCAAAAGCAAAGTAAATTTATTGAGATCAAATTGATTTATTGGTTGTGTTAATGGATTCTGTTTAAAACTTTCAATGAGAAATAGACACTGCTTTAAAAAAGCGTCAGACCTTTTAGTATCAGTTGTTTTGTGCCTGCAGCTCTTGTATTAGGTAACTTACTATTGTACTTTTTTACTTGTATTAGGTCATTTACTATTATACTTTTTTACTTGTCTTAGGTAACTTACTATTATACTTTTTTACTTGAGACCGTGCACAGTTTGTATTAAAGTGGTAATATTATGGGATCTGACTGATATGGGAAAAATTAAATAATAATTTATCTTATTTATTGTCAAATTTCGAAGTATTTCAAAAATTCACAATAAATTTAAACTCATGAAAATATTCCAAAAATTCACAATAAATTTAAATTCATGAATTATACTTTTGAAATGTTTTCTTTTTCTTAAATGATTAATTTTGTTATACAAAGCTTCATTTAAAATCCATGCTCTTATTCAATATCTATCTAACTCGTACAGAAAATAACTGACCTCAGGTAGAATCTCAAAATATTCCAGAATCCACAATACAATTAAACTCAGGGATCTGATACTTCTGATAATTTTGTTTTACAAAGCCCGATCCAAGTTCCATGTTCTAATTCAATAATAACTATCTAATTTATAAAATAACTTTTCAATCCCAAAATATTCCTAAAATCTATAATGGAAATTTGATACTTCTGAAATATTGAAGATAATCTTTTAAATCATTAATTTTGTCTTACAAAACTGGATCATTAATGTTGAAAATAATAATTATTTCACCGCAGAGATTATTTTTCCATGAACATTTTCTTTCACTGTGGGCATTTAGTTATAAGTGTTCTCCATTCAAATGCAGTTGTGGTATAATGGCTGCTTGTGAGGTTAAGTCGAGTTACTCCAGGCACAAATTTCACAGCTAGACTATATTGCAAAATGAAGCCAATTACCCACAGCTAGACTATATTGCAAAATGAAGACTATATTGCAAAATGAAGCCAAAATGAAGCGATATTCCTACTCTGTCATAGGTAAAACAAAAATTACGAATTTCAGTTGGGCAATATTTCACAATGGAGCCAATTACCCAGCTAGGCGATATTCCCATTCTGTGAGAAGGAGAAAAAAATAATAATAACAAATTCTCGGTAAATAGTTTTGAAGATATAATTAAAAAATGTTAGTTATAGTTTTATGGATGGCATGATTATATGAAATAAGGCTTTCAAAATTTTAATTTAATTATCAATTATTATTAAGTGACAAAAACAATTTAACTCCTAAAATATCCCATAAATTAAAGTAATTATGCTCTTTTAATTTAATTCAATAATTAAAATAAATGTCATATCAATAAGTGTGATTTTTTAGTATATAATATTGATCAACAATGTTATTGTAAAGGTGAATTTTTATGGTTAAAAATCTTGTGACATGTAAATATGTTTTTAACTCATATTTTTTCAATGATTAATAATAAAAATTTAAATTAAAATCATAATTTAATTATTTTCTTTGAATTTCTAATTTTCTCAATGCTAAATATCTGATGAACTAAAAATTTTAATGCTTATCATAGATTGATACCTAGATGATTGAATTGCCATAGTTATTCTACATATTATTTATATATGTGTTATTTATATAACAATATAAACATATTATTTTTATTTATATAACAGCATTAATTTTGGTTAAACTTTTCGGAATTAAATAAAATGACATTAAGAATAACAATAAATATAGTGGACCAAAATATTCACTAAAAAAAAAATAACTCATTGTTAATTGAAGTAGTTGATCTAGAATTGTTTGAAGGGAAAGCCCTTTGAAATTGTGAAAGAGCAAGAAAGAATTATAATCTATAAACATTATTGTAATGAAAAATTTTCATTTTGTTTATAATATTATAATAATAATTCAAATTCCAAATTAATATATTAAATTTGTTTTAAAAACTATAATAAAACTATATACTTCTTTCTAAATTATAATTATAAATTACATATAGCATAAAAATATTTATAACTTGAAATATGAAAAATAACATCCATAATAGTACACAAAAAATATATATTTAAAACTTCATTTATTTTAAAACACATGCTACCTCTCATTTCGAGAAGGTGCCTAACAACCAAAAGATCACATTTTCTTGGAAATGTTTGCATGCATCACACTAGTAGGAGGGTGATGGTGCAGAAGACTCTGATGGTGACTCAGCTGAGTTTTGAGGATTATAAAGTTTCCTATTGTAGGGTGTTGGTGCAGGAGACTCCAATGGTGTTGCAGGAGACTGAGCTGAGTTTTGAGAATTATAAAGTTTCTCATTGTAGAATGTTGGTGCACGAGACTGAGCTGAGTTTTGAGGAATATAAATTTTCCCAGGAATATAAATTTTCCCATTATATGGTGTTGGTGTAGGAGACTCTAATGGTGTGGCAGGAGACTGAGCTGAGTTCTGAGGATTATAAAGTTTCTCATTGTAGGGTGTTGGTGCACGAGACTGAGCTGAGTTCTGAGGAATATAAATTTTCCCAGGAATATAAATTTTCCCATTGTATGGTGTTGGTGCAGGAGACTCAGCTGAGTTTTCAGGATTATAAAGTTTCCCATTGTAGGGTGTTGGTGCAGGAGACTCAGCTGAGTTCTGAGGATTATAAAGTTTCCCATTGTAAGGCACTAGTGCAGGAGACTGAGCTGAGTTTTGAATATCATAAATTTTCACATCATACGATAATGGTGTAGGAGATTCTGGTGTTGGTGCAGGAGACTTATCTAAGCTTTGAGGATCATAAATTTTCTCATTATGTGGTGGTGGTGCAGGAGGTTGAACTGGATCAGAAAGGTTCCCATCACTGCAATTGCACTTCCATACTTCATGATCAGGATCTACTGGTACAGCCACAGCCTCACATGGCAGACATGATGGAGCGCAAGGTAGATTGTTGCATGAAGGCTGTGTACTTCCAATAAGCTCCCCCACATTCTGCTACAACCAAAAAAATAAATCAAACTAGGAAAATATCTTTTATGCTTAGCTGATGATACTTGAGCTTATTATCATATTCAATAGGTAAACTTTATTCCATATCCATTGAATACATAGAATTTGCAATCTATATAAAAATACTCATTTATAATAGAGATATGATAATTCTCAAAGATCCATACAAAATTATTTAGACATAATATTCATGCAAATACTACAATGATGAATATGAACAATTGTATACCTGCAAATTACTTTGGTCCATTTTTGCCAAAGTCTCTCTTTCTGAAGCTCCAGAGAAATATTTACTTTCTACCAGAACAAAGACACAATATTACAATTAAAATATGCATACCAAGAACTCTAATACTGATAAATAGTTGTGCCAAAAAATTAATTTCTATCATAAAAAAGACACCATATTACAATCAAAATATGCATACAAAGAACTCTAAAACTCCAGTGAAATATTTACTTGTAAATAGTTGTGCCAAAAAATTAATTGTAACTATAAAAACTTTGAAAATATGTGAAAAAATAAGGCATATCATAACTAATGTACCATGTTGATGTGCTTTTGAATTTGATGCTGCATTAAGTGGAGCCATTGTAACCATTGTAATCAGTAACATGATTAGAAATACATGATGCAAATAAAAATTCATTTTGACCACTCCACAAGCTCTAATATAGTAACAATGATATGATCAATGAGAAAAAATTGATGTGAGATTCATATTGGTGCTCTTTAACAAAATTGAAATATTTATAGGATGAGCACAAGACAGTAAAATAGAAACAATCATGCAAAAGGTTAAAATAACAAAAGAAAAATTTGTTTCCACTTTTAAAGATAGAAACTAGATAAGAATTTCCACTACATTAAATTTAGGAATTCATAAAAAACTAAAATTAAACAAACAAATGGAAGTTAAGGAATGAGAAAACTCAAAATAAAAAGTGAGAAGTTTAGGAATTCAGAAAAAAATGAAATAAAAAATAAAAATTCAAAATTCAAAAACAAAAGCAAAATATTTTTCCACTTTTAAAAGAGAAAATTAACTAAAAAATTAATTTACATTCAGAAAATAAAAATAAAAAATTTAGAAGTTATTTGCACTTTTAAAGGAAAAAACAATTGAGAATTTCAATTACTTTAAAATGTAAAAATAAAAAATAAATAAGAATTTTAACTATATTGATTTTTGGAATTAAAAAAACAAACTAAAATAAAAAGAAAAAGACAATATTTTCCCACTTTTAAAGATACAAAAATAATTGACAATTTTAACTGGTAAAAATAGAAAGTAAATAAGAATTTCAACTAGATTGAGTTTAGAAAGTAAAAAATAAATAAAAGGAAAAGTTTAGGTTAGCTTAATTAGGTTTGGTTAGTTATATTGTTGAAGAGAAGAATGGTTTGTACAATTAATTTTGATTTTATTTTTAAAAGTAAAAAATAAATGAAAATTTCTATTTAGTAATGTTTAGGTTGGTTTTAATCATATTGTTTGACAAGAGAATGTTTTTTCAATTATAACTATCATTTGTATTTCTCAAGGCCGATTTAAATCTATATTTTTGATGAAACAATTTTTTATCCCACAATTGACTCTCACTCTCAATACTTTCTCATGAAATTTAAATTCTATGAAAACTAAGCCTTTGAAATCTAATTATTTTATTAGATAAAGAGAAATCATTACATTTCTAAAAAGCTTATGATTTGGGCCTTAATTTTGGCCTTTACTAACTACTACTTCATCATTGATCCTTGTTGCTACATCATCTAACTAACAGTGTCTCTATAACCGCCGGATCACTACAAATCGTGACCGTCGGATTATAAGTTACAAATGTACATGGTAAAGAAGCACACTTTACCTAACTCTACACTAGACTAAGTTATTCTTAACTATTTCCTATGTGTCGGAATATCCTAACATACAGTGTGCAATCAAGTCCAATGACTTCATTTGCATGGGTGCTAGATTTCCTTGTTTCTACCACTATCCCGTGCTTGATTCAATTATTTGTAAAATCTCCTCGCCTAATTTTTTCCATTGACCTTTTTAGTTATATCATAGAAGGAATATTTTTTCATTAAGCAACATCCTTATCTCGATTATAGATTTAGGGATATTTGATCCAAGATCTTTTTCTTTGATATGAATTAAAGAATTACATGTAAAATTGCATCTTAACCATGAAACTTAAAAGGCATGAACATAAGAAGAGAGAAGCACATAAAATCATGCAAAGAAGACAAGAAATTGATATCGGAGTTCGTCCAGGAGGAACTATATCTCCGAGCCCTACTCAATCAGTGGGGAGGCCCTCTTTCATTAAGTGGAAAATAAAATGAAAGTACAAGCATTAATGCAAAATTACACCCTTGTACCTCCATAGCTGAAAGTGCCTGAAAATTAGAGACCTATGATGAAGAAACATACAACGTTGTTGAACTCGTGTCGCCGAGAGGTGAAAAATCCATATGAAATTTTCCTGATTCTGATGCAGGACAAATCTCAACCCTCTAGAAATGAGCTCAGTTCATGGTTTCACCCCCCTCCTGCAAGGTGCTCAGGGTTCCACTCTGCCTTGGTAAATGTGTTGCTCTAGGTCTGCCTGGGTGCACTTCTAAAATGCAAGTTTATTTAAGTGAGGGATGGGCGGACTCCCAAGGGAGCCGCTAGCCAAGTTGGTTAAGATCCATAGTTTGAGGGAGGGGGTCGGTTGGTCAAACTCCGCCCCCTTCATATATGGTGACATATTGTTTTTAATCCTTGTGGCATATATTTTAAATGAGGCATAGTTAATGAGGTTGGGGGGCAGGACTTGTATCAAGTGGCCTGCCCATTACTACCCGCCATGTGTATCGTATGGGATGCGGGGCGGGGTTGACAACCCGCGCCCCACCCACATTACTCTCTTTTAACACACATATATATATATATATATATATATATATATATATATATATATATATATATATATATATATATATATATATATATATATATATATATATATAGTGGGTGGTGGGGTCATGGTCGGTGCCCCACCTATTCTTTAATATTATTTTGTTGATCCGTTGGGGTAGGGCGGGGGTCATGGCCCGCCCTACCATTTATATATATATATTTTTATTTTATAAAACAACGAGCCATTTTTAAAAATTCCAGAATTTGAACGAAGGAGTGCTTTTATCTGTCCCACAATTTCATCTGGATTCTGGTCAAAGCTGGCCAGAATCCGGTGGCTGGATTTCTACAAATATTTCGTCTCCTTAAGCTGCCACATTACCAATTCAACCCATAAAATTTGACTGCTTCTAACTCCTCCATTCGGACTCGTAATTGAGTGTTGTTTGTGCCATTGGAATCATAAAGACGAGATCTTCAACTTGACACTGATTTTGCCACATTTTTAACACTTTGATTTTTGAGCTTGTGTACTTAAGCTACTTGTACTTGGACCTGTATGATCCTCCTGGATCATTCCTCCCCACTAAGGAGCTTTTAGACCACCAAAAGCATTAACACACCCAACACATTGCTTGTTCATTCAACACACAATTTCAATCTCTTGCACGCAAAACCGATACATAATTTGCAACCATGCACACACCACACATGACTCAGCAATCCCTCACTTGCCAAGATTTTATAGCACACAATCATTGGCCAAGTATTACATAAAAATAATCAATACCTCAACTACTCATAAGGAAAGGCCAAAACATCATCGTTGTGTTTCGAAGTGATGGGAAACACACCATCACATTTACATTTACTTGCAATGTATGATTTACAACTATGGCCATAAAACTAATACCTATATAAAAACCATTTTTGACTTAATAAAGTAAAAGAGTCATCTCCCTATGGTGGATTTTCCCGTGGAATAACTTCGAGAACTGGACTCTGCATGGGTGCTCTTTGGTCCTAACGTGTTTGACATGCAGGTTTTTGGGGTTCATCCTGTTTGTGATGATTCTTCCTCCTCCATATTTTCTATATCATCTTCAAATGCTTTCCCTTGGTGTTCCCCGATAAGTTTTCATGGAACCCTCACTATCGCTGGAATGTGAGGAAGTGATTTCATCATCTATCGCTGGCTGGTCACTAGCTGGGTTGGAGCTTTCTCCCACATCCTTCTTGGTGTATCCAAGTCCTCCATGACGTGGAAATTCCTCGACTTCAATGGGGTTTATGATTCCTTGGCCATTGATGTTGAGGCCCTCTCCTTAATACCCTATCTTCTTCAGCAGTTTGGATCCGATCCCTATAGTATGTTTTTCAAAAATGACGAATTTATCATCATGAAAAGTGCATGAAATTGAAGGGTTGTGTTTTACCTCGGGTTCGTTATGTTGCAAAGTTTCCAAGGCCTCATCCTTAGCATGCAACTGGCGTAGTAACCTTTGTTTTTCTTCCTTTGATTCATGTATAAACCTCCTTAGCTTGGTGTTCTCTGCTTAGATTCTTTGGTTGATTTCTTCAAGTTCTTGGAGCCCTGCCGCAGAGAGTGTCCTTTTCATCTTTGGTACCATGTCTGTTGAAATTTTTGTTTCATCGCTTGAATCAAAACCCAAGTATACGGGTCCTCCTGTTGCGATCCCAAAGGCTACAAGCTTCATTTCGTCACTAGAGTCAGACACCAGTTGAATTGGTCTACCTCGTGCAAATACTACAGTTGTGACCTTCTCATCTTCCTCTGATTCAAAATCTTGGTTTTGTTGCACAGTGGTAACGGTCTTCTTCTTCCCCTTTTTGTCATTCCTCTCAGGTCTCAACTCAGGGTGCAACTTCCAGCAACTTTCCTCGCCATGTCCCTCTATCTCGCAATGTGTACAACAAGGCTTTTCTCCCCCTCTCTTGGCTGCTGCAGTTATTTTTGGGTGGTCATTTTATTCATGCATTCCCCGACTTTCTTGATGCATGTCCTTCACACTGGCCTCATCGATGGTAGGGGGCTCAAACATTAATAGTGAATGTCTTAAGTAATTATGCAGAGAACTAATATACTTAGTTACAATCTCTGTGAATCTATTGGAATGCCCAAATTCAATGCTTTTTTTCTAAATTCTTTAGTGAAGTCTTATAAATTTTGATCTCTTCTTTGCCTTAGGTGTTGCCATTCCATTAATTCCTTTTTCTTATATCCTAAAGGGTAAAATTGGTTTCTAAATGTAGAAACAAAATTTGACCATGAGGAGAGAAGGTTACCCAAATTTTGGCTGCTTTGCAATTTTCTCTCCCACCAGATAAGAGTGGTGTCATTTAGCTGAAGAGAAGACAACTAGATCTTTGCCTTGTCCTCCTTGATTTGTTGAATCTTGTAGTATACTTCAATTTGCCTAATCCACTTTTTAAGATTTTTTGCATTACTTTTACCATTATACATGGGAAGATCAAATTTGACTTCTAATTTAAAGAGAGGTTTATTAGATGCATTTCCTAAATTCCGATGATGATGGTGAGAAGAGGAGGAAGAAATTTCACTCCTAGAAGGAGAAGGAGGTGGATCTCCTCCATCATCTCCATGCATTGAACCTCATCCCTATGAAGCATTCTCCCTTGCTTTATCTAATTTCTCAAGCCTCTAGAAAAAATTCTCGACCCGATCTGCCATGGTGTACAATTTTTTGTGGAAATTTATCTCCTCCTCATTTCTAGCTTCGTCATCCATGTTTCTTCTTTGATGTGCACATCCCACTTTGAGATCAAAAGACTTTAGTTTCCCTTCGCCTCTTCATAGCCTGTTTCTGGTTAGCATACAAACATGTAATTCACATCTACAAAGACCTACTCTGATACCACTTGATCCAACATCATTTACTTTGAGATGGATTAAAGAATTATATGTAAAATTGCATCTTAAATATGAAACTTAAAAGGCATGAACATAAGAAGAGAGAAGCACATAAAATCATGCAAAGAAGACAAGAAATTGATATCAGAGTTCTTCAAGGAGGGACTACGTCTCCAGGCCTTAATCAGTGGGAATCCCTATTTCATTAAGTGGCAAATAAAATGAAAGTACAAGCATCAATGCAGAATTACACCCTTATACCTCCATAGCTGAAAGTGTCAGAAAATTGGAGACCTTTTGTTGGGGTCCTATGATTTAGCAGATTGGCATACTAAATGACAAGGCAACACAAAACTAGTCTTTAGAGCTCTTGGATCTAGCCCTCCTATTCTCATAGAGGGATCTCTCAATATGTTTTGTATGGATATAGCTTGATTGCTTATAAAGGTTGATTTTAGGCTAGTTATTAAGCTTGAGTTTGTTTGATTTTTTGATGGGACATGATGATCTAGGCAGCGTAGATAGGAAAGGGAAATCTCTAAGTCATTGGGCAATGGAGTCAAGTGGAAATGATAACAAGTTTGTAGATGAATCAGGGGTATCAAAGGGCAAATCTAACTTGACTGTTGGATTAACAAAGTCTTTCAGGTGAAATGAAAATGAACATTAAGGTTTTTAGAATGAAAAGAAGAACTAAGGGAAATTAAGAATCCTTAATTATATGTACTTCTCACAAAGGGACTTAAAACATTATCTGAACATGAATAAGTAATTTATAGACAGGGCTAACCATGAATTCTAGAATTTATACTTCAGTAGATAACAATGGACAAACTTTCGAAATGAAATCTAAGAGTTGAGGAACGCTCTATTTTATCAAATATTTCACTTTCAAGGATAGGAAAACATTCAAGATAAACAAATAATTGCATTCATAGAAGAGGGAACTCCTAAAAATCTAGGACTGCAGTCATAGAGACTTTCAAAACAATTATTTGAGTAGGTACGAAGGGTATGATCAAAACAGACCTCTTTGGCAAACTTTGGACAATGGTACTTTGAAAGGAGACTTTAGAACTAGTTTTTAAAGTGTCAACAAGAAGCAGGGAAAACCATGAATCATCTTAAGGGAAACTATATTGAATTACTTCTGAAATAAACAAGCTTAAAGGTTGAAAAAGCAGTTAAAATTACTCAATAAAACATTCAGCAGATGAAAACATAAAGACAGTGAAGAGTAAACAGGTCTAAGGTGCTTCCAGAAGACATTTCTTAGCTTAAAAATTTTACTCTACTGTAAGAAAGAAGTGATGAAAACAGGAGAAAAAATTGACAATTTAGAATACTTCACCAACAACCAAGCTCAGGGATCCAATGGCAGAGCTTTCTTCATCCACAAATAGGTTAAAACATCCACAGGTTCCAGTACATCAATTTCTTTTGAATCTCAGCAGAGCTACATATTACTTCAAAGAGTTATCAAAATGCCCCCATACAATGAGTTTGAATGCAGTATTTATGCTGCAAATGAGGAGGTGAAAAAATCTAGGGTTCAGAATGTCATTAATGACACAGTAAATGCACTCCTATCCTCATAAACCATGCAAGGCATAAGGTAGGAATGTTTCTCAACTACTTATCTATGTATTAAGTCTACCTTTACTTCTTGAGGATGAAACAGCTAAAAACATTGACTTTGAGGCTTCTTCCTGTCTTTTACAATAATTTTCTGACAGTTTATAAAATATCTTTTTTTTGTAATAACTGCCAATTTTCCCTTTGAGACTTAAGGTAAGTGAAAGGTGTCTTTTTGAGTTTTTTAAGTGAATAACTGCTCCTTTGATGCATTCAAGGCTGTCTTTAAGCCTATATTTCCTTTATTTTATCATTAAAACTACCTTTCACTCTCTTTTAACACTTTATTTGATTTCTTTGAACCCTTTGTTTATTTGTTTTTTAACTTCAGAATCCTTCTTAGGTTTTAATCCTCTGCTTTAAGGATTTAATTTTTCCTGAAGCCTTTATCATCATCCTTTATGTGTTTTAAGGACCCTTTAATCCTTCTATCTTCTAACTTTTAAAACCATGATTAGGCTTTAAAACTCTGTTTTGAGGCTTTAATTGTGCTTTGAGCCTTTAACCTCTGATTCTTCAACCTTTTAACTTCATCTTCACGGTTATTTCTTTGCTTTTCTTGTGTGCATCGTCTTTGGTGTGCTGAGGTTATCATTTGCATAACAAGCACCTTTCAAACCACAAAAATAACCCCTAAATGCTCATTTTTGGTGATTGTGCAGTTACTTTGGGATTTAGAGGTAGTGATCCTCTGTTCCTCACCTTAATTAAACCTTGAGAAGGCCTTTTGGCCTTGAAAACTTTCATTGAACCCTACAAAACAAACGAAAAATGTTAATAAACCCTGCAGTGGAGGTTCTACTGCTTTCAGAGGCTGCGTGGGGGCAGAGGAGCTGGGTGGAAGTGGATATGCAGGTGGAGGAGAAATTTCTATGGCGGAGAGGCGAACAAACTACGAAAACCGGTTTGAATTTGGATATAGGCCCGAAAAATGGCTCGGCGGTTTTATGAAAACCATTGGCAGTTTTCGCGCGACAGATAGATGGTAAGTGGTTTAAACGCGATTGAACGCGATTCCACACACTATGCGACACATGTATTTTTAGAAAACCACCGGTATCACGTGAATTTTGAGTGTTAAACTCTGGACGCGAAAATTGCATGATATGCACCAACAACTTTCGGATGAAGGGGATGAGATCCGACGATGCAGACCGAGTGTGATGGAAAAAGTTGCTCAGGTAGAAAGAAAGTGGAAACAAGGTGGCATCGTGTGATAGGGCAGGCGCCCTATGTAGTGGATGGTAGGCCCCTTAATGGGATTGGGTGTGGGATTAATGAAGACCGTTGGATCATGAAGATCCACGGTGGAGATCGCCCAGTGGAGTGGTAAGGCAAGGGAATGGTTAAGTTTTGGTCGGGAGGAGGGAGGTTGAGAGGGGAGTGCTGAGACGTTAGATCATGAGATCTACGGTAGGGATCGACCAAGGGAAAACACAGCGCGGGGGAAAGAAAAAGGAAGGGGGGCTAAAGGAAAGGTGTTGGTGCGCGGTTCTGTGGAGAAGAAATGACTAGGGGCTAAGGAGGAAAGTGATTATCGCGTCATGGGAAATTTTGTAAAGAAAGAAGGGGGTTTATCAAGTGCTTGGTTCAGGCGCTCAGACACATGGAGGAAATGGATTGAATATTTTAAGCCCTCGGGGGCTTAAACCCTTATTTCTAAGAAAACATGCCTTTTTGGCCAAAAGTGGGGTTTTTAGGCCAAATTAGGAATTCCGATATGTTAAAAGGGGTGTTTTAAACCAAAACAAAGTGCATTTAATGGTTTAAGGGGTTTCTTAGGGAAAAATGAGGAGTTTTTTAGTGAAGGAAAGAGTGAGGTTTTTAAATTCAAATGAAGGAAAATGAAGGAAATGAATGAAATGGGTTTAGCAAATGATGGAAAAATGGCCTACATATAGTCTCTTTTTATTCAGTAGTGTTTCTTGAGGATCCTGGATAAGGAATAACAACAACTACTAAGGAACAACAGTTGCTAAGGAACAACATGCTAACCTTTTTTGGAGACATAGATGAATATTTCAGTGGACTGATGGATTTGAAATGATGAAGGCAGTGAGATTTCTTGAATTCATAATGTTCTTGCAATTTTGTTCTAGAAATATGGGTTTGTTATATTTATTCATCTTTGGAGAAAGTCAAAATTATGGATGAATAACACCTCTGAAGAAGAAACAAACATCATCGTTGAACTTGTGTCACCAGGAGGTGCAGAATCCATATAAAATTTGCCTGATTCTAACGCCACACAAATCTAGACCCTCTGGAAATGAGCTGAGTTCATGGTTTCACCTCCCTCCTACAAGGCGCTCAGGGTTCCACTCTAGCTTGGTAAATGTGCCGCTCTAGGTCTTCCTAGGTGCACTTTTGAAATGCAAGTTTATATAAGTGAGGGCTGGGCGGACTCCCCAAGGGAGCCGCTAGTCGAGTTGGTTAAGATCCATAGTTTGAGGGAGGGGGTCGGACGATCAAACCCCGCCCCCTCCATATATGGTGAAATATTGTTTTTAATCCCCATGGCATATCTTTTAAATGAGGCACTGTTAATGAGGTTGGGGGGCCGAACCCATATCGGGTGGCCTGCCCATTACTACCCGACATGTGTATGGTATGGGATGGGGCGGCAGGGTTAACAACCCGCACCCCACCCACATTACTTGCTTTTAACATATGTATACAGTGGGTGGCGAGGTCATGGCCATTTCACCAATTATTTTTTAATATTATTTTATTGATACAAGGGGTAGGGTGGGGGTCATGGCCCACCGTACCATTTATATATATATTTTTTGATTTTATAAACCAATGAGCCATTTTTAAAAATTCTGGAATTTGATAGAAGGAGTGCTTTTATTTGTCCCACAATTTCGCTTAGATTTCGGTCAGAGCTGGCTGGAATTCGGTGGCCGGATTTATGCAAATTTGTCACCTCTTTAAGCTGCCACATCACCAAGTCAACCCATAAACTTTGACTCCTTCGAACTCCTCCATAGAGACTCGTAATTGAGTGACATCTACGTCGTTGGAATAACAAAGACAAGATCTTCAACTTTACATTGAGTTTGCCACATTTCTAACACTTTGGTTTGTGATCCTGTGTACTTAAGCCTCTTGAATTGGACCTATACCATCCTCCTGGATCAATATTTCAGTTGATCCTTTTAGGATTATTGATTACATTAGTAGATTTGGTTTGTTGGTTTAGATTGGGTTGTTGGAAATTGTTGAGATATTATCTCAACCACAATGTCCAAGTTTGTAACTAGCTGGATCTAGTTCCAACTATATAAATGTATCATATTTGTGATTTAAATGTATGTAATCGTTTATTATGTCTACAATTACATATTTTTTCATGGTATCAGATCCAATTCAACTCTAACTCTCGTTTGGAATGGGTCATGATCATGTCAATTATGTAAGTTTAAACCCTTATACATAGGTTAGCATGTGAGAATGTTTATTTTTACTGTGAATTATTGCTCGAGTGATGAATTTTATATTTTCTTGTGTGTATTTCTAGGTGTGATTGTGAGAAGGAGCTAAACTTTAGAATCATTGTCCAAGAACATTTCCACTTGAATCAAATTATGTCCAAGAATGACCATCTGCTATAACATTGTTTGGGTTTTTGAGAGTGAGGATACATTAGAGAGAAACATTGTTGCATGGGTGTGAAATCGTGCGTGAAGAATAACTCATTCATGTGAAGCACTAATTGAAAAGAATATTAATATCATGAAAACGAGGCCACAAAAAACATAAAATAATGTGAAGATAGTTTCAGTTTCATGGCTTTGAACTTTCTACTATAGTGCATGCAAATAGAACGACATCTCTCATTCCCTTAATTAAACCTCTTTCCTCGTGATGTTTCTTAGACCACATTTTGGAAAAACAAATTAGCATTGAAGGCTAAAAGCTACATCGTGATTTTCCTTACGATGGCATCTAGTTGACTTAACTTAAAACAGGGAACTAGAAAAGCATATACCTATGTCTCTCATAGGGTACATGCATACATACATTTTTTACAGATAGTGTATGGACGTGTTTGGTGTTACTCTATTCACTTTGAGCCTCGATGACTAGTAATGTCATTGTTTCAAGTGTGGTTATTTCCCTCTATTACATTGGCTATTGTATTGTTGTGATTCTCATATGATTGATTCCATGGATAGTATTCAAAAACCACCTTCAGGTTCTCTTTAGTGTTATTGTAATTATGGTTTATGGAATTACATGCAACTTGTGTTGTAGGGAAAATTTTAAGCATGAAAATTTATCCTAAAGTTTAGAAACCTTGGTGAATCTCACTAGTATTTAATATGCAAAATATAAAAATTTCTAATGATATTTTATATAGCCTCTACAAACATTTTCCAATTTTTAAGCTAAAATAAATTTATACTGTAAAATTTGGGCGAATTATTTTTAGAAAAAATGGAAATTGGCGAATATTTTTTTTGGAAAAAGCTTGCAAAACTAGCTCACCTACAAATATTAGCCCCCAAAATTTTCCCTAGTTGATTTAGGAGCTCTTTGTGGTGGTGAAAGATATATTATTTTCTTGTTCAGATATTTTGTTCAGTTGTGGAAGGAGGAAAATTTTGTAAAGAAGTTTTCTTTTATTTGTAAAATTTAATGAAGAACCTTTGATTGGATAGAGTAACATAGTTCAAGTTAGTGGTTATTTAAATTCTTTGGTGTCGAGAGAACATATCAATTATTTGATTAAGTATACTATTTTTTATATGATGATGATCGTATTGTTCTTCGATGCTTCAAGAACAACAATTAAGAGTTTTCTTTATGTTTTTGTAATTTTTGCATGTGAATAAAGGTCAAGTTGTATTACTGATTATTGGATACATTCAATATCTACACTGCTTACATGTATAACTGTCAAAATTGTAGTTCACAACATTTTTATATATGAGAGTATGCCCATAGAGTGATTCAATATTGATACTATTTTTTGGACTAGTTAAGAATCATCAAATTATCCTACAAATACGTCAACAATGATCATAATAAATTGTCTTAAATGGATCAACTAGTATCTCGAAGTTGGTAGCTGAAGAAGGAGCGAAGTCTATGAGATTCTAGAGTGGATGGAAGTGCTAAATTAGACTAGTCTAGAAAAAAATATCAATGTGAAATATGTTAAGCTTTGTAATGTAAGCATTGAGGGAGGTTGTTAAGATTAATGTGTCTATTGGTATATTTGGTTTTTTGGTCTGGATTCGGTTGTTGGAGATTGTTGAGATATTCTCTTAAACAAAATATCCAAGTTTGGAATTAGTTGGATCTAGTTCCACCTATATTAATATATCATATTTGTGATTGAAATGTATGAATATTTTATTCCATGTGCAATTACATATTTTTTCATGGTATCATAGCTAGTTTAGCCCTTACTCTCTTATGAGTGTTGAATTTGAGTCAGGGATGAACTAGATATGATACCATGATAGAAGATGTAATTGCACACACAATAAACTATTACATACATTTCAATCACAAATATTATGAATTTATATAGTTGGAACTAGATCCAAGTAATTCCAAACTTGGAGATTGTGGTTGAGAGAATATCTCAACAATATCCAACAACCCAATCCAAACCAACAAACCAAATCTAGTAATGTAAGCATCAATCCTAAAATGCTACATTAATGCTTACATCATGAATAACAATATTTAAGCCACATTAACATATTTCACATTGATAATTTAATCTACATTGGTATTCATTAGCACTTAGAATTTGATATCGTGAAAGAAACATATTTATCTTGATTATAGATTTGGGAATATTTTAATTGATTTTGAAATATGATTGAGGGGGTAAATATTAAATTATAAACTCTGTTGGACCATAAATTTTCCAATATATTCTGGAAATCTACAATTTAAATGAGTTTAAAGTCATGAAAAAAAAAATCTATGAAATTGTGTGTAACACAAAGTCATTGTAATTTCTCTTCGCCAACATTACAGGATGAGTAGTAGAGGACCCAACAGTTCTAGGATGAGTAGTTTTTCTTGTTGCAGTTTCAAGTTCAAAGGTTGAAATAGACACATGGAACTTCGTAGAAGTTCACTCTACTGAACGAGTCAATAATCATAACATCATGGGTGATTGGGCATAACTCTTTCTTGAAAAATACAATTTTGAGCTGGCTTGTGGAATTGGAAAGAAGACTTAGAGGGCTACCAAAGAGTTGAATTTTAGGCCATGAAGAGCCGAAATTACAAATATACGACAATTTCAATATTGAGCTCCTAAGAAGCAAGAAAAAGGTGTGTATTTTTTTAAAATTTTGCATAAATTTTGTTTGAAAAATTAGTTTAAAGTGAATTAAAGGGTATAGTAAAGCATATATATCATTGTTTGATTACAAAATGCCTTGAAGCAAAAAAATGGACACACCTAGTAAGAAAAAGGAAATTTAAACTATGACACATGAAGAAGAGGAAGAAATGCAACATGATATATAAAAATTACGAGACCAAGTGCAACAAACTTCGCTCTAGCAAAGAGTAAAAAAAAATGAAATGGAATCTAAGATGCATGGTTTAAAATCAGACATGGAAAGTTTCAATAATGGTTTAAAATCACACATGGAAGGATTGAAGGACGACATAGAAGCAAAAATTGAAAGACACCATGGAATATTTGAAGAATGGTCTAAAAGAAGACATGGAAAGGTTAAAGGAAGTTTTGAAAAATTTGCTACAAGAAATGCTTCCTAATGAAGAAAAGGTATTAGATGAAACTCATGATGAGAAAAAAATACATGTTAATCATGTTTTTGTACAAGGTCCCGAGCTACGATTACTAATTCCCTTTGATTGCCTATTTGTCGAGATCATCCTGGGTCTCTAACAAAGCTGGGAAATTTCTTCTTGGGCACGTCTCAACAAATTCTGTGACCCCACAGGCTTCAGGTAGGTTTCTCTTTCTCTACCTATGATTTGGTTTATGTCTTTGCTGTTAAAATGAAGAGTACTCCGCCGATCATATATGCAGTGCTCTTGCAGGGGTTTATAATGGTAGTTCCCTCATGGCCTCATTATTGTTTTATTGTACTTATATCCCTAAAGGGATAAAGTAAATTATGTTGCTTTCAAGTTCTTTCAAGGGTTTTACCAATCACTCTTGATAGCAGTGGTTATTCCTCAACTACTGTGTTGAGGGTTTTTATATAATTAAACTCTGAAATATGTATTTTATTTTTTTTATATATCTTTTGGTAGAAACATAAAGTGGACCGCCAAGGCTTCTCCATGGCGCTGGGTAATTCGATCTACTACTAAGTCGCGACAATAGTTAAACTTACACAGTGTATTTAAGGAGCTATTAAGCTATGACAATTACATATATCCATTTCTTTCTTTAATGTGTGTATGTATAATGTTTTTATTTTTGGGTTTAGGAGCTTACAAATAATAGTGTTGAATTCTCATTGTACTTATAAAAATATGGATCTATCCATCAACTATTGCTTGGTATTAAGATGCATAATTATATTATCGACAGTAAGAGCTCGAAATTCTCACTTTATTGGTAATCTCTACTCATAACTACAGGTCTGATATTACAATTATCGGATGTTGTATCCTTCTTAATAATTAATGTTCACTGTAATTTCTGGTTTACAAAGGAAAGCATATTTTTCCGTTTATACTAGGCCTTGCAAGCCATCATTCATACAATGTAAATGT
Source organism: Pinus albicaulis (assembly GCA_034641835.2). Taxonomy (NCBI): domain Eukaryota; kingdom Viridiplantae; phylum Streptophyta; class Pinopsida; order Pinales; family Pinaceae; genus Pinus; species Pinus albicaulis. Next base: position 56,498 of record JAXQQM020075755.1, read on the forward strand.
TCTGAGTTTGCAAGAATTTCAGGGTTACTTCCTATGACTGCCTTTGTTTTATATTTTTTGTTTGAAGATTCTTAAGCCTTATGCATGGTTGATGCATTCTAATTTACCAAAAATTCTAATTTCCTTTGGCACCAATAGTGTGTTCCATCTAAATGTCGTTTGTCTTGCTTATTTTCAAGTATCCCTGTTGTATACATAAACATGTTACTTTCATGTTCAAATTTGTGTTTTATATGTATAATTTTTCAAAATATTTCCTTTATTGTATCACTATTTCACCTTGCATAGTGTTAGTGCTTTTATGCACCTATTAAAAGGTTACACACAGACTGTGTTCTACATTTACTCGGTCTTTTCTTAATCAGATGTAGAACTACTTGCACTTGCACATACTATTGTAATTCAATAATGAAATAAACTACTCAAAAATTCCCTTCATGGTTTCCAATACTTATATAGGCATAATGATTAACTTTTAGCAGCACATAGCAAGGTATTAGGCTACTTATCCAATTTCCACAGAAGAAATAAGTGACTATAAAATTCTGTAAAAAGGAAGGCTTTCCCTTTCATTTCAGCCTTCAAATAAACAATTCTATACAACCACATGCACTTATTCCACAAGATTTATAGAAGTAATAAGATTCAATATGACATACAGATAAATTAGCTCTTTGGTTTAGGCTGCCAGGGTTAAATTCCACCAGGATGTAAGCACTCCTCCCGAACTATGAGAATGGTAGCTTTACCACTTCTCCCCCTATGCAAGTTTCCTCTTCCAAACAATAGTAAACAAGAGACTTCGTCACAGACTCCAAGTCTGACTAAGGTTTCCACTGGCCAACCAGCTTAGGAATACCTTCTCTAGCAACGTCCTGCCCTACCTCAACATCGTCCTGTTGAGGGTATTTCCTCCCTTTTCCCCCCATTCTATTGCTCCAAGCTGAGATTATTTATCTATAGGGGGTGGGAATAAATGTCTCTAACTGTCTGGAAAGAGAAAATTTCACTCAGTGTCTTTTCCAGTAAATTCCCTGGCTGGCCATAACCAATTTTGAAAGAAATAAAATCAAAATTATTTTAAATATTAAATTCCTATAGTTTATCAAATTATTGTAGTAAAAGTAAATTAAATATTTACTTTTTAGCGGGGGTGTTAGAGTTATTGAGGAATAAGTGTATATAGAACATCCAGAAGGTTTTGCTATCTTTGACAGTGAGTCGCATGTGTGCCAACTTGTAATATCCCAAAAGGGAGAATGCAGTAATACTAAAACACAATATGAGACATGCATCAAATTAAACAATTAATCTAAATACACTATCAAAATGTACATAATAGTTGAGCCATTTTATTAATATTGAGGTGGATAGAAAGTACAACAATGCTCAAAATATGAGACACTCAAGCTAAAGAGATGACCTAGAATGAACCTGAAAATATCCCATAAGAGGGACTGTGTAACTGCTAGATTGCTGGAAGGAAAACTGTGTTGTCCCTGCTGCAAATGTTGGGACTACAACTGCCATCAAAATATAAAATGTAGATCTAGGAAGTTCTAGAGCTCTGATGATGCTGAAAATATAGATCCGGGGTCTATGATGGATACCCAAGATAACCCAAAAAGGGATTTCCAGATCTAGCAATATAGGAAAATCACCCTCTTAGGCCCTGCAACTATAAATGTTGGGTATGAAAATCTGAAGAATAATTTGAAGAATTATGGCTGCAATAAGATGTACAATCAGATCTATGCTTGAAGGGTTGATCCCTTCACTAGATCCTCGAGCTAGAAGCTTAAGATCTAGCTCCTCTTTCCTCCTCCACTGAATGTTGCAGCTAAATACTAAACAACTGAAGAAAACTGTGTTGTCAAGGAGGGAGAGTCTCAAGACTAATGGTAGATGATTCAAATCAGATCTTGAATGATGGAAATAATATGCCCAAGGTAAGGATATGGTCCTTCATAGGATTTCCAACTGAAATACTGGAAACTTCCTTCCTCCTTTGGATCTAGAGGACTGGACTGCGCAATCCTTGAGGGGAGTGTTGTTGCATGGAGGTAAAATACAATGGCATGAATGCCTGATATAGATATGCTTCTCTTGAATGGTTGAACATGGAGCACAAGGTGAAAGGATGAATCCTCCAACGGTTTCCTAGCTGAAATGCTAGAAACAACCACCACATCTCAAACCCTCAAACATGAATTGTGTTATTCCTATAGTTGGAAGTACATATGAGTGTGCCTGAAGATGGCACCAATGCATGATGATGAATGGAACTCAATAGAAACCTTCCCAGAGTAGGCACTCTAAGTCCCCCGTGAGTAAGGGTGGGATTCCTACTCGGGAATACCGTGTGCTAAACAACACTGCAGACTTAGCTAAACAACATAAGCATGCATATAAATGTCAAATGAGAAATATAGATCTAAGCAGATCAATAGTAAATGATATAAAGCCTTCCTTCTATTGTGCCTTCATCTTCATTATATAGATTGTGAGCCTTCCATATCCCTGGTCCACATCATAATCGCGTTGTACATGTGGCCACTAGCCTCTATGAAGATTGTGCTCTCTCCATGATCTCCATCATGTTTGCATTTAATTCCCACTCTCTCCATCATGTGTGAATTAGATGCACCACATCATCCACTATCTCATCATAAGTGTTTTATGATATTACTTTGAATGCACTATTATCTTAGTTGACCTCCTCCAAGATCCTCATGATTTTACATTAAAGATCCATGATCTCCACTCTTCATTTAAGAAAATTCTCCAGTACTCCATAATATAGATCTAGATGTGAAATATCCACATACACACATCAAAATTGGATTTTATTCGTCTATGAGGTTTTTGGGTCCCTCCACCCTCTTATTTACTTAATTAATTAAGAAAATTAAGAACTCTAATATTCCAAATATCTTGTGGAAAATTGGGAAGAGTACACGACTCCAAGAGAAAATTTTATGGGTTGAAGCAAGCACCTCGTGCTTGGCAGACTCAGATTGACAGCTATTTCACCGGGTTGGGCTTCACCAAAAGTGAAGCAGATGCAAAACTGTACTAGATTGTGGTTGATGGTAAACTCTTGATTATCATAATTTATGTTGATGATCTAATTTTGACAGGTGATGGGAAGCTGATAACTTCTTGCAAGGAGGATCTTGCAAGGGAGTTCGAAATGAAGGACATGGGGCTCCTTCACTATTTCCTTGGTTTGGAAATATGGCAGCAAGATGGTAAACTATTTGTTTCTCAAGGAAAGTATCCCGAAGAGATTCTGGGTAAGTTTCAAATGGAGAGATGTAAACCCATGGATACTCCTCTTCCAAGAAATTGGAGGAAAGAGGTTGCTACTTCAGGAGAAGTAGTGGATGCTACTATCTGTAGGAAGCTAGTGGGTTCACTGATGTACTTGGTGAACACCAGACCAGACAATTGCTACGCAGTTAACCAACTGAGTGAAGCTATGATTAAGCCAACCAAGCTCTTTTGGAAGGCGTGGATGCATGTCTTGAGATATCTCAAGGGCACTACAGAGTATGGATTATGGTCAGACAGATAGAGGGAGTGAAGCTTCAAGGCTTCACGTATGCAGATTGGGCATGCATTCCATCAGACAGAAAGAGCACATCAGGAGGGATCTTCAGCATACAATCGACAACAGTTTCTGGGTACAGTAGGAAGCAACGATCTGTGGCACTAAGTTCAACCGAGGTAGAGTACATGGAAACAAGTCAGGTTGCATGTGAGGCCATATGGATGAGAAAGACCCTAGTTGGTTTGTTTTGTTCTCAGATGGATCTGATGGTGATACATTGCGATAACCATAGTTGCATTAAAATATCGGTTAATTTGGTATTCCATGATAGGTCCAAGAACATAGACATTTGGTACAACCATCTCAGAGATTTTGTTTAGAGGCGCATTATGTTACTTTAGTTCATTCCCATGGAAGATCAGGATGCATATATTCTGAAGAAGGCGCTCACCAAGAGAAAATTCGAATACCATAGAGGCAGGATCGGGCTGTCAGATAATCCCTTTATTGTTGAGAGGGAATGTTGAAAGTCAACAAGAAATTGCAGCACACACACTAGTGTGGGACCATAGGTCCTAGCGATATATTAGTGTGAAAGCCAATTTAATTTAATAAATTGGTGCAGTGTCTAATTTAATTTTCCCTTAATTAAATTGGACAATAAAATGTAAACTTATCTCATAATCACTTGTAATAGTTAACTGAGTGTGAAAAACTCAGTCAGCTCATGTATTTAGAGTTGAGGGTGGTTGGTGAGGCATACCAAGTGATTCTATTAGTTATGGAGTTCGAGATGTAGTTAGTGTATTAGTTTAATGCATGAGTAATCAGTTAGGTGAGTTAAAGTCAGTTGAACTAGTTGTAACTGTATTTTGCACTAGTGAGAGATAAAGTGAATTAAATCATATTTAATTCACAATCAGTGAATCTCTGCCATGCAACTGATGATTTACTATTTATAACTGCATGCATGTCAGTTCCAATGGAGACCCAGTTGAGATAAAGGTTTAAGGGATGTTAACTATCAGTTGTATCATGAGTAGGTTGCCCACAGGCAACCAGACATCTATTGGATTTCCCAAGATCCTTGCGCAATTTTGGAAGGTGGAAATTCCTAAATAATAGGGATTTCATTCCACATGAATTGCACAAACAAAGCAGACTTATTAGAGGCTAAGAATTGGCTAAGTGTTGGTCGATTTTGTCCGGGTCAATGTGAGACAGTTGTGAGAGTGCAGGAAGCTCTTGTGAGAAGAGTGCATTGTAATTGTTTCATGATTCCATGGTGAATATACAATAGAAGATAGAGGGGTTTTGAACAGTAAGATGTCCTCGTGAAATTATCTGTGTTGTGGTTTGATTTGTTTCTTTCTACACATGTTGTGATTAGCGACCGTGTTTATTTTCCGCAAATGATTTGTAGAAGGATTCGGTATCTAGGTTTAGTACATTTCTTGATCAGATTGAATCCATTGATATACATATGTTTGTATAATTTCTACACATTGTTTTACAAAACTCCATTGGCCAATAGCTTGGCATCTGTTGATTTCCAGCTTGGAAACATGGAAATTGAGTATGTCATATTGAAATATTATAATACTCCAAAAAATATTACACTATTGATTTCATAGTTGAATATTCATCCATGTGGAAGGTTACTTTCTGTGCAAGTCGTGACGTTGATATTTTAAATTCTTTCTCTACTTCTAGGAGAGGAAACATTGTGAAGATAAGCTATTCTAGAAACATGATGCTTCATTTTTATTTCAATATTTTTTTCAGGCTATATCGATATTTCCATAACCAAGGAGGGACTACCTCATATGCAACAACCTCATCCAAATAAATAATCTCAAAAAACACTATTAACTGCATCATTGAAACACATTTCTATCACTCTTTCTCATTGACTAACTCAATGGCATTCATAAATGGCTTTCGTCTAACACTTATTTGGTTGTAGCTTCTTGAATAACTTCAATAATAACTGCATGCATGATAGCCTCACCTGTAAAAGTTATAGGTTGGATTACAACTGTAAGTTCAAAAATGAATTATAGTATAGCTATTTTGATATCCTTTATCTTCCCTAACCCTTATGTATGATCCAGAAAGTGGATTGTGAAAATTTCAATCATCAAGATTTCTTATGGCATACTTCTTATCCTCGTAGCTTGTGTAGTCCAGAACTTCGACAATGCCACTGCCTTTGCAGTAAACTTGAGAAAATAACGTATCAACAACATGATGCATGTGATCCTTCAAATATTCCTAGGAAACAATGAGCATGACTATTCATAAAAATGTGCATATGAATTCACGAGGCTGGAACCGAATTTTAAAGTTTTGTTCCAAGTGGCATTTATATCCCTTTTAATTTGGTGATTTACCAAAACTACGATCCATTTCCCTTCGTAAAATTATGTTGGAAATTAACCCTTTTGGACTCCATCAATGTTTCATGAGACCAAATCAATCAACCATCTCTCCTTAACAATCTTGCATTAAAAAAAATTGTATAGAAGCATGTTCCATCATGCCAATTGAAAACCACTCAAAAAAATACCAATTCACACATTTCTTTGGAGGCAATGGACAGGTTCAATTTTGAAGCAATAATTCCACTACATCAATAATTAATGCGTTTACAATATTTTAGGACCATGTTAACCAATATTTCGCTCAAACCATGGTCCAAATTAGCCATGTTTCCTTTTATTTTAAAATGGATCAACATTTCAACTGACTTTTGGTCAATTCAATGTAGCAAGAGTCAAACAATGTTAAGCATATTGTTGACCAAAAAATTTAGTGCTCTCAAAAGCTTGATTTAATTAGATCAATTTCCAATGACCAAGACAAATGGCCAGATCAACAATGAATAATTCTCTATGAATTCATATATTTTTCAAGACCAAATTGAATAAAGCATTCTTTTTAGCCTGTTATTGAAACGCGCCAGATGAGCTAAATTAATTCAACCAAGTCAGCCATTCTCACCATTACCATGTCTAGATCAATGACCCAGTAATGACAACACATTTTATTAATTTACTAAATCTGCATGATTACTTGAAACATGATACTCCTTTTGAATCAATTTTTGTGATTATATGTGAAGTTTTCTTCTATTTTTATACGATGCTTCATCATTGTGATTTTTATTTATTATAATTCTCACTATGAATCTCCTTATGAAGGTACCCAATTGCATGAAATTTTTTATCCATTATTTGTAGGTACACCCATGAGATTCAACCATTGAATTTGTAGGAAAATTATGGAGCTATGTGGTCGAACTTACCTCGTAATTTCAGATTTAACTCCATTCGAAAACACATAGGGATAACTTATAGAAATTAAGCTTACATCAGTGGTTGATGAGACTCTCTTTCCTCGGAAGACCTCCCCCTAAAATTGTACACATTATGTTTTTGTCTCCCCCTAAGACCGAACTAACCTTAATTCTTCTTTGTAGCCACTTATTGCTCCATCTCTTTCAATTCTTTAATAAATATTACTTCTATTTATCCTTTATTTTCCATATTATTTTGAGTTTTATTTGTTGGATGATTTGATGCATGATTGAAGTACTTGCACTAGGACCTTTCTTCTTTCTTCTAGACTCCATGAAATCCATAGGAAGCTTATAGTCTTTGGTCATATGACCTAAATTATCACAAAAATAACATCTAATGTGTACAAGAAATCACGGAAAGGGATAAAATCCTTTACTTATATGCTTTCTACTTATTATGCCATGAATCCTACACTCAACGGATTTATGCCTGAAACCATTACAATAATAGCCATTAACTGATTTTTTATACCTGAAGGTTAATAAGATCGTCCTATGGGAATTCTCCTTATTTGACGACTCGTTTTCTTGGAGAGAATCGATCCTTTTACCTCTAAAATTTAGTGAAATGTCTCCAAACTTTTGACAAAAAAAATACCTTACATTTATCATACCTCTTCATGTTTCATTCTTCAAAACCTGATTTTGATGGTGACTTGCTTCATTGCTGATAGAATATTTTTCTTTGAATTTTTCAACAGTCACCTCATCTGCTCCTTATAGGATCGCTATGTCCTCTTCTATATTTTCTTCTAATATCTTATATTGTTTGATCTGATCCTTAATTTGGTTTTCAATAGATTCTCCAATATTCCTTCTCTTCTCCAAATAGATTTTTAGATCAGAATTTTCTTCTTTGAGAAAAAACTCTCCTTCCTCAAGAATCTGGATAAAATTTCTTCAATTGTTTTTCTCCAAAGTGACCTTCTCTATCGACCTTTCTTTAGATTTATTTTTGGCTTCAAAGATCAGCAATATCCTAATATCTTCATCTTTAGACTCCTGAACGCAAATGATGCCTTCCTCACCTCTTAAGGAATCAACTTCAAAAAATTGATTATCTTCTTCCTACATAATCCCAAAATCATCATCACTAGGTTGGCAACAAGAAATAAATTTTTCATGACTGTAAACATTTCCTACCATATCTTTCACCCGGAGGAGAGGTTTTTTGGATTTTGTAGGACTCTTGGCTTGTTTACAAATCTTCTTCTTATAATATTGTTTCTTCTTGATCTTGGCCATAATCACCACATTAATAATTTATTTCTTCATACTCTTTCATATGCCATTCTACAACATCACAAAATTAATATTTTTTGGTTAATTCCGGTAGCTGAGAGAATCTATATCACTAAACATCAGAACTTTGCACCATGAAAATACAAGGTAGATCCCGAAAAGTATCCCAATTGCCCTAAATTGCATTTTTCTCTCTATCTCTAACTAACCTAGATCCATATTAACCTCGAATCTATCAATCATTGAGAGGGATCAACTCTCTTGAGGTGCAAACTGCTCCTCAAGTTTTGCACCGAAAATAGGTTTGCACCTTGAAATATTTGATCCCTCTAAGCACTTGATATATCCATGGTTAAAATGAATATAGTTTGGTTAATAATTTTCAATATTATATAACACTATATAGTATCTGTATTTTTCGATATGTGTATCTTTTTGCTTCCCTCTCTCCCCCTCCAACTCTGTATCTACCTCCCTCCCTCTCTCTCTCTCTCTCTGGCTCTCTTTGTCTCTCCCTCCCTCTCTTTATCTCTTTGTTATTCCCTCTCTCTTCCCTAACCATATATATTTATATCTTCCTCCATCTTTCCTTTGTTTCTCTATCTTACCCCCCAAACATACATGCTCTCTCTCTATCTCCATATCTATATATCTCTCCCTTTGTCCCTCTATTTGTCTCTCTCTTCTTCCTTCTTTTTCCCTTCCATTGATATCTCTATCTCCCTCCACCCCTCCTTATTTGTATATCTATCTCACCCCACAAACATACAAATTCTCTCTCTCTCTCTCTCTTCCCTTTAACTCACACTCTCTCTCCTTTTCACTCTCTTCCCTCTCTCTCTCCTCTCTCCATATCTCGCTCTCTCTCTCTCTCCATCTTTCTCTCTCCATGTATTTCTTCTTCCCTCCCTCCCTCCCTCCCTCCCTCCCCTCTCTCAATCCCTCTCTTTCTTCCTTTTAGTCTCTCCCTTTCTCTGTCACCTTCATATGTCTCTCCCCTTCATCACTCTCTCTATCTCTCTATATCTATCTATCTCTCTCTCTTAGTGTGCCCTCAAACTCTCTTAATATCTCCCTCCCTCTCTCTTCCCCTTTTCTCCCTCTCTCCCCTCTCATTCTCTCTCTCTTCCCTCCTCCCCTCTCTCTCCATCTCTCCCTTATCACTTCCTCTCTCTCTCCACCTCTATCTCTCTATGACTTTGATCTTACCTCCCATTCACTCCCCCTTCTACTCCATCTCTCTCTCCCTCCCCCTCTCCATCTCTCTCTCCCTTCCTCTCCCTCTCACCTCTCTCCCTCTCCCTCTCTCTCTCTCTCTTTCTCTCTCTCTCTCTCTCTCTCTCTCACATCTAATTGTGTCACTATCACCCTGCCTCTCTCCTTCTCTCTCCCTTCCATCTCTCCTACTCTTTCCTTTTTCTCTCTCCCCCCTCCATATGATCTAGAATTGTTAATTTGTGTAATCAATAATATATGCAAGGTGTAATATAATAATAATTATATTGGAGGTGATTATTATTATAATATATTGGAATAAAAATAATCAATATTATTGATTATTATATTAGTACTAATATATAAAGACATAACATGTTAAAAAAACAATAGTATGTTAAATTTACATTATAGAGTAATAAATTTCTTATTAAATTGGTAGCTCTATCCTTATATTTTACATTATATTACCTTTTATATTTTTTTTGAAATTTATTACATTTTAAATTTATACATGTTTTAAGTTGAATATTAATTTAAACAAATGAAGCCAATTTTTTATTTATTCATATATATATATATATATATATATATTGAGACATTTAAATTTATTTCACATATATACTTTCTTAAATTACCCCTACATATCTCCCTTATATTGGACATCTCCCTTGGAAATAGTAGCTTTAAGTTTTGTAATTATTACACATTTTCCTTCCTTCCTCCTTAATTTACCTTTTTAACTTTATTTGTTAGTTCAAATTGGTTTATTTCAATGAGACATTATAAATATGTCATATTTATACTCATTATAACTTACCAATATAACTTATCTTTCTGTTCAATTATTTTACCCAAACTCCCTTGGTTTGTTAGAATGAGATCTTATAAATATGCCATATTTATGGTCGTTATAACTTACCTATATAACTAATATTTTACCTGATCTCTTTGCTTCTATGAGGTAAGTTCTTTCAATTTGTTACTTATTTCTTTTTTTACTATTTCTTACAACAATTATGAGATCCAAGGGTGTTCATGATCCAACTTGATTAGTTTATTTATAACTTATCTTTTACCGAATCTCTTTGCTTCTATGGGGTGATTTCTTTCAATTTTCTACTTATTTATTTCATTTTTTACTGTTTCTTATAACAATTATGAGATTCAAGGGTGTTCATGATCCAACTTGATTAGCTTATCATATGCTCTTTGACAGGTTTGACATCTAATTTATTTTGTAGACTACTTCCAAATGGTTTTTTCTTCTTAAATTTTCTTAGACATCATCTTCTTGGGTTGGTTTTTTTCTTGTAATCTAGTAGAAAAGGTTGATTTTTTTCTTGTAATCTAGTTGAAAAGGTTTTAGACGTTTCAATAAATAAACTATCTATTAAAAATCTTGTTTAATTGGTAAAGATATCTAGTGAGGATGCAATAGAGCCAATAATGATTGAAAACAGAAAATTTCTTATAAACCTATAGCATAAAATTCAAAGCACTTAATTACTTAATTTAATCTTTAAACTAATTCTTAAGAATGTGCAAAGCTTTTCTTTAAAATTGGCCACTAAAATCTATTAATTGTGTAGAGAAAAATTATATAATTCAATAAGTAAATATTTGTAAAATTTAACATTTAAGATAAAAAAAATTAATATAATATCCACTTAACTAAAAATAATAAAAATAAAGTGAAATTAAATTAAAATTAAAATTGAAAAACAAATAAATTAAAATTATAAATTGGAGTATACAGTTTGAGTGGGCTTAATGGTTAAGAGCATGTGTTTCCTCTTAAGAGGTCACAAGTTCAAAACCATAAGGGGTAGAGTATGTATGCCTTTGTAATATATACCTTGTCCCACAAATAACAAGGTCTCATACTCCAATTCCATATCTAGCTTTGCCGCGACCTTAAAATTATATAATAATAATAATAATAAATCATGAAAATGAATATCGATGAAAACTTATCTAATTTACTTTCGTTTTTGAATACTGATTTACTTTTGATATCTCACAGATTTAATATGGCCGATTCAAATATAAATCTATATATGGCCGATTCAAATATAACTCTATATAACTCTATATAAAGTTTCTCATTGTAGAATGTTGGTGCACGAGACTGAGCTGAGTTCTGAGGAATATAAATTTCCCCATTGTATGGTGTTGGTGTAGGAGACTCCAATGGAGCTGCAGGAGAATGAGCTGAGTTCTAAGGAATATAAATTTTCCCATTGTATGGTGTTGGTGCAGGAGACTCAACTGAGTTTTTAGGATTATAACGTTTCCCATTGTAGAGTGTTGGTGCAGGAGACTCAATTGAGTTCTAAGAATTATAAAGTTTCTCATTGTAGGGCATTGGTGTAGGAGACTGAGCTAAGTTTTGAAGATCATAAATTTTCACATCATACGATAATGTTGTAGGAGATTCTGGTGTCGGTGCAGGAGACTTATCTAAGCTTTGAGGATCATGTTATCACCGTAGTAATTCTTAGGTCATGGGATTTTGGTTTATAGTTAAAGAAAACCAGGGGTAACCAAGAACCTCTTTTGAAATCTAGGATCTAGCCTTCCTAAATTTCGGAGAGGGATCTCTCCTCAAGATTTAGCTTGATTTTATGCCTTTTATTTTTTACAAAATATGGGAAATAATTTTCAGAAAGAAAATTTTGTACATATTTACAAGACTACCATCAGTCAATTCAAAATTATGAATCCTATATTTATAGGTTACTAACATCGGCTTCACTTGGGGATGGCATTTCCTTGTGAAATTTCAAGAACTTTGAGATCAATAGCCTTCATCTTTGACCTTTGATGATCTTAGTAAGTGTCTTCTGTCTTCTGAAAACTTAAATCTGATCTGAAACTAAAACAACACACAACAATTTTCAAACCAACTTATAGATCTTAAACATCTTTAGGACCTCATCCTTGGCTTTAAATCCTAATGAAAAATTAGCTGAAAATTAAAAACTAAAAAAAATGCTCAAAATTCTGAGCTTATTGGCACTCATCTACCTACTATACTAAAAATCTTATTGAATCAGGTAATACAAAAATGCCAATGAAGCCAATCAAGTAGCTGTAAAAATAAATGGATAACTTGACTGCTTGTGATCAAAATTGGAAGTATATTATGTTCATGTGCCTTTATAATAAATTATATGATGTGTAAAGGTCACTTTTGATGTATTTTATCCTTATAGAGAAAACATGTTTGCAGATTTGGGCTAAAAAGATTCTCCATATAATCTAATATAGGATCAATAAAAGCATGATGTATGTTATTTACTTCTAGGCCTTCAATGACTACTTTTTTAGTTGAATTATGAATATTAGACCATGAAAGTATTTCTTTAGTCTTGTGTTTGAAAGAATAATCATCTTAAATATGCAAGTCAAAAGGTATTACAATTTTTTCTTGCTTTGGAGAAGGAAGATTTTCAAAGAAACTTTTAGGATTTCGGAAATTGCATGACTGAATTTGAGAACGCAAAAGTTTGATTTCATTTTCATAATTTTCAGAAATTATATCAAGAATCCATTTTTTAACATGAAGAGAACATTTTCTTGATTTAAAAATAAGAAAGAGAACTTTTAGAAAATCCTCATCAAATTGAAAATCTAATATCTCATCCTTCAAACTAGCTAGTGTTTGTTCTGTGAAGTTATCTTGAATTTTAAGAACATAATTATCATCATATTGATCATACTTAGGCAAATCCTCGAAAAAAGGAATGTCATCAATCACATACATTAGATCGGTAGATTTTCCTTCTAGCAATCCTAATAGATTTGGATTAGTTTGATTGCATTCTATTTGAAAGTCATTATTTTGTTCAATAGGAGTGCTATCAAGCAATGGGCCTTTTTGGGCGGGTAGAATAACATGAGCATCAACCTGTTCTTCTGTCTCTTCATGGATAAAAACTTTAGTACATTCATCAACATTAGAAGAAGTAGAAACGATTTCTTCATTATGTAAATATTTTGAGGATGGTTGCATGTTTAGAAGCAAATTGATTTCTTCTTCGGTGAGGGGGGGTGGAGATCTCTGAATACTTAGATTGAAAGGGAAATTGGTTTTTCTCTTATCTAAAAATTGATCATGAGGTTGAATATTTTCTTTAACTCCATTCAAAACATTAAATGAAACATCATTTGTTAATACAGAGGGGTTTTGTGGATCTTGATTCATCTCCTAATCTATTTCATTTTTGTTTAACTCCTCTTGATTATTATGACATTTAAGTTGAGAAGGAAAGCTCTGGACTTCTTCTAATAAATCTTCATGATGCCAATTTTCAAAATCTTCATCAATATTTTTAATTTAATGTATAAGATCTTCAGCTTGATCACAACAATTTTTAGCTAATGATAAAGATGGAAAATCTTCTTTGTAATGCTCATAAAATACCTTATGAAAATATTTTAGAGAAAACAAACTTGCAGGTTTGAGAGCTTCATACCATTCCCTTGCTTTTCCTTCTAAGGTTGCCATGAATATTTTCATGAGGCAATCCTCATGCCAATCACCCTTCAATCTTGATGATTTTATATGAAATTTAATGAGATGTAATAAAGGATCATCAATATTCTCATCTTGACACATGGGTAGATTGTTACCCCAATTCACCTTTGGTAGTTTGTGTGGAAATCCAGGTATGTGATCTCTGCTCATGGGAGAGTATCTTCATTTTATTCTTGGATCATCTTGAAAATTAGCCATAATGAAAGGCCACGGTATCTGTAAAAACAAGTTAGATCCTTATATAAAATACAATATATATTGAAAAACTTTCTTAACGAGAAAGAACATAATGTCTTGGATTAAGATCCAAGTTGAAAGCCTGATCTTTCCATACTGTTCTTCCAGGTTCATTCCTCCAGTGGAGTCTTGATTGTGAAATTTATTTGGAGTCGCTAGGTGGATGATTTTAACCTTTGTGTGTCTGATCACTGTTCACCATCATAGATCAGATCTGAACCTATAAAATAATTCTGAAGAAAAAGTTTAGTCTTCCCCAATGGAGTCGTCAGTATGTTATCACCCTAGTAATTCTCAGGTCATGGGATTTTGGTTTATAGTTAAAGAAAACCAGGGGTAACCAAGAACCTCTTTTGAAATCTAGGATCTAGCCTTCCTAAATTCCGGAGAGGGATCTCTCCTCAAGATTTAGCTTGATTTTATGCTTTTTATTTTTTACAAAATATGGGAAATAATTTTCAGAAAGAAAATTTTGAACATATTTACAAGACTACCATCAATCAAGTCAAAATTATGAATCCTATATTTATAGGTTACTAACAGATCATAAATTTTCTCATTATATGGTGGTGGTGCAGGAGGTTGAACTGGATCATAAAGGTTCCCATCACTGCAATTGCACTTCCATACTTCATGATTAGGATCTAATAGTACAGCCACAGCCTCACATGGCAGACATGATGGAGCACAAGGCAGATTGTTGCATGAAGGCGGTGTACTTCCAATAAGCTCCCCCACATTCCGCTACAACAAAAAAAATAAATCAAACTAGCCAAATATCTTTTATGCTTAGTTGATGATACTTGAGCTTATTTTCATATTCAATAGGTAAAATTTATTCCATATCCATTGAATACACATAATTTTCAGTCTATATAAAAATACTCACTTATAATAGAGATATGCTAATTCTCAAAGATCCATACAAAATTATTTAGACATTATGTTCATGCAAATAATATTATGATGAATATGAACAATTGTATACGTGCAAATTACTTTGATCGATTTTTGCCAGAGTCGCTCTTTCTGAAGCTCCAGAGAAATATCTAATTTCTACCATAACAAAGACACAATATTATAATTAAAATATGCATACCAAGAACTCTAAAACTCCAATGAATTATTTACTGATAAATAGTTGTGCCAAAAAATTAATTTCTACCATAACAAAGACACAATATTACAATTAAAATATGCATACCAAGAACTCTAAAACTCCAATGAAATATTTACTTATAAATAGTTGTGCCAAAAAATTAATTGTAACTATAAAAACTTTGAAAATATGTGAAAAAATAAGGCATATCATAACTAAGCTACCATGTTGATGTGCTTTTGAATTTGATGCTACATTAAGTGGAGCCATCGTAACCATTGTAATCAGTAACATGATTAGAAATACATGATGCAAATCAAAATTCATTTTGACCACTCCACAAGCTCTAATATAGTAACAATGAAATGATCAATGAGAAAAAACTGATGTGAGATTCATATTGGTGCCCTTTAACAAAATTGAAATATTTATAGGATGAGCACAAGACAATAAAATAGAAAAAATCATGCAAAAGGTTAAAATAACAAAAGAAAAAGTTGTTTCCACTTTTAAAGATAGAAACTAAATAAGAATTTCAACTACATTAAATTTAGGAATTCATAAAAAACTAAAATTAAACAAACAAATGGAAGTTGACGAATGAGGAAAACTGCAAATAAAAAATGAGAAGTTTAGGAATTAAGAAAAACTAAAAATAAAAAATAAAAAGTAAAAAACAAAAGCAAAATATTTTTCCACTTTTAAAAGAGAAAATTAACTAAAAAATTAACTTACATTCAGTTAGAAATACAGAAAAATTTAAAATAAAAATAAAAATAAAAAATTTAGAAGTTATTTGCACTTAAAAAAAAAACAATTGAGAATTTCAATTACTTTAAAATGTAAAAATAAAAAATAAATAAGAATATTAACTATATTGAATTTTGGAATTCAAAAAAATAAAATAAAATAGAAAGCAAAAGACAATATTTTCCCACTTTTAAAGATACAAAAATAATTGACAATTTTAACTAGTAAAAATAAAAAGTAAATAAGAATTTCAACTAGATTGAGTTTAGAAAGTAAAATATAAATAAAAGAAAAAGTTTAGGTTAGCTTAATTAGGTTTGGTTAGTTATATTGTTTAAGAGAAGAATGGTTTGTACAATTAATTTTTATTTTATTTTTAAAAGTAAAAAATAAATGAAAATTTCTATTTAGTAATGTTTAGGTTGGGGTTAATCATATTGTTTGATAGGAGAATGTTTTTTCAATTATAATTATCATTTGTATTTCTCAAGGCCAAGTTAAATCTATATTTTTGATGAAAGAAATTTTTATCCCACAATTGACTCTCACTCTCAATACTTTCTCATGAAATTTAAATTCTATGAAAACCAAGCCTTTGAAATCTAATTATTTTATTAGATAAAGAGAAATCATAACATTTATAAAAATCTTATGATTTGGGCCTTAATTTTGGCCTTTACTAACTACTACTTCATCATTGATCCTTGTTGCTACATCATTTGACTGACAGTGTCTCTACACCAACAAATGACATCACCAATGACATCATTGTTATAGTGTGCAATCAGGTCCAATGACATCTTTTGCATGGGTGCTAGATTTCCTTGTTTCTACCGCTATCCCGTGATTGATTCAATTATTTGTAAAATCTTCTCACCTACTTTTTTCCATTGACCTTTTTAGTTGTATCATAGAGGGAATATTTTTTCGTTAAGCGACATCCTTATCTCGATTACAGATTTAGGGATATTTGATCCAAGATATTTTTCTTTGATATGGATTAAAGAATTACATGTAAAATTTCATCTTAACCATGAAACTTAAAAGGCATGAACATAAGAAGAGAGAAGCACATAAAATTATGCAAAGAAGACAAGAAATTGATATCGGAGTTAATCCAGGAGGGACTACGTCTCCGGGCCCTACTCAATCAGTGGGGAGGCCCTCTTTCCTTAAGTGGAAAATAAAATGAAAGTACAAGCATCAATGAAAAATTACACCCTTGTACCTCCATAGTTGAAAGTGCCTGAAAATTAGAGACCTAAGATGAAGAAACATACAACACTGTTGAACTCGTGTCACCGAGAGGTGAAAAATCCATATAAAATTTTCCCGATTCTGACGCAGGACAAATCTCGACCCTGTAGAAATGAGCTCAGTTCATGGTTTCACCCTCCTCTTGCAAGGCGCTCAGGGTTCCACTCTGCCTTGGTAAATGTGCTGCTCTAGGTTTGCTTGGGTGCACTTATGAAATGCAAGTTTATTTAAGTGAGGGATGGGCAGACTCCCAAGGGAGCCACTAGCCGAGTTGGTTAAGATCCGTAGTTTGAGGGAGGGGGTCGGGTGGTCAAACCCCACCCCCTTCATATATGGTGACATATTGTTTTTAATCCTCATAGCATATCTTTTAAATGAGGCATCGCTAATGAGGTTGGGTGGCCGGACCTGTAAAGGGCAACCTGCCCATTACTACCTGCCATGTGTATCATATGGGATGCAATGGCGGGATTGACAACCCACACCCCACCCACATTACTCTCTTTTAACATATATATATGGTGCGCGATGCCCCACCTATTATTTAATATTATTTTGTTGATCCGTTGGGGTAGGGAGGGGGTCATGGCCTACCTTACTATTTATATATATTTTTTTATTTTATAAACCAAAGAGCCGTTTATTAAAATTCCAAAATTTGACCAAAGGAGTGCTTTTATTCGTCCCACAATTTCATCCAGATTTTGGTCAGAGCTGGCTGGAATTCGGTGGCTATATTTCTGCAAATGTTTTTCCTCCTTAAGCTGCCACATCACCAATTCAACCCATAAACTTTGACTGCTTCTAACTCCTCCATACAGACTCGTAATTGAGTATTGTCTGTGCCATTGGAATCATAAAGACGAGATCTTCAACTTGACACTGAGTTTGCCACATTTTTAACACTTTGATTTTTGAGCTTGTTTACTTAAGATACTTGTACTTGTACCTGTATGATCCTCATGGATCTTTCCTCCCCACTAAGGAGCTTTTGGAACACCAAAAGCATTAACACACCCAACACACTGCTTGTTCGTTCAACACACACTTTCAATCTCCTGCACGCAAAATCGGTACATAATTTTCAACCATGCACACACCACACATGACTCAACAATCCCTCACTTGCCAAGATTTTATAGCACACACTCATTGGCCAAGGATTACATAAAAATAATCAACACCTCAACTACTCATAAGGAAAGGCCAAAACATCATCGTTGTGTTTCGAAGTGATGGGAAACACACCATCATGTTTACATTTACTTGCAAAGTATGATTTAGAATTGTGGCCATAACACTAATACCTCTATAAAAACCATTTTTGACTTAATAAAGTAAAAGGGTCATCTCCCTATGGTGGATTTTTCCTTGGAATAACTTCGAGGACTGGACTCTGCATGGGTGCTCTTTTGTCATGACGTGTTTGACATGCATGTTTCTGAGGTTCATCCTGGTTGTGATGATTCTTCCTCCTCCATATTTTTTGTATCATCTTGGAACGCTTTCCCTTGGTGTTCCCCGATAAGTTTTCATGGAACCCTCACTATCGCTAGAATGGGAGGAAGTGATTTCATCATCTATCATTGGCTGGTCACTAGCTGGGTTGGAGCTTTCTCCCACATCCTTCCTGGTGTATCTGAGTCCTCCATGACGTGGAAATTCCTTGATTTCAATGTGGTTTATGATTCCTTTGCCATTGATGCTGAGGACCTCTCCTTAATACCCTATCTTCTTCAGCAGTTTGGATCTGATCCCTGTAGTATATTTTTCAAAAGCGGTGAATTTATCATCATGAAAAGTACATGAAATTGAAGGGTTATGTTTTAGCTCGAGTTGGTTATGTCGCAAATTTTCCCAAGCCTCATCCTTAGCATGCAACTGGCGTAGTAACCTTTGTTTTTCTTCCTTTTCTTCATGTATAAACCTCCTTAGCTTAGTGTTCTCTGCTTAGATGCTTTGGTTGATTTCCTCAAGTTCTTGGAGCCCTGTCGCAAGGAGTGTCCTTTTCATCTTTGGTAACATGTCTATTGAAATTTTTGTTTCATCGCCTAAATCGAAACCCAAGTATACGGGTCCTCCTGTTGCGATCCCAAAGTCTGCAAGCTTCATTTCATCGTCGAAATTGGACACCAGTTGAATTGGTCTACCTCGTGCAAATCCTGCAGTTGGGACCTTCTAATATTCCTCTGATTCATAATCTTGGTTTTGTTGCACAGTGGTTGCGGTCTTCTGCTTCCCCTTTTTTTCATTCCTCTTAGGTCTCAACTCAGGGTGCAACTTCCAGCAACTTTCCTCGTCATGTCCCTCTTTCTCACAATGTGTACAATAGGGCTTTTCTCCCCCTCTCTTGGCTGCTACAGTTATTTTTGGGTGGTCATTTTGTTCATGCATTCCCCGACTTTCTGGATGCATTTCCTTCACACTGACCTCATCGATGGTAGGGGGCTCAAACAATAATAACGAATGTCTTATGTAATTATGCAGAGAACTAATATACTTAGTTACAATATTTGTGAATCTAATGGAATGCCGAAATTCAATGATTTTTTTCTCACTAGTACATTTGGGGGAAATTCTGACACTTGGTTCCGACGCTTTTGACCAAATGTCGAAAATTTCCCCAAATTTTTTCAATCCCACCCGAAACCGTCGCTATACCGACATTTAGAGAAAAGTGTAGCAATACTGACACTTAGACAAAGTGTCGCAATTGCAACGTTTAGTGGAAGACGTCGCAATTGTGACACTATGCCCCAAAGCGTCGCTCTTGTGATGGCTACCTCCAAACATCGCAAGTGAGACACAATGTATAATTGTCGCAATTGTGACGTTTGGAGGCATCCATCGCAATAAACAATGTTACCGATGAAATAGGTAACCGCAATGTTACCTACTTTTTTTTTGTAGCATAAAAAGCACCCGATTTTGAAAAGTGGTGATGCAGAATCACCATTTTTTTTTCTGGTGCACATTTTTGACACTCTAAAATTTTTATTTATGAAGTATGAATATTTGTTTTAAAATGTTAGTGATTTTCATGCTAATTTTGAAATGTATTGATGCAGCATCAATTTTTTTTATTTTTTTTTTTTTTAGAGCGGTGATTTTCATGCTAATTTTGAAACGTATTGATGCTGCATCAACCTTTTTTTTTTAGAGCAGTGATTTTCATGCTAATTTTGAAACGTATTGATATTGCATCAACCTTTTTTTTTAGAGCAGTGATTTTCATGCTAATTTTGAAACGTATTGATGCTGCATCAACCTTTTTTTTTAAGAGTGGTGATTTTCATGTTGGTAATAAAACACAAAACTTAGATAAAAAAAATATATAAAAACAATAAAAAACCCAATAAAAATGTAAAAAAAAAAAAAATAGCTAATAAAAATAAAAAATTTAAACAAAAATAAATTAAAAAAAACAAAAATATTTGAAAATTATATCAAAGGAAATGACAAAATTTGAAGAAAAAAAACACATAATTTTAAGAAAAAAAACAAAAATTGACCAAAAAATTAAAAAAAAAAAAATCAAAAACATTTTTTTCTAACTTATTAAAAAAAACAATATATTAAAATATATATATATATTTAAAAAAAAAAATTAAAAAATTAAAATTACAAAATTAAAATTTAGAAAAAAAAAATTTAAAAAAAAAGAAATTAAATTTAAAAATTTAAATTAAAAAAAAATAATAATAATAAGGAAAAAAATACAAATTTTAAAATTTACAAAAAAAACAAATTAAAAAAAAAACCAATTAAAATTGAAAAAGATAAAGAAAAAAAAAATTAAAAAAAAAAAAAAAAAACCTATCATTAAAAAACAAGAAAAATGAAAAAAAACTAGTGCAAATAATTAAAAGACAAATATACATAAATTTAGTGTTTTTTTTTTTTTTTAATGAAACCATTTATAGATTTTTAAAATGAAAAACTAAATAAACGAAAAAAGTAAGAAAAACAATTAAATTAAATTAAAATTCAAAAATTTTAATAAATAATTTTTAAATTTTAAATTAAAAAAAATAATTATTCTATAATATTAAATATAAAAGAAATTAAACAAATTGAATTTAAAATAAAAAAAATTGAATTAAAAAAATAATTTTAGATATTTTTAAATTCAAATTTAAAAAAAAAAATCAAATTAAAATAACAATATTAAAAATAAAAATAAAAAAATAAAAAAATAAATGAAATCAAATAAAAAATAGTTGTATATATATATATATTACAATTTTTTTTTAAAAAAAAGGAATTTTATTTTAAATAAAAATATTAAATTTAAAAAAAAAAAAAAAAATTTGAAAAAAAAAATTATTTTTTGAAATTTAAAAAAAAATAATAAAAAAAAAATAAAAAAATCAATTTAAAAAAAAACAAATTAAAAAAAATTAATTAAAAAAAAAAAAATGTGGTGGTGGTTGTTACGGGGCGGCCCGCCCGCTGGGCGGCGGTGGCCGGCCGGGCGGCGCCACCGGGGGCGGCCCAGCCGGCCTCCCGGCCCCCGACGGGCGGGCCAACAACCACCACCGCATTTTTTTTTAAATTTTTTTTTTTTTTTAATTAATTTTTTTTAATTTGTTTTTTTTTAATTGATTTTTTTATATTTTTTTTTAATTTTTTTTTAATTTTTAAAATATTATTTTTTTTTTAAATTATTTAAAATAAATTTCATTTTGTTTTAACTTTTTTTAATTTTATTATTTTTTTGTTTTAAATTTATTATTATTTTTTTTTTGTTAATAATTTTTATTAAATTTTGCCATTTTTTTGTATTTAATTGATTTTTTTTTTTTTTTAATTTCATAATTTTATATATTTTACGTTTAGTTTTTTAATAAAATTTTATAAAATTCAATAAATTATATATATATTTTTTTAATTTATTTGTATTTAATATTTTTTTTAAATATTTTACCTTTTTATTTTTATTTTTTTGTTAATTACATAAAATTTTTATATTTTTATATTTCAATTAAAATTGTGTATTTAAAATTAGATTTTTTTTTTAATGAAACTTAATTTTTTTAATTTTTTTTTTTTTAAATTTTTTTTATTTAATATTTTTTTTAAAGTTTTTAAAGTTTTTCATTTAATAAAATTTTATGTATATACCTATTTTAATTTAAGTTCATATATATATTTTAATTTTTATAATTTAAATTTAATTTATTTTTTATAGTTTATTTGTTTTTTAATATATTTTGTTTTAAATTTAATATTTTCATTGTATTTTATTTTTATTTTTTATTTTTAATTAATTTTTCTTTTTTTTTTCTTTATAATTTGAATAGTGTTTTTTTTTTTAATTTTGAATTTTTAAATTAATTAAAATTTAATATATTTCTTTAAATTTAATTATTTGTTTTAATTTTTTTTTCTTTTTTTAAATTTAATAAGCATTTTCTTTTTCTTTTTAAATTTAATTTCTATATTTTATTTTTTATATTTTCCTTTTTTTTTAACTTGTTTTTTTTTTTTTTTTAATTTAATATTTTTATTTTGTTTTTATTTATTTTTTTAATTTCTATATTTTTTGAAATTTTAATCTTAATTTTTTTTTGGTTTATTTTTAAAAAAAAATTTCCTTGAATTTTAGGTTTTTTTTAATGATTGAATTAAAATTTTTACTTTGTTTTTATTTTAATTTTTTTTTATCTTCATATATTTTTAAATTTTAAGCTTTTAAATGTTTTTATTTTTTAAATTTATTTTTTTTCTTAAATTTTAGGTTTTTTTTTAATGTTTGAATTTTAAAAATTAAAAAATGTTACTTCTATTTTTAAAAATGCCAAAAGTATGACACAATTTTTTTTTTTGTTATTACAGCATAAACTGGTTTTGTTTTGAGGGTGTTTTTTCAATCCTTTTTCAAGAAACAATTTTGTTTTTACCATAATTTTATAAAATGTTGAAATTTGACCTTAAAAAAAAACGAAGTGCGTTCTGGAAGACACACTTTTTTTGGGGGGGGTGTTTTTTCAATCCTTTTTTCAACAAACAATTTTTTTTTAGCATAATTTTAGAAAATGTTGAAATTTGACCTTAAAAAAAAAACAAGTGCGTTCTGGAAGACACACTTTTTTTTTTGGGGGTGTTTTTTCATGTTTTTTGAGAGTTTTTGGGCTAGAGTTCCCGTTTTGAGGTCAGGTTACCTATTTCATCGGTAACTATGTTAATAGCGAATCTTTTTCTGCTATCAGTATAACGACACTTATATGCGCGCTACATAAAAATACAAAACTTATATGTGCGCTACATAAAAATGATTTTATTAAAAACTAAATTAACATCTTATATGACGCATGCATTCGCCCTCCACTCTTGCAGAACATCATTCGCCCTCAGCTCTTGCAGAACAAAATTTTCCCTCAGCATTTGCCTTCAGCTCTTGCAGAACAACATTTTCCCTCAGCATTCACCCTTAGCTCTTGCAGAACATCATTCGCCCTCAGCATTCGCCCTCAGCTCTTGCAGAACAGCATTCGCCCTCAGCATTCGCCCTCAGCTCTTGCAGAACAGCATTCGCCCTTAGCATTCGCCATCAGCTCTTGCAGAACAAAATTCACACTCAGCATTCGCCCTTAGCTCTTACAGAACAACATTCTCCTTGCATTCGCCCTCAGCGTTCGCCCTCAGCTCTTACATACTAGAATTCGCCCTCAGCTCTTGCAGAACAGCATTCGCCCTCAGCTCTTGAAAAATGGTAAGTTCTTACTACAGGCCCTTCCTTCTATAGTAGGGTTGACTCTATTTGGGTTTTTTTGGTCAATTCCATTGGATTGTGTTAGTCTGTAGGGTTCTCTCTAGATGTCTTCCAATGTTCTTTCGGATGAGTTTCAAAGAGGATGTGTAAGATGTGTTTGTGCTTGCATGAATTTGACTCCACCAGTTTCATGAAGTTTAAGCCATGGATTTTAGTTCGACAAACTCATCCATCTCTACACCCAGTAACGAATTTCCCTTGGTCTGATCTATATTGAAGGTGAAGTGCAAAGTGGTAGAGAATGGGAGATCGAAAGTCATCAACTTTATCAGAAGGGTAGTACTCCAGATCGAAAGTGATGAGCTTTAGTTCTCCAGATTTGGGGATTTTCTGATGACATACCAAAGGTCACATCCATACAACCATATCAAGGTCAATGTTGAGATCATTGTCATATAGATATAGGTCACTGATATATAGGGTTAATATCATCATCACTATCCATGGAAAATGAATGGTTACAAAATCTGTGATTGTGGTTGGCTCATTTATAATTATTACCCATTTACAGTAGAGCACAGAAATACTAAATATGGCCCGAGCAGAGCCTTTACAATAGGCAATGGAATTGTAGTTGCTTCATCAATAACCAATAGCTCCACTTGAGAAAAAATTTCATAATATTGGGGTTGGATATACTGCAGAGCAACCAATTTTAGTTATCATCCATGCTCTAATATATTAATATACTTTTTACATTGAACTGAAGAAAGGGAAACAAGCAAATGCTAGCCATCATACAATGCTTTGACATAAGAGTTTTGAGTGACATACTTGAAAAAAGAACTCATCGATTGATATTTATAATCATTTGAGTTATTCAAGTTAAACACAATGTCAAGAATCAAGATTCAATACCCTCTATTATCTTCATCACCCAATACAAGATTTAAATTTTTCCCAAAGAAACGCTTATTAATTTGGCAGCCATTATTTCTCCCTGCTTTAAAAAACCTACATTTAAATGAAAACAAGCATTGTATTTCAACTACAAAAATATATTAGTGTTCAAATGTACATGTGTGCCTCACTTGTGTAGGGTATTCCTTTTCCACTTTCACATTATCCAAGAATGTGTGCAGTATAGTTCATATTTTTTGTGATTTAGATTATCTTGAAAAAGGAAAGGTAAATTATTTCCCATGGAAAAAGAAGGTTTTCCCTTTTTACTACTAGAAATGGTACAACAAAGTTCCATTTCTACCAGAAACTCCTATGAAACAGGAACCAAATAAAGGCCATGTCCTCAATGGACATCATTTGGCTTTGAAAATGGCCATTGCACCGTGTTGTTTCTTATATTACATCACGATAGTTTCTTAGGTCGTTTCTTGTTTCTTGAGATGAAAAACAACCAAAGAAATTGTGAAGATCCTTTCAAGAAATAAATGACCATTTCTCAATCATATCTCAACTATTTTTTATTTTATTCGGTGGTTGCTTACTTTGAGAGAAATTTGACACTTTTATAAGGAATATAACATAAAAACACAAAATGGGAAGGAATTGATGAGGTAGATGTCCTTTAGTTGTTGTCAATTAAGAATTGATAATACACGATGCATGTTATGTACTACAAAATAGATTCCTTCCTGGAGTTAGGACACAGAGTATTGAATCAAAGTTGTAGTTTCTAACTTCTTGTATTGGTTCATCAATCTTGAAATTTAGACATTGCATGTCTTCATTACTTCATGTTTGAATAATTTACATCATATCGTACAATAGGAAATTAGGAATTATGATTATTATTACTTTATGGATCTGTTAAGTTACTTTTAAGTTTGCATGGTTTAGTGTGAAATTATTCTAGTGTGCCCCTAGGCCCAGGTGAAGGAATGCCAAGGACTGAGAACCCTAGTTTTTAAATGGTATTTTTTCTTATACCCAAAAACCCCTCAACATCACTTCTTATTAGTTCTTAACAATAGTGTTGTAAACAATTTGATAATTGATATAGCAAAATCTCACACTTCTCAAGATAAAGTCCTAAAGCTAAAGTGTGATACCATGTGTAATTCAATAGCCCCATTGTCACCTCACCAACCTCTTTTCACTTCGGGCTAGCTCTCCTCCAACTCAAGGGGGGTTCTCCCTAGTAGATGTTAGGGATCTAATGGCCCAAAAAAACCAAGTCAAGAACCCCCTAACTCTCTATGTTTACTACTATCAATCAAAATATTGAACAATAGGGTCAGACATGCATCCTGAAGATAAAATTGCCAGGGTATTTTTGTGTAATTTCAAAGGGAAAGTCCCAAAACACATATAGTCAAGGAATTATAACGTGATTTCAAAAATTACATATCAACAAAATCTTTTAAAGGATATTGAAAGGAAAAAGGTGATGGAAGATAGAAAGTGCCTTACTTAAATGCTCTAAGGATTTTTCAATAGTTGCTCCAAAAGCTTCACTTGAAGGCCCTTCAAGATCGTCTCCAAAAATGCTATACCATCAGCTTCAACAATGTTGCTCCAAAAATGTCCTCAAGGTCTTCACAACAAGTTTACTATAAGTTGCTCCAACAATATATTCAATAAGGTCTTCATTGTCAAATCTTCTCTTGTTTGGGTGCCTTAATGTGCAATGACATGTTTCCAGGACTGAATTCAATGCAAGGCATATTTGAAACTCTAACTCTGTCTTCCGGTGTCTTATTAGAAATTATTTCAGTTTTCATTTTGTGTTTTCAAGTTATATATTGTTTTCAAGTTTTACATTTATAATTTTATTGCAATGTGGCAGACTGATCAGGGCAGTACAGGAACAACCCCGAGATGGGATGATCGCGGAAAGAGGCCAGCGGAAGAACATGTAAAGTGCCAGCATTGCTCTATCTTCAGGTATTTTAGTTATTTACATAATTGAAATAATATTAATTTTGTTCAAATATGCAGACACCTAGCCATGGTACGCCTGATTATTCCCTCTTTGAGGAAGAGCTTTTTTCATCCCTATCTCCAGTGTTCTTGTTGCGAAAAAAGGCACGAGATGCAAGGTCGGAATTTAATACTTTGATAGACGCGCCTCAAACACCTGAAACAGAAGAGAGGATAAAACAACTTATGAGTGAGCTAGAAACATATCAGGTAATAATAAAAAGTCAAAAGGATAATTTTTTTGTTCTGCATGAGATGAATTGTGATAGTTTGATTTTTAATTTTTACATTGACTAAACTAACAAAAAGTTCTTTTGTATGTAGCGTTTTCTGGCACTTGCTGAACTCGGTGTTGGTGGTAGTGGGACACAAGGGCAAGAGATTTCCCAGCAACCCTCTCGTACACCTTCTACTCCTTTAGGTGCCAGCCAAGAAACACACCCTGCCCAAGCAGACACCCAGCCAACCGCTGAATGTGTTGGCAGTGATGAGGCTGATATGGCCAACTACATTATTGCGTTTCCTAGAGCTACACGTGTCAACTCCATAGGGACCATTAATGGCACGTTGTTGGTGAATGATGAAGGTGTCCCTATAAAGCACATACAACTCCCAGGTAAATTTTAATATTTTAACTATTTCATGTACTCTATCTAAAACATATTTATCATGATTTTTATTTTTAAATTAATGATAATATCTTTTTTTCTGTGTAGGAAACAATGAGTTCTATAGGTTTTTGGAGAGCCATGCGTTGGTAATTTTTGGCCCAACCATACGCACAGGGTGGAATTCCCAGAATTCCAACCTGAAAAAAGAACTTCTAGATTATCTAGAATCCCTTTTTGGGGTCGGCACATTTGACAGAACAGCGGTGGCTCGGGTAGCCGGAAAATATTTGAAATATACCAGGGACACCTATAGGACGCAATTGAAATTTAACCCTAGATACGAGCATCCTCTCACAGTTCCAGAGAGTGAGTGGAGAGCACTCATCCATGACGGAAAAGAGAAAAGGGCAAAGAAAGAAGGAAAAATGCCAACTGGACCCGCAAGGTAAATTAAAACTTTAATTCAATAGCTTTAATTTTCTCTATGTCTAAAATAAAAGTGTGCTACGTCATATCTGACTTCAATATTTTGATGCTAGGTTGCCTAACACCTCAAAGGCAACCAAAGCTAGGATTGAAAAAAAGGGCCATCACAAGCTAGGCCAAGGCGGCTACTTGAAATTAGCCACAAGAATTGTAATTAAGTAGCTAAACATCTTATAATTAATTGTATCGCCTTCCAACGTTTTTGTAATCCTATCAAATATGATTAAAAATACACAATCATATGTAATGTAGGGTGATGAATTCGGAACATAAACTACAGAGGAAGATAAAAATATTGCTTTCCATTTCGGCTATCAAGCCGTAGTTGAACGTCGCAGAAGCTTGGGGCAGGTCCCAAGATCTAGAATGCCTGATAAGGTAAAACATTAACCTTTCAATATGTTTGTTTTCGTCCATAAATTTAATGTCTAAAAAAATTGTTTAAATCAGGGGAGCAGCACTACCGACGAGGCAAATAACCCAGTTTTAGAGCCAGATGTAGATGATCCTCACGTGCAACCTGATCATTATAGTGGGGACTAGGCCGACAATGCTACTATCAGTGAGGGTCATGATGGTAATTCATTTCCACTTATAATTTTTTCTAATTATACCTTGATGGTTGTCCTTATAATTTTTTTTGTTTAAATGACAGAGAATGTTTCCCTTGAAGATCTTACCACCAGAGAGGAAGACAGGGCAACAGTCCCAACGGCGACAACTGGTGCACCAGGTAAATAATCTCATTGCAATTTTTTTTATTAATATTACCGAACTAGTTAAATGATATTTAGAAACTGAAAATTAAAATTTAATATTATCTTTTTTTGTAGGCGATGGCCCATCACTGGATGAGACTAGACATCATGACTACACAACTAGGTCAGCGGCGACAACTAGTGTACCAGGTAAATAATCTCATTGCAATTTTTTTTATTAATATTACCGAACTAGTTCAATGATATTTAAAAACTGACAATTAAAATTTAATATTATCTATTTTTGTAGGCGATGCCCCATCACTGGATGAGACTAGACATCATGGCTACGCAACTAGGTCAGCAGTGCAGGTCAAAATGCACGAAACTGGAGCAGAGCACGATGATATTGATGATGTAATTAGGAGCTTTAGAAATAGGAAGAAGAAAAAGAAAATTTGATAGTGTAAACTATTGTATTATTATAAGACAAACGTTACCATATTTGGAACGTTTTTTGCGTTATATAAAAAACTCATTTATAATACTATTTTTATGTCAAGCATTAATTGCAATGTTTCCTTGCGTACTTTTTGTTGAATTGTTTTTTTATTAGTTATTGAATATTTTTTTTTATGCTCATGAAAGTAAAAAATGAAATATAGATTGGGTATTGGGGAATTAAGAGTGATGTGGGGGGGTGGGGAGGGGCCATAAGAGCTTCCACCTTCACGTGGTTGGCCCTATTTAGTAGAGAATAATTTATTGGAGCGATTTAATCTTGGAGCAAACCTCCCTCGATCCAGCGTAGCAACAAAAAAGTCACTGTTGACTTAGTTGCTACTCTTTTAGATCGTGGGAGGCTTGTTCCAAGTTCATGCGACTCCAATAATTTTTTCTTGAAATGAAGAGGAGCTTATTCAGGTATGTTTTGACATTTTCAACATACGTTCTAACATTATCATAAGAATGCATCTTAGAGTAAAAAATAATACATCAATTACTTGTATTTATTGTATAGATAATGATGGATTTTGATTGACTTGGTAGTGAAGGTACAAATCCTCTTGCATCATGAGCAATACAACTTGTCAACCAGGGTCATGTCCAGGATATTTTTTCTTGTGCACTTGACCAGGTTCGTAATGTTACATTTTGTAAGTTCCTTTAGAGTTCATAATTCAATATTAAGCTTGTTCATGATTATTATCTAGGTTTTTTGTATGTGTTTTTTCATCTATTTGATTGTAAGCAACTTTGCATGTTTTCTGTTGTCCACTATGATTTCTCCCATTACCACTCCCACGATGAATCCAAATTTATTGTTACATAGGTTACTTTATTGTGACTATGATTTCTCCATTTACGATTTCATAGGTTACATCATGTAAAGTTGTCAATCTCAGGTTGGTGATGAGCTTTAGTTCTCCAGATTTGGGGCTTTTCTGATATTTTATCCCTCATGTCATTCCTGCATCACCTCGTTGTTTGAGCATGCCAATTGTCTACCACTTGTACCAATTGGCACATGTCAATCTTTGAGTGGTGCCACATTTCACCTATTTTTCAGTGAGAGTTTAGGGTTTCTCTAACATAGCTTCAGAAATTCCTTTTATTTTATAAACCAAAGAGCCATTTAAAAAAATTCCAAAATTTGACCAAAGGAGTGCTTTTATTCGTCCCACAATTTCATCCAGATTTTGGTCAAAGCTGGCTAGAAGTCGGTGGCTAGATTTCTGCAAATTTTTTTCCTCCTTAAGCTGCCACATCACCAATTCAACCCATAAACTTTGACTGCTTCTAACTCCTCCATACAGACTCGTAATTGAGTATTGTCTGTGCCATTGGAATCATAAAGACGAGATCTTCAACTTGAAACTGAGTTTGCCACATTTTTAACACTTTGATTTTTGAGCTTGTGTACTTAAGCTACTTGTACTTGTACCTGTATGATCCTCATGTATCATTCCTCCCCACTAAGGAGCTTTTGGACCACCAAAAGCATTAACACACCCAACACACTGCTTGTTCGTTCAACGCACACTTTCAATCTCCTGCACGCAAAATCGATACATAATTTTCAACCATGCACACACCACACATGACTCAACAATCCCTCACTTGCCAAGATTTTATAGCACACACTCATTAGCCAAGGATTACATAAAAATAATCAACACCTCAACTACTCATAAGGAAAGGCAAAAACATCATCGTTGTGTTTCGAAGTGATGGGAAACACACCATCATGTTTACATTTACTTGCAAATTATGATTTAGAACTGTGGCCATAACACTAATACCTCTATAAAAACCATTTTTGACTTAATAAAGTAAAAGGGTCATCTCCCTATGGTGTATTTTCCCGTGGAATAACTTCGAGGACTAGACTCTGCATGGGTGCTCTTTTGTCATGACATGTTTGACATGCATGTTTCTGGGGTTCATCCTGGTTGTGATGATTCTTCCTCCTCCATATTTTCTGTATCATCTTGGAATGCTTTCCCTTGGTGTTCCCCGATAAGTTTTCATGGAACCCTCACTATCGGTAGAATGGGAGGAAGTGATTTCATCATCTATCATTGGCTGGTCACTAGCTGGGTTGGAGCTTTCTCCCACATCCTTCCTGGTGTATCTGAGTCCTCCATGACGTGGAAATTCCTTGAATTCAATGTGGTTTATGATTCCTTGGCCATTGATGCTGAGGACATCTCCTTAATACCCTATCTTCTTCAGCAGTTTGGATCTGATCCCTGTAGTATGTTTTTCAAAAGCGGTGAATTTATCATCATGAAAAGTACATGAAATTGAAGGGTTGTTTTTTAGCTCGGGTTAGTTATGTTGCAAATTTTCCAAGGCCTCATCATTAGCATGCAACTAGCGTAGTAACCTTTGTTTTTCTTCCTTTTCTTCATGTATAAACCTCCTTAGCTTGGTGTTCTCTGCTTAGATGCTTTGGTTGATTTCCTCAAGTTCTTGGAGCCCTGTCGCAAGGAGTGTCCTTTTCATCTTTGGTAACATGTCTATTGAAATTTTTGTTTCATCGCCTAAATCGAAACCCAAGTATACGGGTTCTCCTGTTGCGATCCCAAAGTCTGCAAGATTCATTTCATCGTAAAAATCGGACACCAGTTGAATTAGTATACCTCGTGCAAATCCTGCAGTTGTGACCTTCTCATCTTCCTCTGATTCATAATCTTGGTTTTGTTGCACAGTGGTTGCGGTCTTCTGCTTCCCCTTTTTGTCATTCCTCTTAGGTCTCAACTCAGGGTGCAGCCTCCAACAACTTTCCTCGTCATGTCCCTCTTTCTCACATTGTGTACAATAGGGCTTTGCTCCCCCTCTCTTGGCTGCTACATTTATTTTTGGGTGGTCATTTTGTTCATGCATTCCCCGACTTTCTGGATGAATTTCCTTCACACTGACCTCATCGATGGTAGGGGGCTCAAACAATAATAACGAATGTCTTATGTAATTATGCAGAGAACTAATATACTTAGTTACAATATTTGTGAATCTAATGGAATGCCAAAATTCAATGCTTTTTTTCTCACTAGTACATTTGGGGGAAATTCTGACACTTGGTTCCGATGCTTTTGACCAAATGTCAGAAATTTCCCCAAATTTTTTCAATCCCACCCGAAACCGTCGCTATATCGATGTTTAGAGAAAAGTGTCGCAATACTGACACTTAGACAAAGTGTCGCAATTGCGACGTTTAGTGGAAGACGTCGCAATTGCAACACTATGCCCCAAATCGTCGCTCTTGTGACGGCTGCCTTCAAACATCGCAAGTGCGACACAATGTATAACTGTCGCAATTGTGACGTTTGGAGGTATCTGTCGGAATAGCGAAGCTTTTTCTGCCGTTAGTATAACGACACTTATATGCGTGCTACATAAAAACACGAAACTTATATGTGCGCTACATAAAAATGATTTTATTAAAAACTAAATTAACATCTGATATGACGCGTGCATTTTCCCTCCACTCTTGCAGAACAACATTCGCCCTCAGCTCTTGCAGAACAACATTTTCCCTCAGCATTCACCCTCAGCTCTTGCAGAACAACATTTTCCCTCATCATTCACCCTTAGCTCTTGCAAAACATCATTCGCCCTCAGCATTCGCCCTCAGCTCTTGCAGAACAACATTCGCCCTCAGCATTCGCCCTTAGCTCTTGTAGAATAGCATTCACGCTCAGCATTCACCCTCAGCTCTTGCAGAACAACATTCACCCTCAGCATTTTCCCTCAGCTCTTGCAGAACAACATTCGCCCTGCATTCGCCCTTAGCGTTCGCCCTCAGCTCTTACAGAACAGAATTCGCCCTCAGCTCTTGCAGAACAACATTCGCCCTCAGCTCTTGAAAAATGGTAAGTTCTTACTACAGGTCCTTCCTCCTATAGTAGGGTTGACTCTATTTGGGTTTTTTTGGTCAATTCCATTGGATTTTGTTAGGCTGTAGGGTTCTCTCTAGATGTCTTCCAATGTTCTTTCGGATGAGTTTCAAAGAGGATGTGTAAGATGTGTTTGTGCTTGCATGAATTTGACTCCACCAGTTTCATGAAGTTTAAGCCATGGATTTTAGTTTGACAAACTCATCCATCTCAACACCCAGTAAAGAATTTCCCTTGGTCTGATTTATATTGAAGGTGAAGTGCAAAGTGGTAGAGAATGGGAGATCGAAAGTCATCAACTTTATCACAAGGGTAGTACTCCAGATCGAAAGTGATGAGCTTTAGTTCTCCATATTTGGCGATTTTCTGATGACATACCAAAGGTCACATCCATACAACCATATCAAGGTCAATGTTGAGATCATTATCATATAGATATAGGTCATTGATATATAGGGTTAATATCATCATCACTATCCATGGAAACCGAATGGTTACAAAATCTGCGATTGTGGTTGGCTCATTTATAATTATTACCCATTTACAGTAGAGCACAGAAACACTAAATATGGCCCGAGCAGAGCCTTTACAACAGGCAATGGAATTGCAGTTGCTTCATCAATAACCAATAGCTTCACTTGAGAAAACTTTTCATAATCTTGGGGCTGGATATACTGCAGAGAAAACAATCTTAGTTATCATTCGTGCTCCAATATATTAATATAATTTTTACATTGAACTGAAGAAAGGGAAACAAGCAAATGCTAGCCATCATACAAGAGTTTTGAGTGACATACTTGAAAAAAAGAACTTATCCACTGATATTTATAATCATTTGAGTTATTCAAGTTAAACACAATGTCAAGAATCAAGATTCAATACCCTCTATTATCTTCATCACCTAATACAAGATTTAAATTTTTCCCAAAGAAACGCTTATTAATTTGGCAGCCATTATTTCTCCCTGCTTTAAAAAACCTACATTTAAATGAAAACAAGCATTGCATTTCAACTACGAAAATCTATTAGTGTTCAAATGTACATGTGTGCATCACTTGTGTAGGGTATTCCTTTTCCACTTTCACATTATCCAAGAATGTGTGCAGTATAGTTCATATTTTTTGTGATTTAGATTATCTTGAAAAGGAAAGGTAAATTATTTCCCATGGAAAAAGAAGGTTTTCCCTTTTTACTACTGGAAATGGTACAACAAAGTTCCATTTCTACCCGAAACTCCTATGAAACAGGAACCAAATAAAGGCCATGTCCTCGATGGACATCATTTGGCTTTGAAAATGGCCATTGCACCGTGTTGTTTCTTATATTACATCACGATAGTTTCTTAGGTCATTTCTTGTTTCTTGAGATGAAAAACAACCAAAGAAATTGTGAAGATCCTTTCAAGAAATAAATGACCATTTCTCGATCATATCTCAACTATTTTTTATTTTATTCAGTGGTTGCTTACTTTGAGAGAAATTTGACACTTTTATAAGGAATATAACATAAAAACACAAAATGGGAAGAAATTGATGAGGTAGATGACCTTTAGTTGTTGTCAATTAAGAATTGATAATACACGATGCATGTTCTGTACTACAAACTAGATTCCTTCCTGGAGTTAGGAAACAGAGTATTGAATCAAAGTTGTAGTTTCTAACTTCTTGTATTGGTTCATCAATCTTGAAATTTAGACATTGCATGTCTTCATTGCTTCATGTTTGAATAATTTGCATCATATCATAAAATAAGAAATTAGGAATTATGATTATTATTACTTTCTGGATCTGTTAAGTTACTTTTAAGTTTGCATGGTTTAGTGTGAAATTATTCTAGTGTGCCCCTAGGCCCAGGTGAAGGAATGCCAAGTACTGAGAACCCTAGTTTTTAAATGGTATTGTTTCTTATACCCAAAAACCCCTCAACATCACTTCTTATTACTTCTTAACAATAGTGTTGTAAACAATTTGAGAATTGATATAGCAAAATCTCACACTTCTCAAGATAAAGTCCTAAAGCTAAAGTGTGATACCATGTGTAATTCAATAGCCCCATTGTCACCTCACCAACCTCTTTTCACTTCGGGCTAGCTCTCCTCCAACTCAAGGGGGGTTCTCCCTAGTATTTGTTAGGGATCTAATGGCCCAACAAAACCAAGTCAAGAGCCCCCTAACTCTCTATGTTTACTACTATCAATCAGAATATTGAACAATAGGGTCAGACATGCATCTTGAAGATAAAATTGCCAGGGTATTTTTGTGTAATTTCAAAGGGAAAGTCCCCAAACACATATAGTCAAGGAATTATAACGTGATTTCAAACATTAAATATCAACAAAATCATTTAAAGGATATTGAAAGGAAAAAGGTGATGGAAGATAGAAAGTGCCTTACTTAAATGCTCTAAGGATTTTTCAATAGTTGCTCCAAAAGCTTCACTTCAAGGCCCTTCAAGATCATCTCCAACAATGCTATACCATCAACTTCAACAATGTTGCTCCAAAAATATCCTCAAGGTCTTCACAACAAGTTTACTAGAAGTTGCTCCAACAATATATTCAATAAGGTCTTCATTGTCAACTCGTCTCTTGTTTGGGTGCCTTAATGTGCAATGACATGTTTCCGGGACTGAATTCAATGCAAGGCATATTTGAAACTCTAACTCTGTCTTCCTGTGTCTTATTAGAAATTATTTCAGTTTTCATTTTGTGTTTTCAAGTTAGATATTGTTTTCAAGTTTTTACATTTATAATTTTATTGCAATGTGGCAGACTGATTAGGGCAGTACAGGAACAACCCCGAGACGGGATGATCGCGGAAAGAGGCCAGCGGAAGGACATCTAAAGTGCCAGCATTGCTCTATCTTCAGGTATTTTAGCTATTTACATAATTGAAATAATATTAATTTTGTTCAAATATGCAGACACCTAGCCATGGTACGCCTGATGATTTCGTCTTTGAGGAAGAGCTTTTTTCATACCTATCTCCAGTGCTCTTGTTGCGAAAAAAGGCATGAGATGCAAGGTCAGAATTTAATACTTTGATAGACGCGCCTCAAACACCTGAAACAGAAGAGAGGATAAAACAACTTATGATACAACTAGAAAAATATCAGGTAATAATAAAAATTCAAAAGGATATTTTTTTTGTTCTGCATGAGATGAATTGTGATAGTTTGATTTTTAATTTTTACATTGACTAAACTAACAAAAAGTTCTTTTGTATGTAGCGTTTTTTGGCACTTGCTGAACCCGGTGTTGGTGGTAGTGGGACACAAGGGCAAGAGATTGCCCAGAAACCCTCTCGTACACCTTCTACTCCTTTAGGTGCCAGCCAAGAAACACACCCTGCCCAAGCAGACACCCAGCCAACCGCTGAACGTGTTGGCAGTGATGAGGCTGATATGGCCAACTACATTATTGCGTTTCCTGGAGCTACATGTGTCAGCTCCACAGGGACCATTAATGGCACGTTGTTGGTGAACGATGAGGGTGTCCCTATAAAGCATGTACAACTCCCAAGTAAATTTTAATATTTTAACTATTTCATGTACTTTATCTAAAACATATTTATCATGATTTTTATTTTTAAATTAATGATAATATCTTCTTTTTCTTTTGGTTTTATTCTGTGTAGGAAACAATGAGTTCTACAGGATTCTGGAGAGCCATGCGTTGGTAATTTTTTGGCCCAACCATACGTACAGGGTGGAATTCCCAGAATTCCAACCTGAAAAAAGAACTTCTAGATTATCTAGAAGCCCTTTTTGGGGTCGGCACATTTGACAGAACAGCGGTGGCTCGGGTAGCCGACAAATATTTGAAATATACCAGGGACACCTATAGGACGCAATTGAAATTTAACCCTAGATACGAGCATCCTCTCATAGTTCCAGAGAGTGAGTGGAGAGCACTCATCCATGACGGAAAAGAAAAAAGGGCAAAGAAAGAAGGAAAAATGCCAACTGGACCCGCAAGGTAAATTACAACTTTAATTCAATAGCTTTAATTTTCTTTATGTCTAAAATAAAAGTGTGCTACGTCATATCTGACTTCAATCTTTTGATGCTAGGTTGCCTGACACCTCAAGGCAACCAAAGCTAGGATAGAGAAAAAGGGCCATCACAAGCTCGGCCAGGGTGGCTACTTGAAATTAGCCGCAAGAATTGTAATTAAGTAGCTAAACATCTTATAATTAATTGTATCGTCTTCCAACATTTTTGTAATCCTATAAAATATGATTAAAAATACACAATCATATGTAATGTAGGGTGATGAATTCGGAACAAAAACTATAGAGGAAGATAAAAATATCACTTTCCATTTCGGCTATCAAGCCGTAGTTGAACGTCGCATAAGCTTGGGGCAGGTCCCAAGATCTAGAATGCCTGATAAGGTAAAACATTAACCTTTCAATATCTTTGTTTTCGTCCATAAATTTAATGTCTAACAAATTTTTTTAAATCAGGGGAGCAGCACTACCGACGAGGAAAATAACCTAGTTTTAGAGCCAGATGTAGATGATCCTCAGGTGAAACCTAATCATTGTAGTGGGGACCAGGCCGACAATGCTACTATCAGTGAGGGTCGTGACGGTCATTAATTTCCACTTATAATTTTTTCTAATTATACCTTGATGGTTGTCCTTATAATTTTTTTTGTTTAAATGACAGAGAATGTT
This sequence comes from Pinus albicaulis, assembly GCA_034641835.2. Taxonomy (NCBI): domain Eukaryota; kingdom Viridiplantae; phylum Streptophyta; class Pinopsida; order Pinales; family Pinaceae; genus Pinus; species Pinus albicaulis. The sequence continues at coordinate 94,284 of JAXQQM020075755.1, forward strand.
TCCCTTGAAGATCCTACCACCAGAGAGGAAGATAGGGCAACAGTCCCAACGACGACAACTGGTGCACCAGGTAAATAATATCATTGCAATTTTTTTTATTAATATTACCGAACTAGTTCAATGATGTTTAGAAACTGAATATTAAAATTTAATATTATGTTTTTTTGTAGGCGATGCCCCATCACTGGATGAGACCAGACATCGTGACTACACAACTAGGTCAGCGGCGACAACTAGTGCACCAGGTAAATAATCTCATTGCAATTTTTTTTATTAATATTATCGAACTAGTTCAATGATATTTAAAAACTTACAATTAAAATTTAATATTATCTATTTTTGTAGGCGATGCCCCATCACTGGATGAGACCAGACATCATGACTACGCAACTAGGTCAACAGTGCGGGTCAAAAGGCACGAAACATGAGTAGAGCACGATGATATTGATGATGTAATTAGGAGCTTTAGAAATAGGAAGAAGAAAAAGAAAATTTGATAGTGTAAAATATTGTATTATTATAAGACAAACGTTACCATATTTGGAACGTTTTTTGCATTATATAAAAAACTCATTTATAATACTATTTTTATGTCAAGCATTAATTGCAATGTTTCCTTACATACTTTTTGTTGAATTGTTTTTTTATTAGTTATTGAATATTTTTTTTTATGCTCGTGAAAGTAAAAAATGAAATATAGATTGGGTATTGGGGAATTAAGAGTGATGTGAGGGGGCGGGGGGGGGGTGGGGGAGGGGCCATAAGAGCTTCCACCTTCACGTGGTTGGCCGTGTTTAGTAGAGAATAATTTATTGGAGCGATTTAATCTTGGAACAAACCTCCCTCGATCCAGCGTAGCAACAAAAAAGTCATTGTTGACTTAGTTGCTACTCTTTTAGATCGTGGGAGGCTTGTTCCAAGTTCATGCGAATCTAATAAATTGTTCTTAAAACGAAGAGGAGCTTATTCCGGTATGTTTTGACATTTTCAACATATGTTCTAACATTATCATAAGAATGCATCTTAGAGTAAAAAATAATACATCAATTACTTGTATTTATTGTATATATAATGATGGATTTTGATTGCCTTGGTAGTGCAGGTACAAATCCTCTTGCATCATGAGCAATACAACTTGTCAACCAGGGTCATGTCTAGGATATTTTTTCTTGTGCACTTGACCAGGTTCGTAATGTTACATTTTGTAAGTTCCTTTACAGTTCATAATTCAATATTAAGCTTGTTCATGATTATTATCTAGGTTTTTTGTATGTGTTTTCTCATCTATTTGATTGTAAGCAACTTTTCATGTTTTCTTTTGTTCACTATGATTTCTCCCATTACCACTCCCAGGATGAATCCAAATTTATTGTTACATAGGTTACTTTATTGTTACTATGATTTCTCCATTTACGATTTCATAGGTTACATCATGTAAAGTTGTCAATCTCAGGTTGGTGATGAGCTTTAGTTCTCCAGATTTGGGGCTTTTCTGATATTTTATCCCTCATGTCATTCCTACATCACCTCTTTGTTTGAGCATGCCAATTGTCTACCACTTGTACCAATTGGCACATGTCAATCTCTGAGTGGTGCCACATTTAAACTATTTTTCAGTGAGAGTTTAGGGTTTCTCTAACATAGCTTCAGAAATCTGATTCAGTGCTTGCTTGAATATCGTCACATAATACTCATGGTTTGGATTGATGAGCATGTTCTGAATGGTTTTTTGATTCATAAGAACCACCCATATAGTCATCTTGAGATATTTCAAAAGTTTTCTCGGGTTTCCTTTTTCACCATTTCTAGTGGGTGGGATGGTGTGGGGTGATCCATCAATACTGGTGCTCTTGTGGTAGGGAATTTGTTTTCGGGGATATAAAGGAGAAATTTATGTAGATATCCCATTGGATGCATTCATAGATGGGCATGAGAGGTCAAGAATTTAAATTAAAAATCTCCAACCTCTAGCATGGCAACCTGAAGGCTGCGAGAGACATTGGTTAAAGATTGTTTTGTGCTGGCCTTAATATAGTCGTGATCTCTTTATATTATCTTAATGCAAATATATAGTCTGATCTCATTAAAATGAGGAGTGTGGTTGTATTTCTCTTTGGTTGTTTCTCTCTTAATGCTCCAGAAGTTGCCAAAAGTTGCGATAGTTTTTTAGTTTTCTTGTTACAACTTAAAAGTGGTTTTTAGCAATGGGAGTCATGTTTTTTAAGGTTCATAATAATATGAAGATCTTGTAATTCTATATTCAGGATAAGAGAATATGGCCTCTAGTTTGGGAAGTATGACAACAATTTCCACATCTACCTCATTGGGTAACAATGGAAAGGGGAAGAAGTTGGGTGCAATGTTTGATAATTATGGCAGATAATTGTCTTCTCTTTCATTTTTTTCACCCATTTCCTTTAATCGCTCAAGAAGAAGAGGGACTCTAAGATTACACGACAGAGAGAAGGTAGTTAATACAAGAGATATGGAAAAGGATTTGTACTTCAACAAGGATGGCTCAGTGACAAAAAAATTGTAGGTCAGAGAAAAAATTATGTTTAAAGGAAGGTCACCTGCACGTGAAACTTCACTACGGTGGATCTTTCCTTTCCAATTATATTCGATTTTAATGTGTTATTTTAATTTTTCATGGAGGGTTGTTTTTGCATATGGTCTGTCATTCAATTGCACACTTACTAAAAGCATTGTCAATTTGTCTTGCAGGCGGTGTGAACAAACTTGCTGATCTTGTTGGAGTCACCCTTGGGGCGAAGGGAAAAATGTTGTCTTGGAGAGAAAGCATGGTTCTCTGAAAATAGTTAATGATGGTGTGACAGTAGCTAAGGAGGTAATTTGTAGATGTGTGCTCTGGTTTTATTTTTAATGTTGTATTAGTCCCCCCTCTTAAATGTCTTAGATTTGGTAGGCATAATTTGAAAACTCAAAGGTGAAAGGAAACATATTTTTTACCCAGTGGTCTACTTGGCCTATGGACTAGCCACATTAGAGTAATGCATAAATATTTTCACAACAATAAAAGAAAAGGGTTATGGCTGAGTCAAATTTTATTGTTATTGACAGTGTAATGAAATGTATCTCAATGCTATGGTTTTTTCCTTTTTATTGGTTGAATTAGAGGACCCAGTTAAAAATATTGGGGCCAAGTTGGTAAGGCAAGCTGCGGCAAAGAAAAATGATTTAGCTGGGGATGGAACCAAAACATCTTTTGTTCTTGCACATGTTGGAATATTGAAAAATTCCAGAACAATGAATGGAGAATCAATCTCCCTTCCTCTAACACAGAGAAAATAAAAATTTCTTTGACAGGAGACAGAGTTTCAATACTTTGAAAACAAACTTCTATTCCCTTCAATAACTCAAAAAAAAAACTATTACACTTCTTCCTCACTGAGAGGGATTGCAAAATTATGACTGCTACAAAACACAGTGCATAAAACCAACTCATTGTCTGTTCAAAACAAACATACTCTGTCTCTAAAACACTCTGCTATGTTTTTCACTTTTGCACTGTTGTGCATACACACTTAAAAAGTTACACTTAGTCTTTCACTTTTTACACACTGTTGTGTAATAAAAAAATTACGTACTATCTATAAAAAAAACTACCAAGATTTTTTGTCCTTGTTATTTTTATATGCCGTAACATATAAAACATATTATAATAAACCCTCTTTTTAAAAAAATAAAATTAAAACTAAATTCTATGGCCCACCTTTCATTTCGCATATGATATATATATAACATATGTTTAAAACATATGTATATATTAAACATAAAATTAAACTATCAAAACATTAAAGAACCCTTTCCGTCGGACTTCAAAAGTCTGAATATATTGAATTTCAAACCAAATTCGCGTTCCAAAATGGCATGCTAACGTCTGCCTAATTTGTAACGCGAATTCTCAATCCAATGTGCCTTATAAAAAATTCGGGTCCGGTTTTCAGGTTTTCAGATTCCCTTCAATTTCATGCAATCCAATATTAATGCTCCACGTGTCCTCCTTTTGAATTTACAAAACTGGTGGGTAAATTTCTGTTTGTTTAATTTCTAGTTGGTGAATTGCGTTAATGCTGGTTGTTGTGTTTAAATACAATCTTGTACAGAAATATGGTTGCGGCCATCTACAATAAAAACTTGCAGGAATTTTAAATGCTGAATTAAATTTCTGGATGGTGTGCAAGCAACCTCCCAAAAAAAATGTTGATGTTGCATCTGTCCTTCTGCTGCAGCAGTTGAAGTTAAAATTCAACAGCATAGGGTTTAATAAGTGAGGGTGTAAAGGTAACTTTTTGTCGATAGTACTGGATTAAGATCATCTATTCATTTTTGTAGGGTCTTATGGTGTTTGGTTTTTTAGTTTTGGGTTGGGCTTATTGAGTCTAAGATAGTTTTGAGTGAAAAAATTGCTATCAGGTATTAAAAAAATTTGGTTCTTTTGTCAAAATTTATGAGCTTGTTAGGAAATACAAAACTGACAATGGTTGTATCTTAAATTTGTGGAAAATAATTTGAAATGAAACCTTTTGTTTAGGTTGTTGCAGCAGGTGCAAACCCCATTCAAATTACTAGGGGCATTGACAAGACAATAAAGGCCCTTGTTTCGGAACTCAAAATTTTGTCAAAGGAGGTAAACGCTTGCCTTTTGAGTAGGCTGGTTTTCCTTTTTGCTGATGGTTTGGTGTATGTAATTGAATTAGTTGCCTAAGGTATTTTTGGTTGCAAAATCCTTTTCATTTTTCATACAGTATTGGCCTTGTGGAATACATTTGATTGTGTGGTCTTGTTAGATCTGCAACATTTGTAGTTGTTTAGTCTTATGGCCGAGGTGCACTTTTATTATGGAAATAGTTGATGCAATATTGTCATTTAATCCTTACTGCAGGGTAGCATGTTGAGAATTTTCTTGTGAAAAATTTGGTATTCAAAATGACACTTGATCCTATACAACATCATGCACTTGACTTCAAAATTCATATTCAAAGTGTGCCAGACAATTCTTGCAAAATTTCAAATATTTATGTTGTTTTAAACCATTATCTTTTTCATGTATTAGATGCTGAAAATGAGAAAAAAACTTTGGTATGAAACCAACTGGTGAATAATTTCCAGCAAACCAACCACTTCCAAGACATGATTTAGAAGTAGAACATATTTACTTATGAAGCATAGAAAGATATCCTTGATGCATTGTCAATGTTTGGATAGGGTTATTTTTGGAGAAAATAACTCCTTATTGCTAGAATAGTGATCTTCAATACAAGTAAATGCCAGATAAGAGAGATCATCGTGTGACATAAACCTATTAACAAAAGTGAACAGGGAATGATTATTAATTACGACATACTAAGTTGTCAGTGATTTTGACTATTTGTCTTTAACATGTAAAATTGTTAAATTCCAAACTTACATCATCATTGTTTGGCATCATGAGCTTGAATAATTGTCCACCATGCTCATAATTTCATTGTTGTCTTCATATCTATAAACAACGTTTCAAATAATAATAAAAAAGTTCTATAACAAAAATCTAGACCTCCATGTTGCTGCTCCTTGTGAGACAAAGTCAAAATTGCATTACACAAACTGACACATAAGAATCTCCTTTATCCTGGTGGCATGTATCCAAATTCTTATAATAGTGTCTTCAAGACTTATGTTGACATTGCCAATGAGATATTTAAGCAATGAAATATGGAGCCTTCTTCATTTTTGTATATGTAACAGTATTTTATTAATATAAAGATTGATGGTTTTGTCTTTCTGAAAATGAAATGTAAAAATAATTTATTGTGGTCAATTGAAAAGTTTTTTTTTTAATCTTTTCATTATGGAAGGGCGACATAGATATATGCCCTTCTAATTGAAATTTGGACCTGCCCTTCAATTTTGATCACTGTGTGGGACCTTAACAAACAATAAAACTATTTCGCAGCGCATTATATAAAACATATAACAAAACCTTTGTCAAAACTTCAAACAAACCCTTTAGCCGTGGGTATTTCATTATGAATTGATCATTTTACCATGTACCTTCTTCTAGAGGAATATTCTTCCACTTGATTAGGTACTTCATAATGGTTATATGTCAAAGAGATACAGAATGTTTATCTATAACTTTTTGTGGTTCAAGAATCGACTTTCATTCTTCATCTAATTTTGGAAGTTCTATTTACATTGGCATATTTTTTCCCAAAACCTTTTTTAGGCAAGATACATGAAAAACCTTATGAATGCAAGAAGAAGGAAAATATAACTTCTATACCACTTGTGAAATCCTATGAATAATTATTTAGGGCCAGAACATTTTTGAGCTAATTTTTTATTCTTCTTTTTCTTGAATGAAGATTGCTTATAATGCTATAATCTAAAAAATACCCAATTACCCTCCTCAAATTATCTTTCACTTCAATGTTGTTCCCCTTGTTGTTTTATCATGTTTCATGTCATTTGAAGGTTTTCCATAACAATTTTCAAAGTTTCTTTAGTATTTTCCATATGTGACTCTATTTCCTATACTTTGGACTTATCTTGCAAAAAGTATGAGATACTAGGAGTTGGATATCCATAAAGGGCCTTAAATGGGGAAATTTTAGTAGATGTGTGATATGTAGTATCATATTACCATTCTTCCTTGACGAACCCACTTCATCCATTAAGATTTCTTTTCTAAAGAGTAACATTGTAGATAACCTTAAAAACATTTGTTAACTATTTTGTTTGACCATTTGATTGTGTTTGATATGTAGAACTCATGGAAGCTAGTGTTTCTCCACTCATATTAAATAATTATTTCCAAAAGTTTCTTGTTACTATTACTTTAGGAAAACCATGAAGACTATGAATTTCTTTCACAGACACTTCTGCCACTTGGCTTGTTGTTTATGTACTTTGAGCTCTACAAAAGAAATCTACAAAATTTGTCTATATAAATGACCACAAAAATGTAATACTTACCTTTATATTTCAGTAACCCTGTAATAAAGTCTATTGATATATCTTCTAGTCTTTGAATATGTATGTGGAATGGTTGAAGTAACCCTAGATATTTTACTATCTCTCTTTTATTTATTATGCAAACATGACCTTCTCTTACAAATTTTTGAATATCTTTCTTCATTCCTTCCAAAAATATATTTTTTGATCCTTTGAGATGTTTTAAGGAACCCTGCGTCCTACCATCAGAGAGACATGGGACTCCCTTAATATTTTTTTATTCAAATATGCTTGCATGCATAAAAATATTCTACATTTGCACCAAAGTATATCTATCTTTCACTCCCAATGCTCCATAGAGTTCATCCCATCCTTTATAAATTTTAGCTTTTGTTTAGTACTATTGTCATTTTTCCATTATGGAAAGCTTCTTCTATCCACCTAGGAATAGAAAATGTAATTGGATATAAATTTGAGGCCTCTTCTATTTTAGAAAGAGCATCATGTACTAAATTTTCCTTACCCTTTTTGCAGATTATCTCAAAATTAAAACTTTGCATTTTTTCTCCTCACTTTTGTTAATCTTCTAATGAAAATCATAGCTTCAAAAAATAATTTATGATATCATGGTATATCTTGACTTTAAAGTACCTCCCAATGATATACTATCCCCATTTTTTATTGCATGTAATATTTCTTCCATTTATTTTTCATACGTAGATTTCACCAAATATTTTCTTTGAATTCCTTGCTTTTAAAAGCTAATGATATCCCTTATTGTGTTAATGTTACGTAAATTCCTTGTCCTAGTGACTCACACTCTACTATGAATGTTTTACCAAAAGTAGGTGCAACCGATGTTGGTGTAGAAGACATGGCATCCATTAAAAGAGAGAATGCCAAAGTAGCCTCATCATTCCATATAAATGATATTTTCTTCAAGAGATATGTGAGTGGACTTGAAATGCATGCATAATTATTAACAAATTATCAATAATATCATGTAAGTCTAAAAAAACTTCTAAGAACCTTGATTTTCTTAGGAATAGGTCATTTTGTAATAGCTTTCATCTTTTGAGGCTCCAACTTCACTCCTTCCTTTAAAACAATATGAACCAAATACTCGAATTCTTATTTCCCAAAAGCACATTTGGATATTTTTACATAAAAATGATTGTTCTCAACAATTTATATAACTTTTCCACATGTTTAGTGTGGTTTTCCCGTGATTTATTATAACTATGTGTATTATCAAACAAAACCAACACAAATTTTATAAGATGGGATCAAACAAAATTGTTCTTAAGTCGAGCCCGCCGGACTTCAAACGACGATAAACCATAATTCAAACCAAATTCGCGTTCCAAAATAGCCTGCTGACGTTGGCCAATTTTGTGACGCGAAAACCAATTGAATTCCACCCTAATATTTTTCGGGTCCGAAGTTGGGCTGGCGTACGGAGGGAGAGTTGTGACGTAAATTTCTTATCAAATTCTCCCTAATATTTTTCGGTTCCATATTTCCATTGCGTGAGCAGCCCAAACAAAGATCCGCTCCAATCAATTTCTGCCATGTGTCCTCAATCAAACGTTGCCCTGTTCCCGGATGTAGGTGCATTCGATGGCGTTTAAGGCGATGGGACATGGATGTGGCAATTTCATATCAATCACATTAAGTTTTAACGCTGTTCAATTAAGTTTCAAGGTTTTCACATCAAATCGCATTAAGTTTTAACATTGTTCAAGATCAGACCTCCACTCATGTTAGCGATTCTGCATGCTCCAATATGATCCGGCCTTCGGCTCTCATTAATGATCAGAGATTAATTATGACGGACGTACTTCGATTTCATTGCAGTTGGGTCGATAAAATGGCATTTCGCTATGGTTTTTCAGATGAGCCGGTTGCTGGATTACACTGCCTGCTCACTGTGACGAGAAGGAGAAGTGACCAGCTGAACTGCTGCTTAGGCCTTGCTACATATCTGCATTTCTCTCGGTCTGGTATGTGTCTGTCTTCCTCTGTTTCTTGGAATTATGCTTCTCCGTCTTCTCTTGTTCCCACTGCTGAGACTGCACCCATGCCTCGCATGTGTCAAAGGATGTGATGATGCAGGGGGAGCACTAGAGGTCAACCCCTGCGCGCTCTCTCCAGCCCTTCAACTGAGTCATCTTCCCAGTCCAGTGATTATCACGTAGGTCGCTATCCAGATACTAGAAGTGGACGGGGTCGGGTTCTAGGATCTAGCCACCGTATGGGCTCCCCTGCTCCTCATTTCCCCACCGCTTCACCTTCTCCCACGACGCGCACTACGTTGTTTTCCTTTAATTTCTCTCTGAACCACCCACGAATCAGAGCTTCAATTACTGTGGTTTTCTGTGAGGAGGCCCAAATGGAAGAAAAATGCACTCGTCCGACGGGTCTAAGCTCAGAAAAATCCGGCCAACATTCGGGCCTTCAGGAGGGGAGTGGTGGCATGAATGTGGAGGTAGCACCTGGTGATCCTGGACCTTCCGAAGGATGGTGCCGAATCGTTGAGGAGCCACCGGAGGAGTAGTTTGGTTAATTTGTTTTTCTTGCTTCGCGGCCCACCTAATTGGGCTGCTTTTAGATTATATTACTATGCTGGACCTCTGTAATATTTTTGAATTCTGTAAACATTCAAGACTGGTTTCCCCGTATGAGGGCAGTCTTCTTAATTTTTTGATTTTTTGATGAAAAATTTGCCATGAGTTTGGGCAATGTTTTTGACTTTGGTGTAATTTTATTCCCACTGTTAATAGATTAACTTTACTTAGAAAAAAAAATGTTTCCCTGTTTCTATTTTAAACCTGTTTTTTGAAATACAGAGCCATGTTTATATGATTTTTTATAGTCGAAGCGCTGCGGGGTTTTTTATTATATTAATATTTCACGGTCGAATTATGTTCATAACAATTGGAAAAAAAAAATGTTTCCCTGTTTCTATTTTAAACCTGTTTTTTGAAATACAGAGCCATGTTTATATGGTATACGTATTATACTCTTTCTCTGTATATCTACAGAAACCTTTTTTCTATGAACAGGGTGGATGCTGTAGTGGGCTACTAATGGAAAGAAGTGAGCCTGAACCTTACATCTCGGATGCAACATATGGTTACCAATTTTGGAATCAAGCGAGCCTGATCTTACAAGCAAGCCTGGGTTTCTATAGATGGTTTTTATTTCCAGGAACAAGCGAGCCAGAACATACAATCGACCCTGGGTTTATACATATTTTTTCTCTATCATGGATGATTTTTGTGTTAGGCGTATATCAACAATACATGTCTCTGCACATTTCCTGTATCCGCTTTATGATACTATTTTATGTGTTGATAGGTTATCACTCTACCTTCAAAACTAGCGACGCTGGTTTTTTTTTTTTCTAAGTAAAACTGATCTATTAACAATAAAAGTAGTGTACAGCAGGACGAGGCCTTAACATTGCCCAAGTTTGAGGCATTTCAGACAGAAAAAAACAAAGTTTGAGACTGCCCTGCAGGAGGGAAACCAGCCTGTAGAGATCACCACAAAAAATCCCACTCAGGGGATCGAGATACTGAAAGTATTGAGGACTGTAGCTAACAAAAACCAAAACATGATTTGAAACAGTAGGAAAGTAAAAAACAATCCCATTGGATAGGGTGGAAACATAGTAAAGAAACCATGACCGAAAAGCAGAACTACTCATCAGGAGCAACTTGTTCGACCCTGCACCAGTATTCGTCTGGTTCACCACGCTCATTGTACAGGTCTTCGACAGAGTGGACTACTTTCCTAGAGGGAGGAGCGACCATCTGCTCCACTTGCCCTTGCTCCTTGACTTCCTGCGCAGCGTCCTTGCTTCCTCTGGACAGCCCCACCAGATCTTATGGTGCTTGGTCCTGCACAATGTTGCCATTTATACCCTGCCCAGCCGAAGGATTCTGGTCATTCTCGTCCTGGGGCTCCTTAAGAAACACAACCAAGATAGCAGCAGTGACTCTCGGACGATTGAGGGAGAAATCGAAGGAGAAAATAGCAGTGTGGGATTGAGCCAGGAGAGCAGAAGATGAGGGAGAGTCTAGTCTATGGCTCGAATGGAGCAAACGACCATGGAGAAGTCTGGGCAGGCTGTCTGAGGGGGAAGAGGTCTCAAAAGGTGAGCTAGAGGAGGAAGGAGAATGCCTCACAGAATGCCTGGTAGACCCGCGCCTACAGCGCATTCTTTTCCTGAGGCGAGGCATGTTAGAATCGGGGCTAGAGTGCCAGGGAACCAGAGAGATGACCGGGGACAAAGTTGAGCTGGGATTCAGAAAGACAGAGGCCAACATGCAGGAGCCAGAAAGCGAGAGATGAAGGTTATCCCCAAGCTCCAGACAGCAGTTGATGCGGCTTTGCTTGCCAGTGATGGTGCGCTCATTTGCAATCCCAACAGCTGGTCGACACCACCAATTCACTGGTAAGGGAGAAGACGGGTCCATGGTGTTTAACAGATCTGCGCTGCAGCAGGAGAACACTTGCAATGAATAGTAATTAATGTGAGCCGGAGGTTGATCCATTACACAGCAGTCGACATTGCATCGAGGAGCGGCAATCTGTTTGTGAATTGCACCTAGAATTAATGCCATTGATCTCAGCGTTAACATGTTTATGGCTGGAGTGACGTTCCCCTTGCGGGAAGGCAGGTGGCCTTCTGTCTGGCTAGACCTACGTCCCATCACCTTCATCACGCTCGATAGCACCCGCATCTGGGAGATCTTCCTCTTCCTGAATCAAAGTTTGGCATTTTTGTCTTTGTTCATTGTTTTGGATAATGTCAAGCGTCCCTGTAATAAGATTGTTCTCACAGTCGACACCCAGGTTGGCAAGAAGATCTGCAATTTTGTTGCCATCCCTTCTGATATGCTTGAAGAGGAGAGCCCTGTTGTTGTGAAGCCATCGTTCAATTTCTTCCAAGCAATCCTCAAGACGCCAACTGCTAGCAATTTTTTGCACTTGTGCCCCTTTAGGAGTTGGGTGGCCATATTAATGAGGATTTGGGAGTCTCCCTCTATCTCTAGAGGATGCAACCCCTTTTGTTGAGAGAGGAGAAGCCCCTTCCATAATCCTTCCAGCTCAGCTGATTTGTTCGTGTCCCATCCAATACTTCCCATGTAAATGATGATGGGTGTGCATTTGTGATCCCTTATGATTCCTCCGAAGCCTGCCTTGCCTGGATTGCCCTTTGAAGCACCATCGAAGTTGAGTTTGTAGGTGTTCTTGGGAGGAGGAAGCCAGTAGTTTGTGGAGTTGTCGGTTTTGGGGCCAGTGTGCTTCTGCTTTCCAGGTTGAAGCTGAAAACCCCAATTATCCCATATGGATTTTTCTTTAGCTAGAGTAGGGTAGTCCTCGGTACGCTAGGACTGCAGAGCAAGGGTTTCAGTGAGATTGAGACAGAATTTTCTCCAGATTATGTCTATCGGAGTTCTTTGGTCCTTGAAAATGCGTTTGTTTCTCTCTTTCCAAATTGTCCAAAGGAGGAGGCCTGGGATTATTCTCCAAAGTTGATTAAGAATTTCACTTTTGAAGGGATTTTGATGCCAGTTATAGATTAAGCTTATTATATCGGCCTCAAGTCTGCAATTTTGTTGGCATCGAAAACTGACTTTATCCCAAAATTGAGTGGCCAAAGAGCAGGAGAAGAGGAGATGCTGCTGTGTTTCCTCATTCTCACAGCATATGAGACAGATTGAGGGGCCATAAAAGCTTCTCTTCCTTATATTATCCCATGTGAGAATTCTTTGATGTCCAAGGAGCCAAAGAAATAATGCCCCTTTAGGCCAGACTCCCAAACTCCATATTTTTCTCCAAAGAGGATCTTTGGGGCGCAGGATCAGAGCTGATGATCTTGTAGGCCTACTTGGTTGTAAAAGTTCCTTTAGGCCTATGTCCCCATCTAAGAATGTCCCTTTCATTTGATATTCTGATGCACCGAGTTTTGAGTTCAGCAGTAATGGCCTCCTTGGCCTGCTCATCAGTGTTCCGGATTATTCTGTCCGCCTGTTTCCACTACCTGTAGCCCTGCTCATCAATTTCCCCCCATTTTTGCTGAACCTTTTCTAACTGTTGCATGTCCCAATCCGGTCCCGGAGGCAGACTGTAGGTGTTGGTGAGTTTTGGAAGCTGCTCCCAAGATTCTGTCCAAAATCTAGCCGATCTACCATCTCTTACTTCCCAGAAGCTGTGCTGTTGTATGAGTAAGTGATGTTGTTTTGCCGCGTTCCATATGAGAGAGCCCTTCTCCTCTGGAGTGAATCTGATAAGTTCATCCTAGGGTCTGTGATTGGCATACTTGGCAGTCCAAAGAATTGCCCAAGGCTTGTTGGGGGCAGTGAGCCAGCTGCACCAGATTTTTGCACTCATAATGGCATTGCTGTGTATAGGATCCCGTAGTCCTATTCCTCCCTGATCCTTGGGTGTGCATACCTTTTTCCATTGAACCAGCGCCCATTTGCGATTGGTGCCTTTTGATCCCCAAAGGAAATTCCACTGCAGGGCTTTGATTTTTTTGAGAACCCATTTAGGCGTCGCCAGGATGGAGAAAAGATATAGTGGCATTGCCTGTAGCACTGCCTTGATGAGAACCAGTCTGCTTGCTATGTTTAAAGTTCTGAGAGTCTAAGAAGATAGTCTAGCTTCTAATTTTTCCAGGAGCTTGTGCCAGGAATCATGCTTGAGGGCCGAGGCTATAAGAGGCGCACCCAGGTAATTGGAGGGTAGAGAGGCAATAGAAAAACTGAGGATACGGGCTATGGCTGATTGAGTTAAAGGAGGAGTGTGGAAAAAGAAGATTTGGGATTTGGCGCTATTTATGATGGCTCCAGAGGCATCTGCAAAGTCTTTCAAAAGGGATTTTAGCTGGGAGGCTTCGTGAACGGAGGGGTACCCAAACACCATATTGTCATCTACAAACTTTTGGTGAGTGATGGCTAGAGAGTTGTGAACAAAGATGCCCCAGATCTTCTGGGTTCTAAGGGTAGATGCGAGATGGAGACCCAAACCCTCCGCCATTAAAAAAAAAAGGAAGGGGGATAAGGGGTCCCCCTGTCTGATGCCTCTTGTGGGGCTGAAGGGGCGCGAGGGAATCCCATTGAAAAGGATCGAGAAGAAAGAGGAGGAGATAAGACTATAGACCCAATGAACCCAGGTTGGGGAGAAACCAAAAGCAGATAACACTTTTTGAATGTAATTCCAGCTTAATTTATCAAAAGCTTTAGAAAGATCTATCTTGAGGATCATACTTGCCTGGTTGGTGTGCTTGAGGGAGTGGATGATCTCATGAGTTAGGATTATGCCGTCCAGAATTTTTCTGCCTTCAACGTATCCGGATTGCTCAGGTGAGACGAGAAGAGGCAGAAGCGGTTTCAATCTGTTGGCGATGACTTTAGAAATGACTTTGTAGATGACATTGCATAAGGCGATTGGGAGGAATTTGTCAGGCATACTGGCATCCTCTTCTTTTTGGATTAGGGCTATGAATGTGTCATTTAGATATGGGAGAAGCTAGTGCATTGAGCGCGATTCTTCTACCACCATCCACACCTCCTCTATGATAAGGTCCAAAAAATGGTGAAAGAAGGTAGTTGTGAAGCCATCAGGGCCAGGTGCCTTCCCATCTTTGAGCTGCTTCATGGCTAGATTCACTTCTTTCCGAGAGACTGGGCATAACAGGAGCTGGTTATGCTTGTCAGGGATAATCTTGGGAATGTTTTGAGTTATTTTGTCGATGGCCGGCCCTCTATCCAAAGGAGGTTCTTTGTGAACATCCTGAAAGTGATCGATGAACGCCTTCTCGATCTCTACCTGGTCTTCCACCTTTTCCCCCGCTTGATTCTTAATTGAGGTTATTATATTGTGCATCCGTCTTTGAATGGTGGTTATTTGAAAGAATTTGGTGTTCCTTTCGCCTTCCTTCAGCCATCGTATTTTGGATTTTTTCTTCCAGAGAATTTCCTCTTGCTTTGATCTTTCCTCCAATTGAGTTTGTAGCTGCTTCTCCTTCTCCATTGATTCTTCCGTATAGCCTTCCGTGATGATTTGTTGCTGGAGAGCTCGCATCTCCTTGTTGAGGTCCTGCTGTGCGTGGAAAATATTTCCAAAAGTAGTATGATTCTAGTGTTTGATGCGAAATTTGAGGAGTTTGAGCTTTTGTTGGAATTGGTACATTTTGGACCCTTCTGGCGGCACGTAAGTCTTCCACCATGAGCTGATGAGGACCTTGAAAGCGGGGTGATTCAACCAGAATGCCTCAAAGTGAAAAGGGTGCCACATTGAATTCCCTGGTCTTTGCCATTGTAGAGAGATCGGCCAATGGTCAGAGCCATTGAGTGGGAGGATAGATGTTGAAATGTCACCATCCAGATGGACTGCATTATCTGAGATTAGAAATCTATCTAGCTTAGAGGCGATATGTTGGCGGCCTGCTCTACGATTACTCCAGGTGTAAATTCCATTACTGTACTGCAGATCTATCAGCAAGTTGTCCTGTATGAAGTCTTTGAAGTGGCAACTTTCTAGCTCTAATTTGGCTCTGCCCCCCATTTTTTCCCCCAATTTCGTAATCATATTGAAGTCGCCTCCTAGGATCTAGAGAGGATGGATTCTAGTAGCATTAAGCACTCCAATAGTATCCAATAGAACTGTTTTACTGCCTACTTCCTGTGGGAAATAAACATTAGAAAGATGTCCATGACTATTGGTACCTATGATATGAAAAGTTACTTGGATGAAGTGATGGGAGGCGTGAAAATCAGAGAGCGAGACGACTTGGGTGTTCTAGGCAATGGCTAGCCCTCCAGAAGTGCCCGAAGCGTCCACCGCCACCGATTGGCAACCAGGCCAATCTCGTGAGAGGATGTTGCCAAGAGTACTGCTACTACATTTGGTTTCCTGCATGAAAAAAATCTGAGGCTGCTCCAACCTTATCATGTTTTTTATCATTCTGAGTTTCCCAGGACTATTTAGTCCTCTTACATTCCGTGATGTGAGCTTCATGATTCACTGTCAGGAAGAGGCTTGTAATACTTTTTCAGCTTTGCATATCTTCTTGAGTCAACCAGGATTTTACCCACTGTAATTGTTCGTTCCAGATTTGTTTTCCTACCTCTTTTCTTAGTTTCCTTGTGAGGTTGGTTGCCATCCCATCTGCTGCCCGGTTGTATTCCCAATTCTTTTTGTCTGAACGCTCTGGAGATGATCACCTCCAGCTAGTCTAGCTGATGCGATTGAATCTTGTCAAACTCCTTTTTCCTACAAGCTTGTTCTAGTTCAAAGATGTCAAGCCCTCTCAGGTCAATGCTTTCTGGTTCTTCCTCCATGCTTTGTACTTGACTGCTTTCTCCAGAGTTCTGTGTGGGAATGCAATCCACATCCATTCCATTCGGTTTCCAATCTGGGTCTTTCAATGGCTCTTCAGTAGGATTCGACTGAGCCCTCATGGACGAAGGGGAAGGGTTAGGGTTAGGCGGAAGGGGTGGAGAGGAAGACTTTGGCACGAGGGGTGGTAGCTGGGCAGCTTGGGGAGGGTTATCGGTGACAGAGGCTAGAGCTTCAAAGCTATTACTGGTTGAGGGGGCGGAAGAGGCGGGAGCACTGGGTTTTTTCCCATTGGGGGGTTTCTTGTGAGATATTCTTCGGTTGGTGACTTTGGTAAACCCCTCAGGGATAGACTCATCTGGGAGATTCGAGGCTTGAGGCTTGGCATTGAGAGGGAAATCTCTAAAGAGATGCCCATGGATATGGCATTTACGGCAGCGGAAGGGAACATGCTCAAAATCGAGAGGTTGAATCCATTCAAAATCGTCGTGGTAGAGGCTGACCAAATCTGGGAGTGCTTTGTCCAGTCACATATAGACGCAGATGCGAGCATAGGAGGTATAACGTCGCAGCTTCGTTTCCTCTGCAATTTTGATGAACTCCCCTAATCCCTGAGAAATGTCTTTTATGGAATCCTCGTCCCAGTATTCTAGAGGAAGCGAGTACATCCTTATCCAGACAGGAGCCCAGCTAAAATCCTCCTTATCGGGGTTGAATCTTTCAACCCAGTCCCTAAGGTAAAGGCCAGCAGAGTTGAAGAAGTATGGTCCTTCATCCAGAATCCTGTTACGATCTTCAATGCAGAGAAAGATAACAGTAAAGAAGCCTTTGGGGCCAAGTTGAAGGGTGACATGCCCTTTGGGTTTCCACTTGGCTGCTATCCACCCATGCAGGGCCTTTTCCGTTGGCCAAAAACCGATAAATTTTCCAATCAGGGCGTGATCCTTCATGTACTGGATCCGTCCATTGATCCTGTGACTTGGAAGCTCAATTTTGGGCCTCTCTGCCACAATCGGTTTGTAGGTGGTCGATTTCACCTGGGGCATTCCTTTTTTCCCAGATTCTTCTTCCTGTACAGCTTTTTCCTTGTCAGTTGAGGCGGCCTGCTCTTCATATTTCCTATTGTCCTCAGCCTCTGGATTCGTATGGTTCGAAGCCGTATCCTTTGTAGTTTTCTCGGAGGATGGTTTGTCGTGGGTTGAGGGGAAAGACTTTTCGCCTCCCCCCAACGGACTTGCCATTGCAGGTGAACCAGCGCTAGTACACTGCAAATCAATAGGAAAGACCCAGCGAAAAGGCTCCAAGCATTCAGAGTGTGTCGGCGCAGTTGCAGGGGTGAAGCGAAAACCCTAGCAGAGCGCGCGCGACGCTGGTTTATTGATATGATCTGATGGTATTTTTATATTTTGAACATATCACACTCCTCACATGATTAGCATTTTTCTCTGTTCAAGGATTTTGGGTACTTTAATTTGTATTTGGAACAATGGACGTCGGTACTCTATCTGTTGCTTTACTATTCTACATACTGCTATTTCACTTTCTTATAGATGCCTCGGGCATATTTGGATGCTTTCTCGGATTTGTAGATAATCTCCATGTGGACCGTTACTGGGTTTTATATCATGTCCCTGTATGTGACATGGGGTATTTTTCTATCATTGTCTGGGGTGGGACTTCCACTTTTCTGGATGGATATTTGGGTTCCAATCTTCGGATGTGAAAATGTAATGACTTCATGGACTATTTTACTTCATATAATATATTCAAAACAACGTTTTTTCTCTTGTGAAAAAAAAAATGATTAATGTTTATCACTCTGCCTTCAAAACTAGCGATGCTGGTCTATGTTGCTGGTTTATTGATATGGTCTGATGATATTTTTATATTTTGGACATATCACACTCCTCACATGATTAGCGTTTTTCTCTGTTCAAGGATTTTGGGTACTTTAATTTGTATTTGGAACAATGGACGTCGGTACTCTATATGTTGCTTTACTATTCTACATACTGCTATTTCACTTTATTATAGATGCCTCGGGCATATTTGGATGCTTTCTCAGATTGTCGATAATCTCCATGTGGACCGTTACTGGGTTTTATATCATGTCCCTGTATGTGACATGGGGTATTTTTCTATCATTGTCTGGGGTGGGACTTCCATTTTTCTGGATGGATATTTGGGTTCCAATCTTCAGATGTGAAAATGTAATGAATTCATGGATTGTTTTACTTCATATAATATATTCAAAACAACATTTTTTCTCTTGTGAAAAAAAGTTGATTGTTTATAGTCGAAGCGCTATGGGGTGGTTTATTATATTAATATTTCACGGTCGAATTATGTTCATAAAAATTGGAAAAAAAAAGTTTCCCTGTTTCTATTTTAAACCTGTTTTTTGAAATACAGAGCCATGTTTATATGATTGTTTATAGTCAAAGTGCTACGGGGTGGTTTATTATATTAATATTTCATGGTCATTAGAACGCCCACAATTCACAACAAATATTGGAGATTTACTATCCTGTTTTAAAGTTTCATTTATTTTTTTTAAATTCAACCTGCCGTCGGTATACTGACGCCTTGTAAGCGTCGGAATTGCGACAGCTTAAAAACGTTGGACCACATTTCGTCAGAATTGCGACAGTTTACAAACGTCGGAAGAGTGACGTTCAAAACGTCGGACCACATTTTGTCGGAATTGTGACTATTTACAAACGTCGGAAGAGCGACGTCCAAAACATCGGACCACATTTCGTCAGAATTGCGACAGTTTACAAACGTCGGAAGAGCGAAGTTCAAAACGTCGGACCACATTTCATCGAAAGTGCGATAGTTTACAAACATCGGAAGCGCGACGGTTTGGGAAACGTCGGAAGAGCGACACTTGTTTGGAAGCGACGAAAAAAGTGGCGGTAGTGCGACACTTTGTAAGTGCGTCGGAATTGCGACGGTATGGCAAACCACGTTTTGCCCGTCCTCGAACTGTCGCTCTTGCGACGACTATGTGTCGGAATAGCGACAATTTGGCCGTCGGAAATGGCGCCAATTTTTCTAGTGTCTAAATTCTTCAGTGAAGTCTTATACATTTTGACCTATGATTTTCCTTAGGTGTTTCCATTCCATTAATTCCCTTTTCTTATATCCTAAAGGGTAAAATTGGTTTCTAAATGTAGAAACAAAATTTGACCATGAGGAGAGAAGGTTACCCAAATTTTGGCTACTTTGTAATTTTCTCTCCCACCATATAGGAGTGGTGTCATTTAGCTGAAGAGAAGCCAACTAGATATTTGCCTCATCCTCCTTGATCTGCTGAATCTTGCAGTATACTTCAATCTGCCTAATCCACTTGTTAATATTTTATGCATTACTTTTACCATTATACATGGGAAGATCAAATTTAACTTATAATTTAAAGAGAGGTTTATTAGATTCATTTCCTAAATTCCAATGATGATGGTGAGAAGAGGAGGAAGAAATTTCACTCCCAGAAGGAGAAGGAGGTGGATCTCCTCCATCATGTCCATGCGTTGAACCTCATTCCTCTGAAGCATTCTTCCTTGCTTTCTCTAGTTTCTCAAGCCTACAAAACAACTTCTCGACCCGATCTTCCATGTTGTACATTTTTTTGGGGAAATTTATCTCCTCCTCATTTCTAGCATCGTCATCCATGTTTCTTCTTTGATGTGCATGTCTCGCTTTGAGATCAAAAGACTTTATTTTCCCTTTGCCTCTTCGTAGCCTGTTTCTGGTTAGCATACAAACATGCAATTCACATATACAAAGACCTACTCTGATACCACTTGATACAACATCATTTTCTTTGAGATGGATTAAAGAATTACATGTAAAATTGCATCTTAAATATGAAACTTAAAAGGCATGAACATAAGAAGAGAGAAGCACATAAAATCATGCAAAGAAGACAAGAAATTAATATCAGAGTTCTTCAAGGAGGGACTACGTCTCCAGGCCTTAATCAGTGGGGAAGCCCTATTTCATTAAGTGGAAAATAAAATGAAAGTACAAGCATCAATGAAAAATTACACCCTTATACCTCCATAGCTAAAAGTGTTAGAAAATTGGAGACCTCTGATGAAGAAACGAACATCACCATTGAACTTGTGTCGCCAAGAGGTGCAGAATCCATATAAAATTTGCCTGATTCTGACGCCCGACAAATCTGGACCCTCTGGAAATGAGCTGGGTTCATGGTTTCACCTCCCTCCTACAAGGCGCTCAGGGTTCCACTCTGCCTTGGTAAACATGCTGCTCCAAGTCTTCCTAGGCACACTTCTGAAATACAAGTTTATATAAGCAAGGGTTGGGCGGACTCCCCAAGGGAGTCGCTAGTCGAGTTGGTTAAGATCCGTAGTTTGAGGGAGGGGGTCGATTAGTCAAACCCTGCCCCCTCCATATATCATATATGGTGACATATTTTTTTAAATCCCCATGGCATATCTTTTAAATGAGGCACTGTTAATGAGGTTCAGGGGTTGAACCCGTATCAGGCGGCCTACCCATTACTACCCAAATGTGTATGGTATGGGATGGGGTGGGGGGGTTGACAACCCGCACCCCACCCACATTACTCGCTTTTAACATATGTATACAGTGGGGGGCGAGGTCATGGCCATTTTCCCAACTATTTTTTACTATTATTTTGTTGATACATGGGGTAAGGCGGGGGTCATGGCCTGCCCTACCATTTATATATATATATATTTTGATTTTATAAACCAATGAGCCATTTTTTAAAATTCTGGAATTTGACTGAAGGAGTGCTTTTATTTGTCCCACAATTTCGCCTAGATTTCGGTCAGAGCTGTCTAGAATCCAGTAGCCGGATTTATGAAAATTTGTCACCTCCTTAAGCTGCCACATCACCAAGTCAACCCATAAACTTTGATTGCTTTGAAATCCTCCATAGAGACTCTGAATTGAGTGACGTCTATGCCGTTGGAATAAGAAAGACGAGATATTCAACTTGACATTGAGTTTGCCACATTTCTAACACTTTGATTTTTGAGCCTGTGTACTTAAGCCGCTTAAACTTGGACCTGTACCATCCTCCTGGATCAATATTTTGGTTGATCCTTTTAGGATTATTGATTACATTAGTATATTTGGTTTGTTGGTTTAGATTGGGTTGTTGGAAATTGTTGAGATATTATCTCAACCACAATCTCCAAGTTTGTAACTAGTTGGATCTAGTTCCAACTATATAAATGTATCATATTTGTGATTTAAATGTATGTAATCGTTTATTATGTCTACAATTGCATATTGTTTCATGGTATCAGATCCAATTGAAATCCAACTCCCCTTTGGGAGGGGTCATGATCATGTCAATTCTGTAAGTTTAAATCCTTGTACATAGGTTAGCATGTGAGAGTGTTTACTTTTACAATGAATTATTGCTTGAGTGATGAATTTGATAGTTTATTGTGTGTATTTATAGGTGTGATTGTGATAAGGAGATGAAGTTTAGAATCGTAAGAACATTTCCACTCGAATCAATGTCCAAGAATGACCATCTACTACAACATTGTTTGGGTTTTTGGGAGTGAGGATACATTAGAGAGAAACATTGTTGCATGCGTGTGAAATCGTGCATGAAGAATAATTCATTCATGTGAAGCACTAATTGAAAACAATATTAATATCATCAAAAAGAGGCCACAAAAAACATAAAATAATGTGAAGATAGTTTCAGGTTCATGGCTTTGAATTTTCTACTATAATGCATGCAAATAGAATGACACCTCTCATTCCCTTAATTAAACCTCTTTCCTCATGATGTTTCTTAGACCACATTTTGGAAAAACAAATTAGCATTGAAGGCTAAAAGCTACATCGTGATTTTCCTTACAATGGCATCTAGTTGACTTAACTTAAAACAGGGAACTAGAAAAGCATATACCTATGTCTCTCATAGGGTACATGCATACATGCATTTTTTACAGATGTTGTATGGATGTGTTTGGTGTTACTCTATTCACTTTGAGCCTCGATGAATAGTAATTTCATTGTTTCGAGTGTGTTTATTTCCCTCTATTACATTAGCTATTGTATTGTTGTGATTCCCATATGATTGATTCCATGGATTGTATTCAAAAACCGCCTTCAGGTTCTCTTTAGTGTTATTGTAATTATGGTTTATGGAATTACATGCAACTTGTGTCGTAGGGAAAATTTTAAGAATGAAAATTTATCCTAAAGTTTAGAAACCTTGGTGATTCTCACTAGTATTTAATATGAAAAATATAAAAACTTTAGTGATATATTTGTAAAAATAATAAAATTTCTAATGATATTTTATATAGTCTCTACAAAATTTTTCCAATTTTTATGCTAAAATAAATTTATACTATAAAATTTGGGCGAATTATTTTTAGAAAAAATGGAAATTGGCGAATTGTTTTTTGGAAAAAGCTTGGAAAATTAGCCCACCTGCAAATATTAGCCCCCAAAATTTTCCCCAGTTGATTTAGGAGCTCTTTGTGGTGGTGAAAGATATATTAGTTTCTTGTTCAAATATTTTTTTCAATTGTGGAAGGAGGAAAATTTTGTAAAGAAGTTTTCTTTTATTTGTAAAATTTAATGAAGAACCATTTATTGGATCGAGTAACATAGTTCAAGTTAGTGGTTGTTTAAATTCTTTGGTGTCGAGAGAACATATCAACTATTTGATTAAGTATACTATTTTTTATATGATGATGGTCTTATTGTTCTCCGATGCCTCAAGAACAACAATTAAGGGTTTTCTTTAAGTGTTTGTAAGTTTTTGCATGTGAATAAAGGTCAATTTGTATTACTAATTATTGGATACATTCAATATCTAGAATGATTACATGTATAACTGTCAAAATTGTAGTTCACAACATTTTGATAGATGAGAGTATGCCCATAGAGTGATTCAATATTGATACTATTTTTTTGGCTAGTTAAGAATCATCAATCCTACAAATACATCAACAATGATCATAATAAATTGTCTTAAATGGATCAAGTAGTATCTCGAAGTTGGTAGTTGAAGAAGGAGCGAAGTCTATGAGATTCCAGAGTGGATGGAAGTGCTAAATAAGACTAGTCCAGAAAAAAATATCAATGTGAAATATGTTAAGCTTTGTAATGTAGGCATTGAGGGAGGTTGTTAGGATTAATGCGTCTATTGGTATATTTGGTTTTTTAGTCTGGATTCGGTTGCTGGAGATTGTTGAGATATTCCCTTAACCAAAATATCAAAGTTTGGAATTAGTTTGATCTAGTTCCACTTATATTAATATATCATATTTTTGATTGAAATGTATGAATATTTTATTCCATGTGCAATTACATATTTTTTCATGGTATCATAGCTAGTTTAGCCCTTACTCTCTTATGAGTGTTGAATTTGAGTCAGGGATGAACTAGATATGATACCATGAAAAAATATGTAATTGCACACACAATAAACTATTACATACATTTCAATCATAAATATTATACATTTATATAGTTGGAACTAGATCTAAGTAATTCCAAACTTGGAGATTCTGGTTGAGAGAAAATCTTGACAATCTCCAACAACCCAATCCAAACCAACAAACCAAATCTAGTAATGTAAGCATAAATCCTAAAACGCTACATTAATACTTACATTACAAATATTACATCATGAATAACAATATTTAATTCTCATTAACATATTTCACATTGATATTTTAATCTAGATTGGTATTCATTAGCACTTAGAATTTGATATCGTGGAGGAAACATATTTATATTTATTACATATTCGGGAATATTTTAATTGATTTTGAAATATGATGGCGGGGATAAATATTCAATTACAAACTCTCTTGGACCATAAGATTCCAATATATTCCTGAAATATACAATTTAAATGAGTTTAAAGTCATGAAAAAAAAATTCTTTGAAATTGTGTGTAACACAAAGTCATTGTAATTTCTCTTAGCCAATAGTTACAGGATGAGTAGTAGAGGACCCAACAGTTCTAGGATGAGTATTTTTTCTTGTTTCAGTTTCAAGTTCGAAGGTCGAAACAGACACATGGAACTCCGTACAAGTTCGCTCTACTGAAAGAGTCAATAATCATAGCATCATGGGTGATTGGGCATAACTCTTTCTCAAAAAATACAATTTTCAGCTGACTTGTGGAATTGGAAAGAAGACTCAGAGGGCTACCAAAGAGTTTAATTTTAGGCCATGAAGAGCAGAAACTACAAAGATACAACAATTTCAATATTGAGCTCCTAAGAAGCAAGAAAAAGGTGTGTATTTTTTAAAACAATTTGCATAAAGTTTATTTGAAAAATCAGTTTAAAGTGAGTTAAAGGGTATAGTGAAGCATATATATCATTGTTTGATTACAAAATGCCTCAAAGCAAAAAAATGGAAATGCCTAGTAAGAAACTAGAAATTTCAACTATGACGCATGAAGAAGAGGAAGAAATGAAACATGATATATAAAAATTACGAGACCAAATGCAACAAATTTCGCGCTAGAAAAGAGTAACAAAAAATGAAATGGAATCTAAGATGGATGGTTTGAAGAATGGTTTAAAATCAGACATGGAAAGTTTGAATAATGGTTTAAAATCACACATGGAAGGTTTGAAGGATGACATAGAAGCAAAAATTGAAAGACACCATGGAATATTTGAAGAATGGTTTAAGAGAATACATGGAAAGTTTGAAGGAAGGTTTGAAAAATTTGCTACAAGAAATGCTTCCTAATGAAGAAAAGGTATTAGATGAAACTCATGATGAGAAAAAAATGCATGTTAATCATGTTTTTTGAACAGGGTCCCGAGCTACGATTACTAATTCCCTTTGATTTCCTATTTTCCCAGATCATCCTGGGTGTCTAACAGAGCTGGGAAATTTCTTCTTGGGCACGTCTCAACAAATTATGTGACCCCACAAGCTTCAGGTAGGTTTCTCTTGCTCTACCTATGATTTTTTTTCTGTCTTTGCTGGTAAACGGAAGAGTACTCTGCCGATCATATCTGCAGTGCTCTTGTAGGGGTTTATAATGGTAGTTCCCTCATGGCCTCATTATTGTTTTATTGTACTTATATCCCTATAGGGATCAACTAAATTATGTTGCTTTCAAGTTATTTCAAGGGTTTTACCAATCACTCCTGATAGCAGTGGTTATTCCTCAACTGTTGTGTTGAGGTTTTTTATATAATTAAACTCTGAAATATGTATTTTCTTAATTTTATATATCTTTTGGAAGCAACATAAAGTGGACCGCCAAGGCTTCTCCATGGCACTGGGTAATTTGACCTACTACTAGGTCACGACATTAGTTAAACTTACACAGTGTATTTAAGGAGCTATTAAGTTATGATAATTACATATATCCATTTCTTTCTTTAATGTGCGTATGTATAATGTTTTGATTTTTGGGTTTAGGAGCTTAAAAATACTAGTGCCAAATTCTCGTTATATTTATAAACCTATGGATCTATCCATCAACTATTGCTTGGTATTAAGATGCATAATTATATTATCGACAGTAAGAGCTCAAAATTTTCACTTTACTGGTAATCTCAGCTCAGAACTATGGGTTTGATATTACTATTACCGGATGTTGTATCCTCCTTAATACTTAATGTTCTCTGTAATTTCCGGTTTACAAAGGAAAGCATATTTTTCCCTTTATAGTAGGCCTTGCAAGCCATCATTCATACAATGTAAATGTTCTGAGTTTGCAATAATTTCTGGGTTACTTCCTATGACTGCCCTTGTTTTATATTTGTTGTTGTTGGGTATGTGTTATATTCTTTCCCTGATTAGCCCCACGTGTTGTACGTTGCGTTGGGCGCAGCAGGGGGGTCACAAGGGGGGAGCCAGCCCCCACTGTTGGGGTCCGGGGAAGCGCCCCGGAGAAAATTTGTTTGGTGTGTGGTCCCACTCATAGGCAGACCCACCCATGTTTTGTGTGTGATTTTGCACATGGTTTTAGGGTACGATGGTTTTCGGCCCCTGGTATTTTGTAGATCTGGTCAAGGGAACTACGGTTATGTTCTAATCCAGGGTTATTGGATTTGGGTTTATGTATGCTTTGGCATGTATATATATGTTTTGTAACACTAAAAGGAATATAATGAAAAATCAAGCTGGTCGTCCCGATTTGGGATCCAGGGGAAAATCTCTGTGTTTATCTATTTTATGTTTTATGCTCTCGCTATTCTTTATTTTCTGTTATAAGATTTGTGTGTAGATAATTTCTGTTCAGGGTTAATAACTACATTTGGTGTCAGAGTTGTTTTGACTTCAAGGGTATGCCTTTTCTGCTGAGGGTTTTTTGCTCGGGCCTAAGGTAAACCCTGTTCAATGGGAGATATGCGGGATCGATTCTTGTAGTGAAAGAAGATGGTGAGCGGCAGAAAGATAGAGATCGAGAAATTTAATGGTCAGAGTTTTGAGTTGTGGAAGCTCAAGATGGAGGATCTGCTGGTGGATAAAGATCAGTGGATTGCGGTAGATACAGGTACTAAACCAACGGCAATGTCAGATGGAGACTAGATGAAACTGGATCGGAAGGCTAAGAGCACAATACGGTTGTGTGTCTCAGATTTAGTATTGTTGAATGTATCTGGGGAAGCTACGATGAAGAATTTGTGGGAAAAACTTGGGACTTTGTACCAATCTAAGTCTTTGTTGAATAATTTTTTCCTACGGAAAATGCTGTATAACCTGAGGATGAAGGATGGAGACTCGGTGATAGAGCATCTGAATGACTTCAATACTGTGGTAAGTCAGCTATCATCTATTGATATTAAAATATCAGATGAAGATAGGTGCATCAGTTTTTTGAGTTCTCTACCAGAATCGTGGGATAGTCTGGTTACTGCAATAGGTAGCAATACAACTACCTTGAATTTTGATGACATTGTCTCAGCCTTTCTGTTGGAGGAAATGAGACGGAGAAATATGGAGGGCCAAAATGGAGATTCCTTATCTGTACGAGGAAGGTCCCAAAACAGAAACAAGAATAAGGTTTTGAGTTGGAGATCCAAATCTAGAGGGAGATCTAAATCTCCTAGAAATTTTGTAAAGGTATGCTGGAAATGCAGAAAGGAAGGGCACTACAAAAAGGACTGCAAATCTAAAGCACCTGAGAAAGGAAAGGGATCTGATGATGCTCCCTCTGCAGAGGCAAAAACCACCTTGGATGAAGGTGGGGGTGTGTATTTGGCTTCTTCTTCAAATACACATGTAGATCATGAGTCATGGTTGATTGACTCGGGTGCATCCTGTTGATCATTAATTAACATTAGTTGTTTTAAAATTAAAACTTGAGAAACCATGTATCGAGTGTTATGACAGAAGCTGAAACATCAAAGGGATGGTGGAAGAGAAGCGGTGTAAGACAAGTCACATGCCTGAAAAAGAACATAAGCTTATTTACGAGAAAAGTTCAAATATGAAATGAAAGGGGTAAAGGTAATACAAAAGGGGCAAAGGCATGGTGCAAAAGACACAAAACATAACTGTTAAAAAAATCTCACCTCATTCACAATACGCACATGAAGGGACCCTTCATATGGGAAGTTCCGTGGGGGTCAAGAAGCGGAAGGGGGAAGAGAGCCACACCCCCGCGGAATTAAGGTGACGTGCCACGGGGTGGGCCCAAGGCAAGAGTGAGGTGGCAGAGTGCAGTGCAAGCCCTAGAGACCTGTGCGCTGTGTATTAAACAAGCCTCACAATGATTATTTTTCAAGAACCGGATGGCTTATGCAGCAGAAAGGTAAGGTAAGTTTCTAGGTAAACTGGTACCGGGGCCCGTACCAGTATTAAACCCATCACGCGGTGTTCACCTACTTCCAGCTGACACCCAATCCCTATACACCACGTGCTCCACTGTCAGTGTCCTTACGACACTCACCCTACTTACCTCACCTCTCCGCCTTTTACCTCAGAACTCTCAGTCTTATAAAACAGTCCTCCCGTATCTTACTTCAGTAAAATCTACAGGTTCTCAAAGCTACGGTATAAACTAAGTGGGAGCTAGTGCCAAGGTCTACCCAGTCACTATTAACACCCCCCATGTCGCTTTCTCGAGCATATTTCCCTACTGCACAGGTACTTCGTCCCTCATATTCCCTCTACTTTCCTTTTTTTTTTTAAAGTTTTATATGTCACTCATGGGAAGGGGCACACCCAAGAAAGTTGAACCAGAGACTCCTCAGGTCCGAGAAACCAGAAACCCTCCCGGGTTCGAGCCTTTCATCGACCTGCAAGCTGAAATCTGCGATCCCCAATACCCTTTTCCCATCAGAAGTATAAAACCTGAGCTTTTTAGGTGACATGTCGAGAATAGGGATCGATACTGGGTGGTTGTGACAGGTTTATACCATCAGATTACCCCCCTAGTCTACTCGGTGGTCAATTTTATTTGTTGGATTAGAGATGCTTACGATGAGGGCCGAGGCACATTTACCTCTGCTCAGGGGAACAATATTTTCTCTCTTTCTCCCGACATTATCAGGCAAGCCCTCTATTTTCCCATCAGCGCCACCTATACTAGTTTTAGTGAAGTGGATTTAACCTCCCAGTTCACCAAGCTGCCATGGGAGCATTAAAACGGTTTCATTTCCTCTATAACCAGAAACGAGGCTACATCCCTTCCTGCCGCAAAACCTTTCCCGTTGAGTCTGTTCAAAGAAGAAGTGTGGCATTTTTACTTTTACTTTAGCTAGCTATTTTGAATTTTCATGTGGAATTTATGTTTCACTCCAACACTTTTACTTTACTACTAAGACTATTGTTTAACATTTTGACTCAAAACGGCCAAGTGCCTAGCTGCAAATGATGAGAAGAATTTATTCCTCATCATAAGTTTTGGTTATTTTGATAAGGACCTTCAACAAATTGGCATGCGTAGAAGATATTTTTCCAAAAATATCTTCTCACTCATGTATGGGGGTTTCTATATAAGAAAGATCAGAAGAGAAAAATAGGTTCCAGATTTTTGAAAGAATTTTGCTGTGTAAGAATTGTTGTATGCTTGTTGTTAAAATCTTAATAGAAATGTGAAGAGCCCGTTGGGTCTCAGCAAGAAGAAGTTTTACTCTATGTGAGGATTCTGGTCTAAGTGTTCTATAGTGTGTAACTCTGTCTCATGTGATATCGTTTACTATTTATTTCTCTGATTCCATTTCCTTATATCATGTTCAGGAATGCGAGTGGCTCACTAGCTTTTGGTATAAATTTATCACATTTGATACTTATACTGAGCTTGTCAAGCGCTTTAAATATAGCTCAGGCATGGTATGTTGTTTCATTTTTCACTTCACTCATTATTCCTCTATATTAAACACTGTGATATGTCATTCTTTTAAAACAATTGACACGTATGTATTCTTATCTTTTTAAGCCCATCTCATGTTTAAATATGTTTACGGAGTTCCCTCTCATTAGTAGTTAATATTTTTCCGCATTTTCTATGCAGCAAGCTTCATCTGATTTTAAAAATATCTGTAAAGCATTTTAGAATCCAGCCCTCCTTAAAGAAAGTTGTCTTTCATTTGTCTGATGCATCTATATTAAGGACTCATTCCTTGCCTCTGCAGCCTCTTGTAATTTTGCTGACTCTAAGAATATTCTGGTTCCATTTATATCACATCCCCTTGTGAAAGTTGAAGTAGTAAAGAGCCTCATGTTGTCAAAAGTCTTGAATTATACTTCATGCTCCTTACTGCATAATATGTCCTAGGCACTGGTCTTTTACAACTCAAGACTGTCTCTAGGATTGACAACATATTTTTGGCACCGTTACCGGGGAGACGAAGTTTAGAGAAATTGAAATCCTTGGGCCTCGACAAAACCTTTATTCACTCTTCAATTAGGTGAGCATGGAGAGTTGAGAGTTGTATATCCCTCACCTTGGCGACTCCACATTCATTTTTCAGATTAATCTATTTGCAGTCTTGGCTCCTCGGAAGCCACACCTTAGGTCAGATACGTCTCAGCCAAAGACACCCTCTGTGTCTGACCCAGAGAGAATCCTACATAGAAGAAATTGGAGAGAGAGACAATTCATTCATACTGAGATCCCACAATTTTCTTTAGAAGACTTTCCTTCTTCCTCTTCTCAAGTAGCCCAAGTGAAAGATTCTAACTCCGCTGTAGGAGAAACCGGTTACTACTCAGACAATCTACCTCTGGGAAACATCCAAGTTAAGGATGAGGCTGAATCAATAGATACCACTCATTACATA
Source organism: Pinus albicaulis (assembly GCA_034641835.2). Classification (NCBI taxonomy): domain Eukaryota; kingdom Viridiplantae; phylum Streptophyta; class Pinopsida; order Pinales; family Pinaceae; genus Pinus; species Pinus albicaulis. The sequence continues at coordinate 124,841 of JAXQQM020075755.1, forward strand.
CTCCACCCCACTCTAGAGGCTGAAGAAGTCAAGGAAGTCATTGAAGTATCTGTTGTTAATATTCCGCCTTTTTTGTCACCACCCCAAGATGCTGTCCAATACATCCCCATTGTCAGTCATACCTCACTTCCACCTCCTCCTCCAATGGCAAATGTTCCCAGCTTCTTTTTGAATAAATATGCCCCCCTGGCATTACCTCAAGTGTTGAAAGACATGCCACAGGACTATCTAAAGATCCTGTTTGGTCAATTTAGTGTGTCCTAAATTGCTACATTAATTTTTCAATCCGGGATTCGTAAGATGATGAAGTGTGGCGCACTATATGTGCAAGATAACCTATCTCTTACTTTTTGTCGTTTTTGGGTTTTTTATTTATCTTGGGGGTTTTTATTTTGGTTGGTTTCCTAATGTGAGATGGAAATTCTAAAAGACAAGTATGGATATAAATGTTCAAGGCAATGATGTCCTTTATAATGATTTCCCAAACTTCAAACTTCAAAATGGTCTTAAAACATGCAATGAAAAAATTAATTCCTAAAAGAAAATGAAAATGTGCCACTATACTAGTCAAACAAACAGTGAACTATTGATCATGAAACCCATTACCCTTGTTGTTGTCTAAATAAAAAAGAAACTGTGCTCAATGAAATCCAAGAATTGCAAGCAAATTAAAGCTAAAATCAAATTACATCAACTCATATTCTGACCCCTCACCATTAGTCTCGCTATGGCTTTCGGAGGTAATCATAAACAACTTGAGCAATCTGATATCTAATTTGTAGAAAAATAAACTAATATCAAATTACACATTCATACTTCAATCCCTCACCATTAGTCTTGCTATGTGGTTCGAATGGCAATGTGTATGGTTTAAATAATATCTAACTTGCAGAAAAATAAGCGATGTCAAGCTACTCCATACTTCAATCCTCACCATTAGTCTCGCTATGGCTAGATCGGAATAATGACATGAGTAATTTAATATCTAATCTAACCTATTAAAGCAAATGTACAAAGAGCGGAATAAATAAAACGAGTCTTTGAATTAAAAGCTAAGAAAAATAAATCGGCGAAGGACAGTGATTCATGTCATTAGTCATTGTAAAACTATGTGCAAATGCAGGAAATTTTGCCCTCATATTGGAACAAATACAACGTCGGTTAACAACGGTATAAAGCATAATTGAAGACGAGAAATAAAACGTTAACACCATAAGAGATGTAATATATACAAGTGAATAAGCATGGCATAAAGATGTAAGGAAATAAAAGCATGAAAATATACGATGGAAAAAAACCTCGGCGTGTGCAGGGGCCCTCTGCACAATCCTCGGGGAACAGCTATCAACCACGAATTATGCTTATGAACAGAGTCTTCTCATGTATTCAAAACACAGTCATAACAAGGAAATAATGTCACGGCACAGTGGGCTTTCTTTACAGCAAAATTACATTACAAAAGCTAGCTACTATGCGTATGAGAACGCATTATTTATAACAGAGGATGACATAACTACTTTCCTAAAATTTATACTGATAAAAGACACGTGAACAACCACGTCCAGAAATCTAGCATTATGGCTGCCATGAAGATTAAATCTATGGAGGGTGGCCGTTGGATTCGGCTTATGGAACAGTTCACAGGTGTTGATATGTCCTCTGAGATTTAGGAATGGCCACGCAAGTCTTCACGTGGTGAAAAATGGAGTTCTGTCACCATAGGACTCTTAGGTTGACCACCGATTGACTACCTTTGACCACGGCCTTCTTTGGTGAATTCGACTGAGCCAATAGGACTCGGTCCATATCCATGTCATTTCCAACTTGCCCATGTGTCTTGATTTGCCTGAAGACACCTGCAATATAGAATTTAACAAAATGTCTGCGGAAATTTGAAGCGGCTGCGGAAAGTGACAAGATTCCGCAGCTTAATGAACAAAAATCTAATTCAAACAGCAGACAAAAAACATAGTTAAAAACCACTTTAAATGCTATTTTATGATTAATATGAAATGATTTTGATGACTTAGGAGGTCCAGGTAAATGGAAAAATTCTAGAAAGGTGTATAGGAAAGATGCAAGTTTGGGACTCAACAGATCCTACCCCGTTTCAATGGAGAGAACAAGATCGAAGCTCAAAAACACCTTGAGGTCTTCTGATCCTTCACAGAAAATTTCAGCGTAGAACATCTTGACGTAGTCCTGAGACTATTTATGCAATCCCTTGATGGTGAAGCTAGAAAATGGTTCAAGACGCTAAGAGACCGTTCTATAAACACGTGGGAAAGAATGGAAGACACTTTTCTCATAAAATCGGGAGAGAAGAAAGATCATGGACATTGTCTGACTGAGTTTAATACACTCAAGAAAATACATAATGAGGGGGTGTTCGAGTTTATTAAGAGATTTAACAAGTTGTATTTGAGCCTTCCTGCAGAGATGAAACCGCACCAGACCGCTGCCAAGGTTGTGTTTGTGGCAGCCTTTGACTCAGAATTCGGCTTCTCTCTGAGAGAAAGAAAGATAGCCACCCTGGATGATGCTCAGACAGATGCACTGGAACTCGAGGCGAACTTTGCCTCCACTGGTAAATCCAAGCGAAAATGTGAGCAAGATAATAGAAGAAGGGGAAACGAGGACGTATCCACCTCGAGCCAAGATAGAGATTCAGCTAATGACAGGATTGAGGAGATGAACAAGATGATTAAGAATATTTCGAGTAAGCTGGTTAAACTTGAAATGGAGGCAAATAATTCATCCTCCAAGAATTTCCAAAATGCTCCAAACAGAGGCTATAACCCTCGATACAGGAAGCCTCCCTTGCAGATACTGCAAAGGGGACAGAAGGAGTAGCAAGACCAGGTACCACACCCTTTATATTTGGAAGGAAAAGTAGAGGGTCCTACAGAAGACGCTACCTATGAGCAAGAGGAGGCATACCTTTCTTTCTCAAACAGTGATGAAGTGGAATGCCCCCTACATGAAAGTGACGAAGTGGAGGTTCAGGCACACACAAAATGAAAAACTAGTGAAGACACCGAAGATCCTCAGATTGACGACTACTGCAAGCAGTTCGTCGATTTCATGCAAACTCAGTGCAATAGAAGATATGACCTCAGATCTTCCAGGAAGATAACTCGCACTCAAGATCAAGAGGAGAACACACCTCATGAAGAAACACCTACTCAGAAGGAGGCAACATCTCAAAGGACCCCAGACAAAGGTAAGAGGCCCCTTAACCAATCTTTGCAGTCTGCTGATCAAATTCCTTCATCTTCAAAATTGGCTACACCCCCTAGTGTCAAGCCAATCGTAAAGGAAGTCAAGCCTCTCCCCTAGAATAAAGACACCAAAGATAAAGAATCAAAAAAAGTGTTAGTAGATAGGTCCTCCTCCGCCTTCAGCTTACAAAACGAACTGGAGAAAGTAAAGATCCTAGTTCCCCTAACTAAATTGTTAAAACAACCTACCTATTAGTCCCAGGTCACATCCTTTATGCTCCCTCTAGAAGTAATACACATTCCATACAGTCTGAACCTTCAAGAAGAAAGGCCTATGGTCATATTTGGCCCACATGTCGAAGAGTTGGATGCTGCTACTCCCCCATTTTATGTGTCTTTAGTAATACATGACCTGCTGCTGCATAACTGTATGTTAGATTCGAGAGCCTCTCATAACCTTTTACCCCTCTCGGTCATGGAACAACTAGGAATATAGATCACCCGCCCATACAAAGACCTTTACTCATTTGACTCCAAAAGAGTTAAGTGCCTGGGCATGATAAAGGACTTAGTGGTCAATCTGGCTCAGATCCCAGCAAAGAGTGTAGTAATGGATATAGTGGTGGCTGACATTCCAGCTCGCTTTGGCATGCTACTGTCAAGATCTTGGGGGACTAAAATTGGTCGATCAATCAAGCTGGACCTGACCTATGCCACTATCCCCATATTTGGTGGTCAAGAGAGGAGGCTGTAACAGGAAACCAGATTTCTCAATACGGTCACCAAGTAAGATGACTCAGTTAATTCCCCAGTTTATAGCAGGGAGGGAGATTTCTCATGTTTAATGCTGGAGAAATATCAAGAGTACGCTCATGAACCATCATTTTACCAGATCAAAATAGACCAGTCCATAGAGAGTCCTGAATCAGAAATCTGGACACTTCATTTTGATGGGGCAAACTCCAAGGAAGGTAATGGGGCCGGGGTATTATTGATTTCTCTTGTAGGCCAATGGGTCCCTTTGTCTTTCAAGTTGGAGTATGAAGCCACAAATAATGTGGCTGAATATGAAGCACTTCTGTTGGGGCTGTAGACGGCCAGGAGCATGAACATACGAAGTCTGAAGGTTCTGGGAGATTCAGAATTTGTAGTCAGGCGAGTGAGGAATCAGTGCCAAGCCAAACATCCTAGGCTAAGGGCTTATAGGAATGAATTTTTGGATCTGGAGGAGAATTTCGTCTTGGCATTCAATATCTAGTTCATGCCCAGAGAGCAGAATAGGATGGCAGACTCACTTGTAGTGGCTGCTAGTACTTTTCATCCACCTTAGAATCCTCTCTTGAGATACGAAATTGAAGTACGTTATCGACCATCAATCCCAGACAACATCAAACATTGGGAGGTGTTTGAAGATTAAGAGTAGGTTAAGAGATTCTTGGAAATGGTTGGGGAATTTTCCAACATGGAGATTGATACTTGTGAGGAAGAGGAGGCCGAAGACACTTTAGGAAATAAATGGGAAGAAAAGGTGGCTGGCCACAATTTCCTGCAATTGAAAGGGAATGTCATTCCCTGAGGACTAGTGCCTCTAGAAAGGCTATTTAACAAGAATGATGTTCCACTATAGCCGAACAAAGTGGTAGAGGAGAATCAGGTAGAGGATCTGAATCTTGGCACTGAGGCTGACCCTAAAATCGTGAAGTTGTCCAAGAAGGTCTCGGATGAATATAAACATCTCTACCAAAAGTTATTCCAGTCCTACAAAGACGTGTTTGCATGGTCTTATCAAGACCTAAAAAAATTTGATATCAGCATTATGCAACACAAAATTCCACTGAAGGAAGATGAAAAACCACATAAATAGAAGCTTAGACAGATAAATCCCCTATTGCTACCCTCTATTGAGAAAGAAATTAAGAAGATGTTGAAGGCCAAAATCATTGTACCATTGAGATATTCTGAGTGGGTAGCAAACTTAGTCCCAGTGCAGAAGAAGAATGGAGAAATAAGGCTATGTGTTGATTTCAGGAATTTGAACAGAGCATCCTTAAAGGATAATTATCCACTGCCAAAGATGGATCACATCTTGCAGAAAGTGGTGGGGGCTTCTCGAATGTTGATGATGGATGGATTCTCTGGATACAATCAGGTGGCTGTACTACCAGAAGATCAAAAGAAGACTGCCTTCACCACTCCATGGGGAACTTTTATGTATTCCAAGATGCCTTTTGGGTTGATTAACGCAGGGGCCACATTTCAGAGGGCCATGGATATTGCTTTTTTCGGGGAGCAAGATAGTTTTGTGGCGGTGTATTTGGATGAAATTACTGTGTTTTAAAAAGATGATGCAGAGCACATTGAACACTTGCGCAAAAATTTTGATAAGTGCAGAAGGTATGGCCTCTCCCTCAACCCATAGAAGTATTTGTTTGCACTAGAAGAGGGCAAGATTTTGGGGCATATTGTAACCAAAGAGGGAGTAAAGATAGACCCTAAGAGAGTAGAAGTCATAAACGACATTTCTCTCCCTAGAAACGAAAAGGAAGTTCAAGTGTTCCTAGGCTGAATAAACTTTCTGAGGAGGTTCATCCCTAACTATGATGAGATAATTAGGCACATAACTGACATGCTGAAGAAGAATAATGAGGTTAATTGGTCACAAGAATCATGAGAGGCTTTTTCCAGGATTAAAAATGCATTTGCTGAAGCCCCTGTGCTAGCTAGGCCAAACTATGTCAAGACTTTTATGATCTTTTCCTTTGCATCACCTCATACAGTAGCAGGAGTTCTGTTGCAGAAAAATGAAGATGGGTATGAGCAACCTATTGCCTTTTTCAGTCAGGTGCTTCGTGATGCTGAGCTAAAATATAACATATTGGAAAATTAGGCATATGCTCTGGTGAAATCCCTCAAAGCCTTTCATATGTATGTCCTCCAGTCTCACGTCACTGCATTTTTTCCCATAGCAGTTGTTAAGGATATCCTTATCCAAGGAGATAGTGAAGGAAAAAGAGGGAAATGGATAGCAAAAATACAGGAGTATGAGCTAGACATCTGCCCTACCAAGCTAATCAAGGGACAAGGTTTAGCCAAAATCTTGTCTGAATCAAACTGTCAGGCTCTAGGTATAAACCTGTCCATGATGGAAAACGAGGAGTTTGAGAGGAAAGAGGAACCTCAAAGAGTAGAGATAGCTTCTCAGAAGACACATATGAAGTACCTCATCAGCCCCTGGTACAAGGAGATAGTGGAATATCTTCTAACACTCAGTTGCCCACCTAGTTGTGACAAAGGTAAATAAAAAACACTAAGATTGAGGTCACAGAAGTACGTGGTTGCAAACGGTCGGCTGTACTGGTGAGACCCCTCAGGCATCCTGCTCCTATGTCTCACAGAAGAAGAGGTAGAGAGTATAATGGTTGAGTTTCATGAAGGAATTTGTGGGGGCCATTACAGTTGGAGGGCTACTACTCATAAAATCTTGAGGGTTGGTTTATTTTGGCCCAAACTCTTTGGACATGTCTTCGCCCGGGTCAGAGCTTGTGAGAAATGTCAAATATTTGCTTAAATATAGAAGCTAGCACCTCTGCCCATGATCCCTGTTCATGTAGATGAACCTTTCCAGCAGTGGGGGATTGACTTTATCGGTGAAATACATCCTCCATCAAGCGGTCAGCATAAGTGGATACTAACTGTCACAGATTATTTCACAAAATGGGTGGAAGCTATACCCTCCAGGAATGCAACAGATACTGTGGTGATAAAATTCATGGAAGAAAACATCATATCCATATTTGGCTGCCCTGCCAAGATTGTAACCGACAATGCACAAGCCTTTAAATCTGAAAAGTTTGTCAGCTTCTGTCAATAGTATAATATTGCACTAGGCCACTCTATAGCCTATTATCCACAAGGAAACGACCTAGTAGAGTCATCAAATAAAACGTTGGTAAGAGCACTGAAGAATATTATCAATGAAACTCAGAAGAATTGGGATTCCCAGCTAAAATTCGTTCTATGGGCCAACAGGATTACTAGCAAGAGGGCGACCGGGAAGTCCCCGTACGAATTGGTATATGGGAGGGCAGCAGTTTTCCCTGTACAGTTAGCATTACCAGTGGCTCGATTCATGCAAGAAATTCAGGAAGAGCTCGATGATGTGACTAGGAGAATCAACCAGTTGGTGGAGCTAGAAGAAACGTGAAATCGGGTGAGTCAGAGGCTAGTTGAATACTAGGAGAAAATGAAATATCTTTTTGATCAACATGCCAAGGACCGAAAGTTACAGATAGGGGATTTAGTGCTCAGATGGGACATTCGAAGGGCTGATAAAGGGAAACACAGTAAATTCGACCCCCTCTAGTTTGGACCCTTTAAAATTGTAGAACAAGGAGGAAACAACGGTTTCAAGTTGGAGAATTTATAGGGAGATCTGCTCGATGCCCCTATAAATGGTCAGTTTCTCAAGCCTTATTTCCAGTTCTAAGTCAGGCCGAGAGAGCCTGATGTATCATATTGTATATTAGTTACTGCTTTCATCTTTGATTGAATAATGTGTGTGTGCCGTGATGGATCATGAGGAGGAAAATTAAAAGTGTCGAGGAAAGGTGTCCACAGAAGATAAACAGGTGATCTGTGGAGTTCTCGACATGCTCAAGAATGAACGTGTCGTCCCGAGGTGGAGCCAATGTTGATCTTTAATTAACATTAGTCATTTTATAATCAAAACTTGAGAAACCATGTATCGAGTGTTATGACAGAAGGCGAAACATCAAAGGGATGGTGGAAGAGAAGCGATGTAAGACAAGTCACGTGCCTGAAAAAGAACCGAAGCATATTTATGATAAAAGTTCAAATATGAAACAAAAAGGGTAAAGGTAATACAAAAGGGGCAAAGGCATGGTGAAAAAGACACAAAACATAATTGTTAAAAAAATCTCACCGCATTCACAATACGCACGTGAAGGGACCCTTCATATGGGAATTTCCGTGGGGGTCAAGAAGCGGAAGGGGGAAGAGGGCCACACCTCTGTGGAATTAAGGTGACGTGCCACGGGGTGGACCCAAGGCAAGAGTGAGGTGGCAGAGTGTAGTGCGGGCCCTAGAGACCTGTGTGCTATGTATCAAACCAGCCTCACAACGATTATTTTTCAAGAACCGGATGGCTTATGCAGCAGAAAGGTAAGGTAAGTTTCTAGGTAAACTGGTGCCGAGGCCCATACCAGTATTAAACCCGACATGCGGTGTTCACCTACTTCCAGCTGACACCCGATCCCTATACACTGCGTGCTCCACTGTCAGTGTCCTTACAACACTCTCCCCGCTTACTTCACCTATCCGCCTTTTACCTCAGACTCTAAGTCTTATATAACAGTCCTCCCGTATCTTACTGCAGTAAAATCTACAGGTTCTCAAAGCTACGGTATAAAATAAGTGGGAGCTAGTGCCAAGGTCTACCCAATCACTATAAACACCCCCCATGTCGCTTTCTTGAGTAGATTTCCCTACTGCACAGGTACTCCGTCCCTCATATTCCCTCTACTTTCCTTCCATTTTTAAAAGTTTTATATGTCATTCATGGGAAGGGGCACACCCAAGAAAGCTGAACCAGAGACTCCTTAGGTCTGAGAAACCAAAAACCCTCCCGATTTCGAGCCTTTCATCGACCTGCAAGCCAAAATCTGCGATCCCCAATACCCTTTTCCCATCAGCAGTGTTAGCCATCAGTATTTTTTACATGTTAGTGATGACTATATCTACAGCTGAGTTTTCTAGAAACTGATTTCCTTATGTCAATATGTCATCCAGAAAACCCTCCTAAAACTTTCTTCACCCTTCTATCTTTTCAGTTCGCCCATGTCGAAATCAAAACCTCATATCACAATCCTATCTAGCTTCAGCCTTATTGGTCTGCCCATCAGCTTTAAAGGGCAAATTCACATCTGTTTCAAAAGTCTCCCCTATGTTAGGAAGTGGCGCTTTAAGACATTTCACCCTTGGCAATCATCAAAAAGCCAAAAAGCCTCCATCTGCAACAGACCTACCATAACTGATCCCTTACTTTGCAAATGAAATTGACAAACAGCCTTAAGTCGCGCCACTCACACCCCCTAGATCTCAGCACTGCATAAAACCCAATCTCAAGCTGACTATTAGGTTTTTCACAGTGTTCTATGGTTTCTACAAAGGCAGGAAATATAATTTCATCTCATGGAGTAAATGTTTGAGTTTACAGTTAGAGGAACAACTGCTTCTAAATGTAACTTGAGCCTGAGATATGTCTGCAAAACAGAAAGCTACCCATCTGGACTTTACAGCTCTTTCCAGCATGAAAATCACAGTAAGAAAGGGACACCACTGTCTCAGCAAACTGGTAAATTTTCAAGGCCCAGAACCTCCTTCATTTACAAGCAGAGGGTTAGGGCGCCTCCTTCATCCATAAGCAGAGGGCGCGGGCCAATATTGACTTAGATGATTGCAAAGGTCCTGGTTTGACTTGAACTGAAACAAATGAAACAGGGACTCCATGTTTTATGAATGTGACTGATGATCATAACAGGAATATAGTGGAAATATGCTAGCTCAAAGGAAAGGGGAGTTTGGTCTGATAAAGGAGCTCATTTCAAACTTGCAAATCATGTGAATTGTTGAAACTTTAGAAAGCATGTCATCAGTAAACATTCCAATCTTAAGTAGTCTGTTTTGTCCACAAGATCAAATGGTATAGATGTTGTTAACAAATGCCATTACACAGGCAGAAAGAAAGTTTTTGGTTTTTCAAAAAAGCACTGACCTTCATAGTCACAAAGCTTATTTGTCAAATAATCTGTCATGAGACGATCAAGCCAAATGATAAATATCTCGGTCACCCTTAGAACAATG
>JAXQQM020091901.1:0-40141 GCA_034641835.2 Pinus albicaulis
GACTCTGTAAAACTCTGTTTTACACATCGTTTTTCAGAGCCTATTGTGCACATATGGAGAGGAATTTTAGGAACATGAAAGAGGTTTATCTCACCAACATATTTATCTACAATAATCGCTTTCACTTTTTACATATCTATTACGGATTAAGAAATATAAAGGTATCATTGGACCCCAAATTTGCAGAATTGTTGGAGCAGAATTGCACAAAGAAAGGAAGCAGTTAGTGACTTGGATGCCTCATCATCAACTAAGAGTTAGATCAAATTCGAATTCTCCTCTTTTTCATCACCTATCCATACAAAATAGTGCCAAATAGATGAATTAGTTTGAGTGTCCTTTACTTAAGTTCTATTTATGTAAAATAGTTGGAGAGATTTGTGAACTAATCTTGATATTTTTCAAGATATTTTAGTTTAGAATTTGTATAAATACTTCACTCTTGGAAGTATTTTGGGTGGATTCTACTACTTCGCTGTGACATTGATGTTTTTGGAATAAAATCGTTTTGGAGAAATTTATTTGTGGCTTACTGGATGACAATTTGAAGCTCAGGACTTTTTGCAGGATTCATGTGTCGGACTGCAGTTCAATAAGTCTTTCTATCCTATGTCTTAAGTTTTATATCAGTTTATAATATCATTGTGTCCATTTATGAATAATTGACATAAAAGAATAACTCAGAATTTACTTAATTGTACTCTGAGTTCAGTTGTGATTATTCTAAATGTTTTCCTCTAAATTAGTTATAAGCAACGAATTCTTAATTGCTCTTGCTTCGCTAATTTAAAAATTTTGGTTACTATAGTAAAGAATTCTTCACTGCTCTTTATTTGTAATCATTTCATTTCTTTCTTTTGAACATGGTGAAAGATTCTTAACTGCCTTTCATCCCTTCAAACCCATTCCATCCACTTTAAATTTTAAGGATTGTTCTTTGTTTGGCTATCTTGCCCTGCAAAGCCATCTTGTGTGTAGAATAGAAATCCAGTAAAGCCATCCTTTGACTCCATAGCCCAATGGACTGAAAATATTCAACCTTTCCCTTAGTTGGCGGATTCCACCATTTTCAAATAAATTTCTTGGACTTATAACTAGCCTAAAAACTTTCTAAGAAAAAAGATAAATCATAAAGAGAGAGCCCTCTCTGGATGCAGATTGGCTAGATTCTGCATCTGAAGGTTGGTTTGTGGTTACCTCGGGTGTACTTTCCTTTTCCGCAACTTCAAGGAAAACCTGAGTGATAACATATGTCTATCACAAAGATTTGTGGGAATCAAAATTTATTCCTCATTTTTATAAAATTTGCCATGGCATAATGTTGCCTCTGTACAGAGTGTTGTATAATAAGGATGCTCCAAGGTTTTCCCCAGAAGCAGAAGTAGACATTCTCCCTGTCGCAAGATGGTTTGGAGAAGAGTTATTTACTTATGTGAGGGTTTTTGGAAGCTTTGCTTCTCCTCATGTTCTACCCTTGTATGTTCCGGACAAACTTATAGCTCGGGAAATTGCATATCAAACCTGTGGAGAGGGAGGTTTGACAAAAGAATTAAAGGATAAAAAGAAGGCCATCTGGCCACAATTTCCTGTTTCCTGTGGAGCATTTTCATTATTTGATGTTGGTCATGCGTTTAAGGAAGTAAACAATATTACATGTTTACAATTGTTTAAGTTTCCGAAAAGGCTATTCGACCCGTATGATGTTGTTAAGGATTTCACCACTGCAGTCAAAGTAAGAGTATTTTCTGAAGAATAAGATATTTTTGATGATATGTTTCAAGAAAAAGGTTCATTTAAAGAAATTTTGCATTTAGCTCAAGACGGTTCTCCCCAGAAGAATTTCAAGAGTTTAAAATATACAGAGAAAGAAGATTGACTACTATTCCTTTGGATAATTTGCGCTTGGAACCCGCAAGGGAACCAAATCCTAGTGTCAGTCTCAGTGGCAGCTCAGATTCAGAAAGGTCTAAGTCAAAGTCTGACAAAGAAATTTCTGAACATTCTAAAAAATCTGATCAGGATAAAAGTGAAGGCTCAGTGAAGGATACAACTCAATCAAAAGAGCTCTCACAACAACATACTTCAACTAATCCACAGTTGAATCTTCCACCTCTTAATGTACAACAACCATCCATCAGAACTCAGTTAGATAAAGAATGGGAAACATTTAATGATTTGATTAATGTTGAAGGATAGAACATACAAACTCCTATACAGACAACAAAAGGTTTGGTTACAGAAATAAGTGGCAATGTCACAGAAACAGAACATATACCCATTACTCCCTCTGCCGAGCTTGTACTTAAAATAGAGGAAATTCCTCCTCTGGATATATTTTATAGCCCGCAACATAAAGCAGTAGTAAGGAAGCAAAGAAAGAAGAGAAAATTAGAAAGTGTGCTCTCTACTGATGCAGAACAATTGGATGTTTTATGGAAAGATCCTACTATAGATCCCACTGAAAATCTTACTAAATTATCTCAGATAACAGGAGCTTATGCTTCCACAACTATTGACAAAGCATCTGAGGTAAGGTTGTTATTAAATGAAAAAGAGGATCAGATACAAGTTCTGCAACAACAATTGCAACAAGCACATGCCAACAGTGAAGCACAGATGAAATTTGAAAAGTTACAGCAAGAGTTTCAGCAAATGAAGATCGGGTATCAGAAAAGCTTGGCCGAAAAAGAAAAACAAATACAGATTATGCAAGAAACGCATAAAGACGACCCCAAGCTTACAGAATTTATCTCAGAGTCTATTTCTTTGAATAATCAACTACTGCAACAACAAGATATATTATGCCATAAAATCTCACAGTGGAACTCTTTTTGTCAAGAAAGTGATAAAATCACTAATCATGTCGTAGAATTACGACATGATTATGATTTAACTAATGAAAGAGTTACTAATTATTTGGCATGGCAAAAGACAGAGGAAGGAAAAAGAGTGGGAGCACCAATTATCAATGACAATCATAAAGAAATGCTCTTCAATAAATGGGATGCACAGATCAGAGAGGCAGAAAAAGCAGCAGAGGAAGCAGCTACAGCGGCGAGCAACATTACTGATTGTGTAAATGAGAATTTGCACAAGGTTAATTTAATTTCAGAAACCATTCCGGGATACCTACCACAAGCACAACAATTGCAAACAGAGTGGAAACAGAAAGCGGAAGAGAAGGCAAAATCAATTCAAGGATTGACAAAATTAAACTGGGATTCTTACTGGACCTGTCTAGTAAAACCACACAGTCAATGTAGTACTCTTAATTGCATCATTAATTCTGCTGAGAAGATCGTGCCCACACTTGTTGATTCCGTCTTTTCAGGACAATTGAAATCTGAAGTCGGCCAGCCCCCTCTTCTCAAATCAATGTTGGATGCTTGCAAATTCAAAGACCAAATTCATAAGTAGTTAGTTGTCAATTTTAGTTTTAGATTTAGTGTTAGTTTTACTTTATTTTTTCCTGGAAAAAGGATGGTCATTTAAACCGAATCCTAAATTTTGTAATAAACTATAATTAGATTTAGTTAGTAGTATTTAAACCCTTCTCATGCATTTAGAGAAGGGTCCAGAAATTTGTCAAAAACTTATCCTCAGAACATGCACTTCTGCACCCTCAGAGGAGGTTTTGATGAATGAATGGAACGAGATTTATTGATATTTGTGTCTAATATCTGCTACTGATGTTGCATTTCTGTACTCTTAGTAGATGTTGGATTGAGAAGAGATAAATCTTTATTGCTTCTAGCTCATGAGTAGAACCAGTTATAAATGGTACTTTTATCTCTTAACTACTTCTGCTTCTGTGTTAAAAGTGATATTTATGTTCAGTTATTTATATATTGATGCTTGAATGTTTAAGTTATCATTTGGCACTTTTGTACGGTAATAGCTATTTATTTTTGCTTAATATATGAATAGCTTATTATGTGATATGTTTTCCACAACTGTTTCATCTAACTTTTTATATGAAGTGGTTTATCTTTATTAAATCATTTTCTTATAACAGTTGAATGATATTTATTATCGATTATTATTTGAAATCATTTTAGATTGCATAAACAAGATTTTATCCCGGGTTTAGTTTAGAATTAGATATTTCTGTTTTAATTAGAAAACAATTTGCATATGATTAGATTAGAAATAGAATAAAAGCATTTCACTTAGGAAAATTTTTAGAAAGAAAATATATATTCTCAACACACACACAAATTGGGAAACTGGTCCCATTATCCCCAGTCGGACCCACTACACCAAACGGAAAAGGAGTTGCTAACCAAGGTCTGGACTGGGTGGGTATCGCCCTTGTTGTAGACCTGATTTTCGGGGCTTCAACATATTTGGCGCTAGAAGGAGGGCTACGAACTATGAATGGCAAGTAAATCTAAATCTAAATACCATTCTGAGAGTCACCATCTCCCCCGACTTCTCCATCTCACTCAGAAATTTTAAATTTAGAGCCAGTAGTTGAGACAAGAATAAACACTGCTACAAACCCTGACTTTTCAGAAGAATCTGCTATTGAACCTCCTGAAGTTGAATCTTTGATTCATAAACTTCAACGATTTTCAATATCACCTCAAAGATCTGATAAATCTCAAGGCAGTATAACTTCTCAATATAATCCTGCTCATCCTCTTACCAGATTACAGAGTGAGAAGCTTGGCATTCAGCCAACTGAATTACCTTTACCTACCAGGAAAAGAGCAAGGAAATCACCTAAAGGGTCTGACAGCGAGACTCTTTCCTCATCATCATCCATCTCAACCTCTTCACCACGAAGTCAACCGTCCACCCCTCCACTTCAGACTATTGTCCCTCATTCCACTGGAACTTCCACATCACCTTATCAATCATCTATAATTGTAATATCTTCATTTTCTCAATCACAGACATCATCTTCTACACTTTCCTCTGTTAGTAGTTCAGCGATGGCCCAAATGCCATGGAATAATCCAGGGGCAGTCTTAATGCCTGCACCCTTGAGTCAATTACCAGCCCATCCTGAAAAATGGTTGCCTAAGTTTAATCCTGAAGCAGGCATGCTAGCAGAAGAACATATAAACAATTTTATGTTGTCCATAAATCTCAATGGAGTTATTAATGAAGATGTTGTTGTCCGAATTTTCCCTTATACTCTACAAGGAGCAGCTGGATCATGGTATTTCTCGTTACCATCTGGATCCATCACTACTTGGGATATCTTTCAAGATCAATTTTTGACTAAATTTGGTGATGATAGGTCTACAGCGACATTGATCAATGATCTATCTAATCTTAGAGCTGACTCAAAAGAACTTGTCAAGGATTTTAATTCACGTTTCAATAAATTGTTAAACAAAATTCCTACTGCCTCCAAGCCTAGTGAAGAAGTGCGAAGTGAATGGTACATTTCTGCTCTACCATCAAACATAGCAATCTTCGTTGATAGGGCTAACAAAACAACTTTAGCAGAAAACATGAAGGAGGCAATAGTGGTAGAAAAACGTATCATTGCTTTAGACAAGAAAAATGCGATAGAAGAACGAAAATCCAAGAAAGTCACTTTTAAGGAAGATCTCAAGAAAAAGCAATCAAAAGATCCATTTGATTTAGAAGGACTGCAAAAAGTTTTGAAAACCATGTCTAATGAAATGGTTGACATTAAGAAACAAGTGGCAGAAACATCTTCTAAAAAATCTTTCAAGCCTTTTAGAAGAAACCCTTCAACTGATTCAAAGCCACCAAATGCCATTACTAATGCTGAATCGGAAGAAGAAGAAGAGGAAACTGCTACTGATGAAACTACTGATGAAGAAGAAGTTGTAGAAGTACAAGGTATGTGGGATTTCATCCTCCCAGATGAGGAAGATCAAGAAGCATCCCCGGTTAGCACTCGAAGTAGAAATCAACTTGATCCTCCTCAATCTACTCCTAAGTCAAAGAGCGCAAGCTCATTGAATAAAGACAAAGTTGCACCCAAGAAAACGACATCTAAAGCAATTCAAACTAGCCCAGTCTAGACAGATTCATCAAATCCATCGAGAACACTGATTGTCCCAGATGAAATGGAGTATAATATCATAGAAGACATGAAGAAGACTAGGGCTAACATCACTTTTTATGAATTGAGCAAGTTAAAACACCAACAAAAGGTACTTTTGAAAGAATTACATGCTATACCAGAAAAACCTTTGCCCGATCCTGTGATTTCTCAAGCTTCCAACGAGATGGGAAGTCCTCCAGCTAATGCAATCAATAAAGTTGATCTAGAAAATATCGCTTTAATTGGAG
Source organism: Pinus albicaulis (assembly GCA_034641835.2). NCBI lineage: Eukaryota > Viridiplantae > Streptophyta > Pinopsida > Pinales > Pinaceae > Pinus > Pinus albicaulis. The sequence goes on from JAXQQM020091901.1 coordinate 6,280, forward strand.
GAAGGTCAAGATCTCATACTCCTCCATTTCTTCTTACTTATGAAGTTTTCAATAAAAATTTGCATAATTGTTTAGTGGATTCTGGAGCTTCATCTAATATTCTACCAAAATCAATATGTGCAAAATTGAACATTCAACCACAAAAATCTGCTGTGCGAATAGTCCAGTTAGATCGATCGCAAGTTGAAGTGATTGGCGAATTAAATCAGGTTACCATAAGATTGTCATCAAATCCAAAGGTATGTCAAGTCATTGATATTTTAGTTGCAGATATTCCAGAATTTTATGGCTTAATTCTTAGCAAAGATTGGTCAGAAAAACTTCATGGATATTTTGCAACTGATTGGTCGCATATGTGGCTTCCTTACAATGGTAAACCAAATCAGATAAAGGTTGAACAAGAAAAACATCAGAAATACATAGTAACAGAATTGGAAGGAGAGAATGAACCAGTTGCATACAGCAGTAATATCATTGGCAATTATTCAGTTGATTCTTTCTTAGGAAATTTCAATGCTCATACTTCACCTTATTTAGAACATTCTGTTTTATCTCAAATAGAAAAATTTTCTCAAACAAATAGTTCTAAATGTATTAATTTTGTAGATACTCCTGTAAATAAATCTTTATTTTGGAAATTATTTTTTGATGGTTCTAAGTCTAATGAAGGAGCAGGAGCAGGATGCGTTTTGGTTAGTCCAGAGGGAAACAAAATTATGTTAACTTGTAGACTTGAGTTTGATTGCACTAATAACACCGCAGAATACGAGGCTTTAGTCCAAGGATTATACAAAGCAATCGGATTAGACATCAAATATCTACAAGTTTTTGGAGATTCGGAAATTGTAATCAAACAGGTACGCAATACTATACATTGTTTATCAGGTCATTTAAAGCATTATCAATATTTAGTCCAAGATCTGACTGAACATTTTATAGCATTTAATATTTCATCAATTCCCAGAATTCAGAATGCTAGTTCAGACCTCCTAGCTAATGTAGCTTCCAAGCTCATTCCTGCAGAAGACTTTAGTCTTGATCGATTTTCAATTGAATTAATCTTTAGACCCTCGATTCCTGATAACGTTACCAATTGGAGGATTTTCAATGATGATCCTGATATTGTAAATTTTCTCACATCTAAAGGATCTTACACCAATCAGATAATTGATGAAGACCAACATGACAAACAATTGCTCCAAGATAGCACCAATAATGCTATGCCGAAATCAGTAGTCAAGTTAGAAGACCTTTATGATTTGAAAGATCGATTTAAAAGATCTACCAATTCAAAATTACAAAGTTCGACTTTGAATTATGAATTAGTAAATCTAGGAACTGATGCCAAACCACAGAATATCAACCTAGGCCTTGGCCTAGCTCCTGAAGAAAAGTTAGCATACGTTCATCTTTTGAAACAATATAAAAGTGTCTTTGCTTGGAACTACGATGAACTCAAAACTTATGACACTTCTATCATTCAGCATACTATCCCAATGATAAATGATGAAAAACATGTCCAACAAAAGTTAAGAAAGATCCATCCCAATCTAGAAAATCAAATCAAATCTGAACTTAACAAGTTATTGAAAGCCAAGATTATTTTTCCCGTTCGACATTCTAAATGGGTTTCCAATATGGTTCCTGTTAGAAAGAAGAACGAAGACATTAGAATTTGTATTGACTTTCGAAATCTTAATAAAGCCTGCCAAAAAGATAATTTTCCTTTGCCTCCCATGGAGCAAATATTACAGGCAGTTGCAGGATCAGAATTAATGTCTTTCTTAGATGGTTTCTCTGGATATAATCAAGTGTTAGTCCATCCTAATGATCAATTAAAAACTACATTCAGAACCAAATGGGGCACTTATGCATATCAAAAGATGCCTTTTGGTCTGATCAACGCTGGTGCCACATTTCAGAGAGCTATGGACATTGCTTTCAAGGGATTAGTTAACAAATCAATGGTAATTTACTTGGATGATATAACTGTATATTCCAAAAAATGAAGCAATCATCTTAGAGATTTGAAGCAGATCTTCCAACGTTGTCAAAGGTATGGAATTTCACTTAATCCGAAAAAATATTTTTTTGCTTTAAGTGAAGGAAAACTTCTTGGATTCATAGTATCAAAATCTAGAATTCATATTGATCCTGATAGAATCAAAGAAATTTCTGAAATACCATTACCTCACAACAAGAAAGCTATGCAATCTTTTCTTGGCCAGATTAATTTTGTAAAGAGATTTGTGCCAGATTTTTCGAGAATTGTATCTCCTTTGCAAGCAATGATTAAAAAGAATTCAAACTTAAAATGGGGCAAAGATGAATATGAGGCATTCAATCTGATCAAACAAGCAATTATTAATGCTCCATCTTTAGCAACTCCAAATTTTTCTGATCCTTTTATTTTGTACACATTTGCCTCTGATAAATCTTATGCTGCAATACTCACTCAAGCAAATCAAGACAAAGCAGAAGCTCCAATTGCCTTTTTTAGTTCAAATTTACAGGGAGCTGAATTGAATTATTCAGATGTGGAGAAACAAGCTTATGCTGTTTTCAAAGCAATTAAATATTTCAGACCCTTTCTACTCAAAACCCATACAAAAATCATAGTACCGTTTCCAGCGGTAAGAAATCTTTTAGTTCAAAAAGATGTGGGTGAGAAAAGAGCCAATTGGGTTACTGCTTTACAATAATATGATGTAGAAATCAAACTGGCAAGTATTGTAAGAGGTCAAGGTTTTTGCAAAATACTAGCCGGAGCATCTCTTATTTCTGAAAAACCATCTGAAGAAATACAAACATATGAGGTAAGCCTAAACGATGTTGAATCATTATATGCTGATATCATATTTTATCTGAAGAATGGATATGCTCCTCCAAACCTCGATCACACCAAGAAAAGAGCTTTAAGGTTGAAAGCTAAACAATATCAGCTTGTGAATGATGTTCTTTTTAAGATGAATTATGATTCTGTTCTTTTGAGATATCTGGAGAAATCTGAAGCTAAACAAGTCTTGCAGGAACTTCATGATGGGCCAACAGGTGGACATTATGCTGGAGATGCTACTGCACATAAGATTCTCCGTGCAGGATATTACTGGCCTACTTTATTCAAAGATTCACACAACTATGCAAGGAAATGTCAAATTTGTCAAACCACAGCCGGAAGACAAAAGAAACCATCATTTCCATTACAACCAGTCAACGTTGAGCAACCTTTTGATCAATGGGGATTGGACATAATAGGTGAGATCGTTCCTCATTCTTCTAAACAACATAGGTATATCATTACAGAAACTGATTATTTTACAAAATGGGTAGAAGCAGTCCCTCTCAATACTGCTAATGCTAAACATATCATCAAATTTATAGATCAGTTCATAATCACCAGGTTTGGTTTACCTTCTACTTTAATGTTTGATAATGCATCATATTTTTCTGGTAATGCTATGACTGAATTTGCACTCAAGAGAGGTTTCAAACTTAAATATTCTGCCAATTATTATCCATAGGGAAATGGATTAGCTGAATCCACAAATAAAAATTTAATCAGAATCATTAAGCGAACCATTGATCAAAATCATAAAAATTGGCATAAATCTTTAATATATGCTTTATGGGCAGATCGAATAACGCAAAAGGCTTCTATTGGCACTTCTCCCTTTAATTTAGTTTATGGGAGAGAAGTGGTTCTTCCAACTCATCTAACAATCCCTTCTTTAGCCTTAGTCCAATATATTGATGAAGAACCAACTTCTTCTTTACAATTAAGGCAGATGGAAATAATTAAGTTAGAAGAATGACGAGAAAAGGCTAAAGTAACTCATGCTCATCATCAAGCATTAGTTAAAGCTTCTTTTGATTCAAACATGATAACCAGAAAGGATTTTCAGATAGGAGATTTAGTTCTAAAATGGGACAAGGCTCATGAGGAAAAAGGAAAACATACAAAATTTCAACGAATGTGGCTTGGTCCTTTTCAAATTGCAGAGATCATAGGTCCATCTACTTTCATGTTACAGGATTTAACAGGGAAAAGAGAGTCTTTACCTGTTAATGGACAGATCCTTAAAAAATATTTTTCATAGGAGATCATCATTCTATTTTGTAAATTAGTTTTCCTTATTTGTCATAATAAAACCAATTGTTAATGGTTACATTTGGAATTCATAAAAAGATACAAGTTCTCTTTTTCAGATTTTATTTCTTCACTTATATAAATAGAATTCTGTTTAGAATATTGATCATTATTATCCAAAGATACAGTTAAAAGTTTTTAATCTAGAAATGATATTAATTTCAACTTTGAAAATTTTGATGAAAAACAACTTTTGGTGAAAGATTGTTTTATATCAGTCCAATGAAAGGTATCAATAAAAAAACAAAGATTCTCTGTAGAAAAGTTCTTTTCCAAAAAAAAAAAAAAAAAACTCTATTATTGTCGTCCAGAGCTATCTTAAGGAAACAATGACTTCCTCCCCACCTAGAAAATTACAAAATTCAGGGAATAATCCAATGATACACTTTTAACTTAAAGAGTAAGAGGTCTCATCACGAGCCGACTTATCATGATCATAGATATTATAGCTTGCTGACTTTGCCAATACTTCATACCACAACAGGGCAATGACTTAAGATTATTGCAATCAAAAGGCAAGGGGTCTCATCACGAGCCAACTTGTTCAACAAAGTTATAAATCAAGTGAATGGCACTGTCATAAATTGGCTATCAAACCAAGACATTGTTCTTTAAGGATAAAAAAGAAAATAAAAGCAATAAGTGTGAATATGGATTTCTCTTTGAAAATTGTATATTTCTCTAAGTGGGACACAGGATCATTGCTGGGTAACAGGTAACCCTGTCGAGGCTATAAACGCTTGCTGGCAGCAGTGGCTCTACCTACGACAAATGAGCATATTTAAAACTGATTTACAGAGAAAATTTTTGTTTTATCTTTTTAAACCAAGTAATGATTGATGTATATTAAAAGACTAGCTTGAGGAAGTGAATAGTCAAAATTGATCATAGAAGAAATGAAATATCATTCATAGATTGAAGCATAATGTACTTTGTCTTTTTATAATAAAGTTTGATTTTCTGGAAAATTTTCTGTTTTGAAAAGTTTAGAAAATTCAAAAGCAGAGATAACTGGTTCTTCCAAGTGAATCGCCAATTGTTGTGGCCAGCAACAACCCCCCTTCTTATTTAGCATTAGTAATAATACTAAATAAGTGGGGACCCTTAGTTTAAAAATCCAAAAAATTTATTGGTGTTTGTTTTGATTTTCAATAAAACTTACTATCATTGACTTAAAGAAATTTCTTTAAAAAATCTTTAAACTAAACTTAAGTTTATGATAGATTAGAATAAAACATTTCTTTGAATATGACATCCATCGCACACGATCCAAAAAACTATGCAGAAAAATATTTATCGCAAATTGCATATCACAGAAAATATAGTAACGGATATTTTTCATATGTTATATTTTGCGATATTGCGATTTCGCGATATTGCGATATCGCGATATTACGATTTCGCGATGTTACTGATTGCGATTTACGAAAGTTGCAATTTGCAATATTGCGATGATACGAAAGTTTCGATTCGCAATGATTTCGATTTGCGAAAGCTGCGATTTGCGATATTGCAAAGAAAATCGCAGATCGCACTATCGCAGATTCTTAAAAAGCTCGTTGTACGAAGAAAATATTTCCGTAAATCGAGACCCGTTATGCGCCTTAATGTCAAGTTAATGAATGGATTGTCAATTATTAATGGAAAAGGATTTTGTTTTGATCGAAAGGTTATTTCACGATTAAATAATATATTTCATACGCCTTCAGCATTTAAAACTATCCCGTCACCTTTCTCATATCATTATTCTCACTTAATTCGTAAAACTGCAGGCGTGAAGAACAGGAGACTATACAAAGAAATTTTCAGAGCATTATGGGAAAGAAAGAGAAAGCTCCGAGTTCTGGAAAGAAAGAGAAAGCTCCGAGTTCTGAAAATAAAGAGATGGCTTCCTTATACGCAGACACTGCTTGCAACAAGGACGCTAGTATCACCACCTGGGAGGGTATGTTTAATTTTCTTGAAGAAGAAAACCCAAGAGTAATGGACGTTGCGGCTACTGCGGGTTCAAGTAATTCCTCTGAAGCATCTCTTACAGAGTTGGCTTGTTCATTTTTGCACCGGATAGCAGCAAGACCTAGAATTCTTTCGTATACAGATATGGTCAAATGGGTGCTGGATAACACCGATATTACGGATAGGCAGTTTAAAACTCCAGATCAAGAGCTCATCGGGTCATTTACTCCAGAAGATTTGAGGCTTATGTATCATTTGCCGGAGCCTCAGACAACTTACAACAAACAATTTATGGAGAAATTTGCCAAGGAAAATGCAAATTTGGCAGAATGCACTAAAGAATGGTCCAGAAGAGATGAACCACTGAAGAAAGATAAACACGATATGTACAATATCGGTTCACTTACCTCTCCATATTTTTTTGCTGCTGCTATGTTATGCAGGCTTTTTGGAAAGCTTGACATTAATAAGTTTTTGCCTGAATGGCTTCCCTTATTGAATGCTGCTATTAACGCTACCATTGTGGACTGGGCTAAAATACTGTCTGATAATTTAGCCACAACTATTTTCAATTACCGGTCTAAACGGACTGTGTCTCAGAGGATTTATCCTCCTTTTTATCTATCTGCTTATGTTATGGATTCAATCTGCTTTGTTTCTAAGTTCCCTTTAATGGGTTGGCAATGGACAATTCATGATCCCTTGCCCATCCATGTCTATCACAAAGAGTTGTGGGAATAAAAATTTGTTCCTCATTTTTATAAAATTTTCCATGGCATAATGTTGCCTCTATACAGAGTGTTGTATAATAAGGATGCTCCAAGGTTTTCCCCAGAAGCAGAAGTAGACATTCTCCCTGTCACAAGATGGTTTGGAGAAGAGTTATTTACTTATGTGAGGGTTTTTGTAAGTTTTCCTTCTCCCCATGTTTTACCCCTGTATGTTCTGAACAAACTTATAGCTCGGGAAATTGCATATCAAACCTGTGGAGAGGGAGGTTTGACAAAAGAATTAAAGGATAAAAAGAAGGCCATATGACCACAATTTCCTGTTTCCTGTGGAGCATTTTCATTATTTGATGTTGGTCATGCGTTTAAAGAAGTAAACAATATTACATGTTTACAATTGTTTAAGTTTCCGAAAAGGTTATTCGACCCGTATGATATTGTCAAGGATTTCACCACTGCAATCAAAGTAAGAGTATTTTCTGGAGAAGAAGATCTTTTTGATGATATGTTTCAAGAAAAAGGTTCATTTAAAGAAATTTTCATTTAGCTCAAGCACGGTTCTCCCGAGAATAATTTCAAGAGTTTAAAATATACAGAGAAAGAAGATTGACTACTATTCCTTTGGATAATTTGCGCCTGGAAACCGCAAGGGAAACAACTCCTAGTGTCAGTCTCAGTGGCAGCTCAGATTCAGAGAGATCTAAGTCAAAGTCTGACAAAGAAATTTCTGAACATTCTAAAAAATCTGATCAGGATAAAAGTGAAGGCTCAGTGAAGGATACAGCTCAATCAAAAAAGCTCTCACAACAACAGACTTCAACTACTCCACAGTTGAATCTTCCACCTCTTAATGTACAGCAACCATCTATCAGCACTCAGTTAGATAAAGAATGGGAAACATTTAATGATTTGATTAATGTTGAAGGACAGAACATACAAACTCTTGTACAGACAGCAAAAGGTTTGGTTACAGAAATAAGTGGCAATGTCACAGAAAAAGAACATATACCCATTACTCCCTCTGCCGAGCTTGTACTTAAAATAGAGGATATTCCTCCTCTGGATATATTCTACAGCCCGCAACATAGAGCAGTAGTAAGGAAGCAAAGAAAGAAGAGAAAATTAGAAAGTGCACTCTCTACTGATGCAGAACAATTGGATGTTTTATGGAAATATCCTACTACAGATCCCATTGAAAATCTTACTAAATTATCTCAGATAATAGGAGCTTATGCCTCCGCGACTATTGACAAAGCATCTGAGGTAAGGCTGTTATTAAATGAAAAAGAGGATCAAATACAAGTTCTGCAACAACAATTGCAACAAGCACATGCAAACAGTGAAGCACAGATATGATTTGAAAAGTTACAGCAAGAGTTTTAGCAAATGAAGATCGAGTATCAGAAAAGCTTGGCCGAAAAAAGAAAACAAATACAGATTATGCAAGAAACGCATAAAGATGACCCCAAGCTTACAGAGTTTATCTCAGAGTCTATTTCTTTGAATAATCAACTGCTGCAACAACAAGATATATTATGCCAAAAGATTTCACAGTGGAACTCTTTTTGTCAAGAAAGTGATAAAATCACTAATCATGTCGTAGAATTACAACATGATTATGATTTAACAAATGAAAGAGTTACTAATTATTTGGCATGGCAAAATACAGAGGAAGGAAAAAGAGTAGGAGCACCAATTATCAATGACAACCATAAAGAAATACTCTTCAATATTTGGGATGCACAGATCAGAGAGGCAGAAAAAGCAGCAGAGGAAGCAGCTACAGCAGTGAGCCACATTACTGATTGTGTAAATGAAAATTTGCACAAGGTTAATTTAATTTCAGAAATCATTCCGGGATACCTACCACAAGCACAGCAATTGCAAACAGAATGGAAACAGAAAGATGAGGAGAAGGCAAAATCAATTCAAGGATTGACAAAATTAAACTGGGATTCTTATTGGACCTGTCTAGTAAAACCACACAGTCAATGTAGTACTCTTAATTGCATCATTAATTCTGCTGAGAAGATCGCGCCAACACTTGCTGACTCCGTCTTTTCGGGACAATTAAAATCTGAAGTCGGCCAGCCCCCTCTTCTCAAATCAATGTTGGATGCTTGCAAATTCAAAGACCAAATTCACAAGTAGTTAGTTGTTAATTTTAGTTTTAGATTTAGTGTTAGTTTTACTTTATTTTTGCCTAGAAAAAGGATGGTCATTTAAACCGAATCCTAAATTTTTTGTAATAAACTATAATTAGATTTAGTTAGTAGTATTTAAACCCTTCTCATGCATTTAGAGAAGGGTCCTGAAATTTGTCAAAAACTTGTCCTCAGAACATGCACTTCTGCACCCTCAGAGGAGGTTTTGATGAATGAATGGAACGAGATTTTTTGATATCTGTGTCTAATATCTGCTACTGATGTTGCATTTCTGTACTCTTAGTAGATGTTGGATTAGGAGGAGATAAATCATTATTTCTTCTAGCTCATGAGTAGAACCAATTATAAATGGTACTTTTATCTCTTAACTTTTTCTGCTTCTGTGTTAAAAGTGATATTTATGTTCAGTTATTTATATATTGATGCTTGAATGCTTCAGTTATCATTTGGCACTTTTTTACGGTGATGACTATTTGTTTATGCTTAATGTATGAATTGCTCATTATGCAATATGTTTTTCACAACTGTTTCATGTAACTTTTTATATGAAGTGGTTTATTTATATTGAATTATCTTCTTATAACATTTGAATGATCTTTATTATCGATTGTTATTTGAAATCATTTTAGATCACATAAACAAGATTTTATCCTGGGTTTAGTTTAGAATTAGATATTTCTGTTTAAATTAGAATACAATTTGCATATGATTAGATTAGAAATATAATAAAAGCATTTCACTTAGGAACCTTTTTAGAAAGGAAATATCTATTCTCAACACACACACACATATTGGGAAACTGGTCCCATCATCCCCAGTCGGACCCACTACACCAAACGGAAAAGGAGCTGCTAACCAAGGTCCGGACCGGGTGGGTATCCCCCTTGTTGTAGACCCGATTTTCGGGGCTTCAACATATTTGGTGCTAGAAGGAGGGCCACGAACTATGAATGGCAAGTAAATCTAAATCTAAATACCATTCTGAGAGTAAAACACCCTCACCATCTCCCCCGACTTCTCCATCGCACTCAGAAATTGTAAATCTAGAGCCAGAAGTCGCAAGAGCAATAGACACTGCTACAAACCCTGAATTTTCAGAAGAATCTGCTATTGAACCTCCTGAAGTTGAATCTTTGATTCATAAACTTCAGCGATTTTCAATATCACCTCAAAGATCTGATAAATCTCAAGGCAGTGTAACTTCACAATATAATCCTGCTCATCCTCTTACCAGATTACAGAGTGAAAAGCTTGGCATTCAGCCAACCGAGTTACCTCTACCTACAAGGAAGAGAGCTAGGAAATCACCTAAAGGGTCTGACAGTGAGAATCTTTCCTCATCATCATCCATCTCAACCTCTTCACCACGAAGTCAACCGTCCACCCCTCCACTTCAGACTATTGTCCCTCATTCCACTAGAACTTCCACATCACCTTCTCAATCATCTATAATTATAATATCTTCATCTTCCCAATCACAGACATCATTTTCTACACTTTCCTCTGTTAGTAGTTTAGCGATGGCCCAAATGCCATGGAATAATCCAGGGGAAGTCTTAATGCCTGCTCCCTTGAGTCAATTACCAGCCCATCCTGAAAAATGGCTGCCTAAGTTTAATCCTGAAGCAGGCATGTTAGCAGAAGAACATATAAACAATTTTATGCTATCTATAAATCTCAATGGAGTTATTAATGAAGATGTTGTTGTCCGAATTTTCCCTTATACTCTACAAGGAGCAGCTGGATCATGGTATTTTTCATTACCATCTGGATCTATCACTACTTGGGATATCTTTCAAGATCAATTTTTGACTAAATTTGGTGATGACAGGTCTACAACGACATTGATCAATGATCTATCTAATCTTAGAGCTGACTCAAAATAACTTGTCAAGGATTTTAATTCACGTTTCAATAAATTGTTAAACAAAATTCCTACTGCCTCCAAGCCTAGTGAAGAAGTGCGAAGTGAATGGTACATTTCTGCTCTACCATCAAACATAGCAATCTTCGTTGATAGGGCTAACAAAACAACTTTAGCAGATAACATGAAGGAGGCAATAGCGGTAGAAAAACGTATCATTGCTTTAGACAAGAAAAATGCGATAGAAGAACGAAAATCCAAGAAAGTCACTTTTAAGGAAGATCCCAAGAAAAAGCAATCAAAAGATCCATTTGATTTAGAAGGACTGCAAAAAGTTTTGAAAACCATGTCTAACGAAATGGTCGACATTAATAAACAAGTGGCAGAAACATCTTCTAAAAATTCTTTCAAACCTTTTAGAAGAAACCCTTCAACTGATCCAAAGCCACCAAATGCTATAACTAATGTTGAATCAGAAGAAGAAGAAGAAGAAACTACTACTGATGAAGAAGAAGTCGTAGAAGTACAAGGTATGTGGGATTTCATCCTTCCAGATGAGGAAGATCAAGAAGCATCCCCAGTTAGCACTCGAAGTAGAAATCAACTTTATCCTCCTCAAACTACTCCTAAGTCAAAAAGCGCAAGATCATTGACTAAAGATAAAGTTGCACCCAAGAAAACGACATCTAAATCAATTCAAACTAGCCCAGTCCAGAAAGATTCATTAACTCCATCAAGAACACTGATTGTCCCAGATGAAATGGAGTATAATATCATAGAAGACATGAAGAAGACTAGGGCTAACATCACTTTTTATGAATTGAGCAAGTTAAAACACCAACAAAAGGTACTTTTGAAAGAATTACATGCTGTACCAGAAAAACCTTTGCCCGATCCTGTGATTTCTCAAGCTTCCAACGAGATGGGAAGACCTCCAGCTAATACGATTAGTAAAGTTGATCTTGAAAATATCGCTTTAATTGGAGGAAGGTCAAGATCTCATACTCCTCCATTTCTTCTTACTTATGAAGTTTTCAATAAAAATTTGCATAATTGTTTAGTGGATTCTGGAGCTTCATCTAATATTCTACCAAAATCAATATGTGCAAAGTTGAACATTCAACCACAAAAATCTGCTGTGCGAATAGTCTAGTTAGATCGATCGCAAGTTGAAGTGATTGGCGAATTAAATCAGGTTACCATAAGACTCTCATCAAATCCAAAGGTATGTCAAGTTATTGATATTTTAGTTGCAGATATTCCAGAATTTTATGGCTTAATTCTTAGCAGAGATTGGTCAGAAAAACTTCATGGATATTTCGCAACTGATTGGTCGCATATGTGGCTCCCTTACAATGGTAAACCAAATCAGATAAAGGTTGAACGAGAAAAACATCAGAAATACATAGTAACAGAATTGGAAGGAGAGAATGAACCAGTTGCATACAGCAGTAATATCATTGGCAATTATTCGGTTGATTCTTTCTTAGGAAATTTCAATGCTCATACTTCACCTTATTTAGAACATTATGTTTTATCCCAAATAGAAATTTTTTCTCAAACAGATAGTTCTAAATGTATTAATTTTGTAGATACTCCTGTAAATAAATCTTTATTTTGGAAATTATTTTTTGATGGTTCTAAGTCTAATGAAGGAGTAGGAGCAGGATGCGTTTTGGTTAGTCCAGAGGGAAACAAAATTATGTTAACTTGCAGACTCGAATTCGATTGCACTAATAACACCGTAGAATACGAAGCTTTAGTCCAAGGACTATACAAAGCAATCGGATTAGACATCAAATATCTACAAGTTTTCGGAGATTCAGAAATTGTAATCAAACAGGTACGCAATACTATACATTGTTTATCAGGTCATTTAAAGCATTATCAATCTTTAGTCCAAGATCTGACTGAACATTTTATAGCATTTAATATTTCATCAATTCCTAGAATTCAGAATGCTAGTGTAGACCTCCTAGCTAACGTAGCTTCCAAACTCATTCCTGCAGAAGACTTTAGTCCTGATCGATTTTCAATCGAATTAATCTTTAGACCCTCGATTCCTGATAACGTTACCAATTGGAGGATTTTCAATGATGATCCTGATATTGTAAATTTTCTCACATCTGAAGGATCTTACACTAATCAGATAATTGATGAAGACCAACATGACAAACAATTGCTCCAAGATAGCACCAATAATGCTATGCCGAAATCAGTAGTCAAGTTAGAAGACCTTTATGATTTGAAAGATCGATTTAAAAGATCTACCAATTCAAAATTGCAAGGTTCGACTTTAAATTATGAATTAGTAAATCTAGGAATTGATGCCAAACCACAGAATATCAACTTAGGCCTTGGCCTAACTCCTGAAGAAAAGTTAGCATACGTTCGTCTTTTGAAACAATATAAAAGTGTCTTCGCTTGGAACTACGATGAACTCAAAACTTATGACACTTCTATCATCCAACATACTATCCCAATGATAAATGATGAAAAACCTGTCCAACAAAAGTTAAGAAAGATCCATCCCAATCTAGAAAACCAAATCAAATCTGAACTTAACAAGTTATTGAAAGCCAAGATTATTTTTCCCGTTCGACATTCTAAATGGGTTTCCAATATGGTTCCTGTTAGAAAGAAGAACGAAGACATTAGAATTTGTATTGACTTTCGAAATCTTAATAAAGCATGCCAAAAATATAATTTTCCCTTGCCTCCCATGGAGCAAATATTACAGGCAGTTGCAGGATTAGAATTAATGTCTTTCTTAGATGGTTTCTCTGGATATAATCAAGTGTTAGTCCATCCTGATGATCAATTGAAAACTACATTCAGAACCAAATGGGGCACTTATGCATATCAAAAGATGCCTTTTGGTCTGATCAACGCTGGTGCCACATTTCAGAGAGCTATGGACATTGCTTTCAAGGGATTAGTTAACAAATCAGTGGTAATTTATTTGGATGATATAACTGTATATTCCAAAAAATGAAGCAATCATCTTAGAGATTTGAAGCAGATCTTCCAACGCTGTCAAAGGTATGGAATTTCACTTAATCCGAAAAAGTCCTTTTTTGCATTAAGTGAAGGAAAACTTCTTGGATTTATAGTATCAAAATCTGGAATTCATATTGATCCTGATAGAATCAAGGAAATTTCTGAAATATCTTTACCTCACAACAAAAAAGCTATGCAATCTTTTCTTGGCCAGATTAATTTTGTAAAAAGATTTGTGCCAGATTTTTCAAGAATTGTATCACCCTTGCAAGAAATGATTAAAAAGAATTCAAACTTAAAATGGGGAAAATATGAATATGAGGCATTCAATCTGATCAAAAAAGAAATTATCAATGCTCCATATTTAGCAACTCCAAATTTTTCCGATCCTTTTATTTTGTACACATTTGCCTCTAATAAATCTTATGCTGCGATACTCACTCAAGCAAATCAAGACAAAGCAGAAGCTCCAATTTCTTTTTTCAGTTCAAATTTACAGGGAGCTGAGTTGAATTATTCAGATGTGGAGAAACAAGCTTATGCTGTTTTCAAAGCAATTAAATATTTCAGACCCTTTCTACTCAAAACCCATACAAAAATCATAGTACCGTTTCCAGCGGTAAGAAATCTTTTAGTCCAAAAAGATGTGGGTGAGAAAAGAGCCAATTGGGTTACTGCTTTACAAGAATATGATGTAGAAATCAAACCAGCAAATATTGTAAGAGGTCAAGGTTTTTGCAAAATACTAGCTGGAGCATCGGTTATTTCTAAAAAACCATCCGAAGAGATACAAACATATGAGGTAAGCCTAAATGATGTTGAATCATTATATACTGATATCATATTTTATCTGAAGAATGGATATGCTCCTCCAAATCTCGATCATACCAAGAAAAGAGCTTTAAGGTTGAAGGCCAAACAATATCAGCTTGTAAAAGATGTTCTTTTTAGAATTAATTATGATTTTGTTCTTCTTAGATGTCTGGAGAAATCTGAAGCTGAAAAAGTCTTGCAGGAACTTCATGATGGGCCAGTAGGTGGACATTATGCTAGAGATGCTACTGCACATAAGATCCTCCGTGCAGGCTATTACTAGCCCACATTATTCAAAGATTCACATAATTATGCAAGGAAATGTCAAATTTGTCAAACTGCGACTGGAAGACAAAAGAAACCATCATTACCATTACAACCAGTCAACATTGAACAACCTTTTGATCAATGGGGATTGGACATAATAGGTGAGATCGCTCCTCACTCTTCTAAACAACATAGGTATATCATTACAGCAACTGATTATTTTACGAAATGGGTAGAAGCAGCCCCTCTCAAGACTGCTAATGTTGAGCATATCATCGAGTTTATAGATCAGTTCATAATCACCAGGTTTGGTTTACCTTCTACTTTAATGTTTGATAATGCATCATATTTTTCTGGTAATGCTATGACTGAATTTGCACTCAAGAGAGGTTTCAAACTTAAATATTCTGCCAATTATTATCCACAGGGAAATGGGTTAGCTGAATCCACAAATAAAAATTTAATCAGAATCATTAAGCGAACCATTGATCAAAATCATAAAAATTGGCATAAATATTTAATATATGCTTTATGGGCAGATCGAATAACGCAGAAGGCTTCTATTGGCACTTCTCCCTTTAATTTAGTTTATGGGAGAGAAGTGGTTCTTCCAACTCATCTAGCGATTCCTTCTTTAGCCTTAGTCCAATATATTGATGAAGAACCAACTTCTTCTTTACAACTAAGGCAGATGGAAATAATTAAGTTAGAAGAACAACGAGAAAAATCCAAAGTAACTCATGCTCATCATCAAGCATTAGTTAAAGCTTCTTTTGATTCAAACATGATAACTAGGAAGGATTTTCAGATAGGAGATTTAGTTCTAAAATGGGACAAGGCTCATGAGGAAAAAGGAAAACATACGAAATTTCAACGAATGTGGCTTGGTCCTTTCCAAATTGCAGAGATCATAGGTCCATCAACTTTTATATTATAGGATTTAACAGGGAAAAGAGAATCTTTACCTGTTAATGGACAGATCCTTAAAAAATATTTTCCATAGGAGATCATTCTTCTATTTTGTAGATTAGTTTTCTTTGTTTGTCATAATAAAACCAGTTGTTAATGGTTACATTTGGAATTCATAAAAAGATACAAGTTCTCTTTTTAGATCTTATTTCTTCACTTATATAAATAGAATTATTTTTAGAATATTGATCATTATTATTCAAAGATACAGTTAAAAGTTCTAAATCTAGAAATGATATTAGTTTCAACTTTGAAAATTTTGATGAGAAACAACTTCTAGCAGGAAGATGTTTTATATCAGTTCAATGAAAGGTATCAATAACAAAACGAAGATTCTCTGTAGAAAATTTCTCTTCAAAAAACTCTTTTATTGTCGTCCAGAGCTATCTTAAGGAAACAATGACTTCCTCCCCACCTAGAAAATTACAAAGTTCAGGGAATAATCCAATGATACACTTTTAACTTAAAGAGTAAGAGGTCTCATCACGAGCTGACTTATCATGATCATAGATATTATAGCTTGCTGACTTTACTAATACTGCATACCACAACAGGGCAATGACTTAAGATTATTGCAATCGAAAGACAAGGGGTCTCATCATGAGCCAGCTTGTTCAGCAAAGTTATAACTCAAGTGAATGGCACTGTCATAAATTGGCTACCAAACCAAGACATTGTTCTTTAAGGATAGAAAATAAAATAAAAGCAATAAGTGTGAATATGGATTTCTCTTTGAAAATTGTATATTTTTCTAAGTAGGACACAGGATCATTGCTGGGTAACAGGTAACCCTGTCGAGGCTATAAACGCTTGCTGGCAGCAGTGGCTCTACCTACGACAAATGAGTATATTTAAAAACTGATTTACAGAGAAGACTTTTGTTTTTATCTTTTTAAACCAAGTAATGACTGATGTAGATACAAGGACTAGCTTGAGGAAGTGAAAAGTCAAAATTGATCATAGAAGAAATGAAATATCATTCTTAGATTAAAGCATAATGTGCTTTGTCTTTTTGTAATAAAGTTTGATTTTCTGGAAAATTTTCTGTTTTGAAAAGTTTAGAAAATTCAAAAGAAAAGCAGAGATAACTGGTTCTTCCAAGTGAATCGCCAATTGTTGTGGCCAGCAACAACCCCCTTTTTTATTTAGTATTAGTAATAATACTAAATAAATGGGGACCCTTAGTTTAAAAATCCAAAAAAATTATTGGTGTTTGTTTTCATTTTCAATAAAACTCACTATCATTGACTTAAAGAAATTTCTTTGTAAAAGCTTTAAATAAACTTAAGTTTATGATAGATTAGAATAAAATCTTTCTTTGAATTTCACATCCATCGCATGCGATCTAAAAAATTACGCAGAAAATATCTATCGCAAATCGCATATCGCAGAAAATGCATTAACAGATATTTTTCATATGTTATATTTTGCTATATTGCAATTTCGCGATATTGCGATGTCGCGATGTTACTGATTACGATTTGCGAAAGTTGCAATTTGCGATATTGCGATGATACGAAAGCTGCGATTTGCGATGATTTCAATTTACAAAAGCTGCGATTTGCGATACTGAGATTTTGCGATATTGCGAAGCAAATCACAGATCGCATTATCGTAGATTCTTGAAAGCTCATTATACGAAGTAAATCTTTCCGAAAATCGAAACTCGTTATGCACCTTAATGTCAAGTTAATGAATGGATTGTCAATTATTAATGAAAAAGGATTTTGTTTTGATCGAAGGGTTATTTCATGATTGATTAATATATTTCATACGCCTTCAACATTTAAAACTATCCCGTCACCTTTCTCATGTCATTATTCTCACTTAATTTGTAAAAATGCAGGCGCGAAGAACAGGAGACTATACAAGGCAATTTTCAGAGCATTATGGGAAAGAAAGAGAAAGCTCCGAGTTCTGGAAAGAAAGAGAAAGCTCTGAGTTCTGAAAATAAAGAGATGGCTTCCTTATACGCAGACACTGCTTGCAACAAGGACGCTGGTATTACCACCTGGGAGGGTATGTTTAATTTTCTTGAAGAAGAAAACCAAGGAGTAATGGACGTTGCGGCTACTGCGGGTTCAAGTAATTCCTCTGAAGCATCTCTTACAGAGCTGGCTTGTTCATTTTTGCACCGGATAGCAGCAAGACCTAGAATTATTCCGTATACAGATATGGTCAAATGGGTGCTGGATAGCACTGATACTACGGATAGACAGTTCAAAATTCCAGGTCAAGAGCTCATCGGGTCATTCACTCCAGAATATTTGAGGCTTATGTATCATTTGCCGGAGCCTCAGGCAACTTACAACAAACAATTTATGGAGAAATTTGCCAAAGAAAATGCAAATTTGGCAGAATGCACTAAAGAATGGTCCAGAAGAGATGAACCACTGAAGAAAGATAAACACGGTATGTACAGTACCGGTTCACTCACCTCTCCATATTGTTTTGCTGCTGCTATGTTATGTAGGCTTTTTGGAAAGCCTGACATTAATAATTTTTTGCCTGAATGGCTTCCCCTATTGAATGCTGTTGTTAACGCTACCATTGTGGACTGGGCTAAAATATTGTCTGATAATTTAGCCACTGCTATTTTCAATTACCGGTCTAAACGGACTGTGTCTCAAAGGATTTATCCTCCTTTTTATCTATCTGCTTATGTTATGGATTCCATCTACTTTGTTTCTAAGTTCCCTTTAATGGGTTGGCAATGGACAATTCAGGATCCCCTGCCCATCCATGTTTATCACAAAGAATTGTGGGAGTCAAAATTCATTCCTCATTTTTATAAAATTTTCCATGGCATAATGTTGCCTCTGTATAGAGTGTTGTATAATAAAGATGCTCCAAGGTTGTCTCCTGAAGCAGAAGTAGACATTCTCCCTGTCGCAAGATGGTTTGGAGAAGAACTATTTACTTATGTGAGGGTTTTTGGGAGCTTTGCTTCTCCTCATGTTTTGCCCAAGTATGTTCCGGATAAACTCATAGCTCGGGAAATTTCATATCAAACCTGTGGAGATGGAGGTTTGACAAAAGAATTAAAGGATAAAAAGAAATCCATCTGGCCACAATTTCCTGTGTCCTGCGGAGCATTTTCATTATTTGATGTTGGTCACGCATTTAAGGAAGTAAGCAATGTTACATGTTTAAAATTGTTTAAGTTTCCGAGAAGGCTATTTGATCCATATGGTATTGTCAAGGATTTCACCATTGTTGTCAAAGTAAGAGTATTTTCTGGAGAAGAAGATCTTTTTGATGATATGTTTCAAGAAAAATGTTCATTTAAAGACATTTTGAATTTAGCTCAAACACGGTTCTCCCCAGAAGAATTTCAAGAGTTTAAAGTATACAGAGAAAGAAGATTGACCACTATTCCTTTGGATAATTTGTGCTTGGAACCCGCAAGGGAACCAACTCCGAGTGTCAGTCTCAGTGGCAGCTCAGATTCAGAAAGGTCTAAGTCAAAGTCTGACAAAGAAATTTCTGAACATTCTAAAAATATGATCAGGATAAAAGTGAAGGTTCAGTCAAGGATACAGCTCAATCAAAAGAGTTGTCACAACAACAGACTTCAACTACTCCACAGTTGAATCTTCCACCTCTTAATGTACAACAACCATCCATCAGCACTCAGTTAGATAAAGAATGGGAATCATTTAATGATTTGATTAATGTTGAAGGACATAACATACAAACTCCTGTACAGACAGCAAAAGGTTTGGTTACATAAATAAGTGGCAATGTCACAGAAAAAGAACATATACCCATTACTCCCTCTGCCGAGCTTGTACTTAAAATAGAGGAAATTCCTCCTCTGGATATATTCTACAGCCCGCAACATAAAGCAGTAGTAAGGAAGCAAAGAAAGAAGAGAAAATTAGAAAGTGCACTCTCTACTGATGCAGAACAATTGGATGTTTTATGGAAAGATCCTACTACGGATCCCACTGAAAATCTTACTAAATTATCTCAGATTACAGGAGCTTATGCCTCCGCAACTATTGACAAAGCATCTGAGGTACAACTGTTATTAAATGAAAAAGAGGATCATATACAAGTTCTGCAACAACAATTGCAACAAGCACATGCCAACAGTGAAGCACAGGTAAAATTTGAAAAGTTACAACAAAAGTTTCAGCAAATGCAAATTGGGTATCAGAAAAGCTTGGCCGAAAAAGAGAAACAAATATAGATTATGCAAGAAACGCATAAAGACGACCCCAAGCTTACAGAGTTTATCTCAGAGTCTATTTCTTTGAATAATCAACTGCTGCAACAACAAGATATATTATGCCAAAAGATTTCACAGTGGAACTCTTTTTGTCAAGAAAGTGATAAAATCACTAATCATGTCATAGAATTACGACATGATTATGATTTAACTAATGAAAGAGTTACTAATTATTTGGCATGGAAAAAGACAGAGGAAGGAAAAAGAGTAGGAGCACCAATTATCAATGACAATCATAAAGAAATTCTCTTCAATAAATGGGATGCATAGATCAGAGAGGAAGAAAAAACAGCAGAGGAATCAGCTACAGTGGCGAGCAACATTACTGATTGTGTAAATGAGAATTTGCACAAGGTTAATTTAATTTCAGAAACCATTCCGGGATACCTAACACAAGCACAGCAATTGCGAACAGAGTGGAAATAGAAAGCAGAAGAGAAGGAAAAATCAATTCAATGATTGACAAAATTAAACTGGGATTCTTACTGGACATGTCTAGTAAAACCAAACAGTCAATGTAGTACTCTTAATTGCATCATTAATTCTGCTGAGAAGATCGCGCCCACACTGGCTGATTCCGTCTTTTCAGGACAATTGAAATCTGAAGTCAGCCAGCCCCCTCTTCTCAAATCAATGCTGGATGCTTGCAAATTCAAAGACCAAATTCACAAGTAGTTAGTTGTTAATTTTAGTTTTAGATTTAGTGTTAGTTTTACTTTATTTTTGCCTAGAAAAAGGACGGTCATTTAAACCGAATCCTAAATTTTTGTAATAAACTATAATTAGATTTATTTAGTAGTATTTAAACCCTTCTCATGCATTTACAGAAGGGTTCAGAAATTTGTCAAAAACTTATCCTCAGAACATGCACTTCTACACCCTCGGAGGAGGTTTTGATGAATGAATGGAACGAGATTTATTGATATCTGTGTCTAATATCTGCTACTGATGTTGCATTTCTGTACTCTTAGTAGATGTTGGATTTAGAAGATATAAATCATTATTGCTTCTAGCTCATGAGTAGAACCAGTTATAAATGGTACTTTTATCTCTTAACTTTTTCTGCTTCTGTGTTAAAAGTGATATTTATGTTTAGTTATTTATATATTGATGCTTGAATGCTTCAGTTATCATTTAGCACTTTTGTACGGTGATGACTATTTGTTTATGCTTAATGTATGAATAGCTTATTATGCGATATGTTTTCCACAACTGTTTCATCTAACTTTTTATATGAAGTGGTTTATCTTTATTGAATTCTTTTCTTATAGCATTTGAATAATCTTTATTATCAGTTGTTATTTGAAATTATTTTAGATCGCATAAACAAGATTTTATCCCGGGTTTAGTTTAGAATTAGATATTTCTGTTTTAATTAGAATACAATTTGCATATGATTAGATTAGAAATAGAATAAAAGCATTTCACTTAGGAACATTTTTAGAAAGGAAATATCTATTCTCAACACACACACACACAAATTGGGAAACTAGTCCCATTATCCCCAGTCGAACCCACTACACCAAACAGAAAAGGAGCTGCTAACCAAGGTTCGGACCGGGTGGGTGTCCCCCTTGTTGTAGACCCGATTTTCAGTGGTCAACGCATCCGGATCAACTTTTGTTTGAACAAACATCAGTTCCGGGAGGTATGGTCTCACTGATTGGATAGATCATGACCACGGGTAGCTATGAGGACTCTGTCTTGACAATAGTAGATGAAACAATATTTGTAGAAACAACTTGTGCCGACTCGGGTATATGTGAATATGATGCTTCGCCAGAGGTATTGATGGTACTAGTTTCGGTAGAGCAATATCGCCATTGCCGACCAGAAAAGGCTTCTGGTGGTAAGGTGGTTTCAATGCAAGTCTACACGAACGACGGGGAAAGGGATTTTCTTCTTCCATGATGACTGATTTATTTTATGACCAAAAGAAAATAAACAAAATAAAAAGGTAATTCTAGGCATAAGGTTTACCAAGAAACTGTGAACTGTAGAATACCTCCTAGCGGACCAAGAAGTACAGGCAGGCAATCTCCCTGAATGTTGTGTTCGGTGTATCAAAATTTGCAAGGCGACCTACTCGGTTCACTATGGATGGATAGCAACCTAAATTTTTCTCCCAAATATACATGAAGGTACGTGGAGGCCCAAGTCCATATTAACGCTATCTAATGCGAAACCACATAGTGACGCACTCATTTATACTTTTTCGTACCATAACACAAACTTAACTATACTTGAAGGTACATGGATGAGCTATGATATACTTACGTACATGGTGTGAGGTATCACACTCGGAATGTATCATAGACAATTAACAACAATTGTTATGTTTAACGACATTGGAAACACGTCTCTAGCCTAGACCTTCTAAATGTTATCGTTGTGGTTCCAATGCCTTTTTGGTAGATTGGATGTAAATTTTAAGTTGATCTTATTTAACAATTTTTCTTCAAGGTTCAATTATGTGATGTAATGTAATTCCTAAAAATTCAAACTAAAATGATAAGCAAATGCAAAACACACAACTCACTATATGAAAATGTAGGTTTTTCTTTTCAGTCCCCTTAATTTGAATGTAAAAAGGAAACTCTATGCATCCAATCAATAAAAAAAAATGCTTTCTTCTTTGAGAAATGATGAATTTAAAAAAAAAATCTCTTTTAGGAAAAACAAAGAATGGAACTACAATTTTTACTATAGGAAATGAAGAATTGAACGAAATTTCCTTTATGTAAACAAATGGATCTAATGTAGAAATAAAATACTTTGAATTTTGATTTGTCAATGATAAATATAAACACTTAAAGAGACATTGAATAAACTTACTTTTCAAAGGAGGAAGAATCAGGAAAATCATCGGTCTTTGCAGGTATTAGAAAATTTAAAACACAGCAAAGGCCAAAAGGATGGAAATGACAAATTCTAATAAGAGAATTTATTGATTGGTGGGCAAACACAATCTCTAATGGGAGATAATGCATGTAAAGCACCCCCTGAAAAAGGAGATGAAGAGTTACAAAGAACTGTGTCTTGACCAACAATGCATTGGGCACAACAGAGATTCAAAAACTCAAGCTACTAACACACTTCTAATGCAATTATTTGTTTCAAAAGCCTAATAATTGAGAGTATATTCTACTGGATGGATAATCAGAGGCAAAAACACACCAAGGATGAAGGGAAACTCCCCAGCGGAGTCACCAATTTGTTATGCAGAATTATGAATTATGGATAAAACACATTCCCTAAATGTGGTGCTATGCGTTTAGAGCAACAGATCAAAGACTTTGCAAACATTTTATCTAAGAGTAAATAGACACACAGAAATATGGATGAACTTAATTGTGATCCAAGAGCTTCCGATTCTCCTTTTATCACTCTTGCTATAGCTTCCAATCCAACTTTGATTTCTAGTTTATTTATTTAAAGTATAAACACTAAATAGAAAAGTGATTGCAATATACAGATGGCTATTTACCTTAATTAGTTAATTCAATGAAACATGAAACATATAAATTAGCTAATAGTCCATGATATGAAATATAGAAACATATACAGATACATATGCGGGAAAATGAGCAGCAATCTTTATTAATGGATAGAAGGGTGAGGTTACAACCAGCGATTGATTTGATGTCACCAACTCCAGCATCATCCCAGCCTCATCACAATGAACATCTGTCCAGCAACATATCACTTAAATGAATTACTCAATTGAGAATTCAACAACATTTCTTTACCGAATTTCTTCCTTCTCAAGAACTACGATCTATGTTCAATTTATAGAGCAGTTGAAGGTAGTTTCTCAATCAATGAATTTCTAATAATAGGAAAGATATGTTCCCAAGCTCAGAGGTGTTAGATGGACACACAGATTTGAATTTTGACACATATGCACTCTTTTAGAAGGCACTGGCCATGTGGATATTCTGGAACAATGAGAATTTCGCTCCCAATTGACCAACGCACCCTTGAATGTCGAGAAGTGCTTTGCAGAGCACCCTTGAAAGGAGGTAACTGCATATGCAAAGAAGTTATTCCCTTGAGAGACTGCGTTGGTGAGCTCATAGGTGATATAACATGTACTTCAAATCTTGGAAACCTTGTAATGGAAGTCATGGATGATTTGTTCTTGTTCTTGTCTTAGGGCATGTACTAGCTGAAATGATAGGGGATGATAGACCCTATTTCATTGGTTCTAGGGATGATGTCCAGTTTAACCAGGTCATTGGGAATGATGCCAAAATTGACCTATAAAACATTGTTATAAAAGTATTTGGGTGTAAAATAATGCCATGGATTTTTCACAAGTGTGAAATTTTTGAGCCGAAAAAAAAAGTCATTTAATTCCTAAAAATAGCTCTAGAAAGTTTTAGAAACTTGTTCTCCAATCTGGGATGCATTGGTAAAAGTGACCTTGAAAGTTTATTCCTTCAATTTTTCCAATCTAAAAGCTTCAATATAGATGTCAAATAATATAAGGATCTAATCTAAGTCACTGAATATCATCCCCATCATAATTTATCATAGAGTAGGACCATCACACACGTTCTTTTCCATGAAGTATAATCCATGAAACTAGATGTACTCATACTAGCCACCTCCATGAACTATACTTTAACTCTAGCTTGCCACATAATTTTCTCAACCTATAGAGGATTCCCTAACAATTGATATAGGGGACATCCAACACTCATTTATTATTAATTATGTATTTTTTACTTATTTACAAGTATCTAGTTACCAACAACATACACCTATCCATGTATGGGGTGACCTACGATGAGACAAGTGGTAGGGAGGCTAGCCAACTGGCCACCCATAAATGAATGGGGATGATGTTCCATGCCATCCCTCCCCTATATATTATTCAAGTTTATTTCAATGTGGATTTCTAAATAATGAATATTTACTACAATAATGGTCTCCTCACATGAGAATGATTGGGAATTAATGTTACATCTTGTGTAATTATTCTAGCTCACTAATTTCCCTTGGATTGAGATTATTTTCCACATTTGAGTAATCCCTTCCTCATCTCCTTTGCTTGGCAAACCTATTATGTCCTTCCCCCATGCTCTGTTATGGAAATTCCTCTATTATAACTTCCAACATTATGGCTTAACCTCTGCCTTGAAAGGGTTTCCTTAGCATTGCTATAACATATTGACAAGGTTAATTGTCTATATTTCTCTTATTTGTATTATGGTTGTCCTTGGTGGGATATTGTTCATCCCTTCCTTTTCTCAAACCATTATATTTCTTTGTCTCTCATTCCTACTGTAGTTATGGTGAGGTAGCATGGTCAAATTAGAAGAGGAGAAAACATTCAAGATCGAAAGGAGGTTAACATGCTCAATTTTGGCTCAAATACTCTCATAAGTAGTATTGAGACCAAATTCTATCAAATATTCAATTATAGTTGCATGAGTTCGATTGAGAGGTTGCTAAAGGGAAATATTTTCTATATGATTTAGAAATAAACTTAGAGATGGATAGATGGGTATTGGATATACGGAACACTAAAGGAAGAAAAAATAAAAATTTTGGAAGTATATACTTATATTTAAAAATTAGGACGATCCTATGCAATGTGTTCTTAGATTGCAATAATGTTGAGAATGAAATATTTCTCATGCTCAATGAGATACATCTTCAAACGAAAGATATGGGCGATAAATTGGTTAGCATTAAAGCATGTTTATCTCTTACTAAAAGACAAAGCTACACTATCAAGCATGTTTAAAACCCTATTGGGGTGAATCTCATAGTTTCTTCATATATTACATGATATTCATTCGGTTTAATAGTTTTTATAGCTACTCTATTGATTGCCAACCTAGGCATTTTAGTTTACTAGACATTTTCAGTTTTGAATATAATAACTCTATCTATTTTTTTTTTTATAATTTTTTTTTAAACCTTTATTGTCAAAGAGGATTTTGCATTTGCATTGGTCTAGTTTCCCTAGTGTTAGACCAAGGGCATGTACTAACTCTATGGTTATGTGATTTCATGGAATATCAATAGAATTTTTTAGCTTAGCAAGAAAAAAAAACATACACCTAGTACTATATTACTTATAATTAAATAACCATTTTTTATATTACTAAAAAATTTTACTCAATATTATTATAAGAGAAACTATTATATTTATATTTAAATACTACAAGTTCTATATATTAGCTATTATAACTACCTCCTCAATGGTATCATATGTCATGGGAATCCTTCTCGATATTGAAAGGAAATAAGAATGTGACTTCACTTTGGGGATAAGGATTTCCTCAAATACTGAAGTTGAGGCCTTTGAAAAATTCCAAGGATTGCATCAATAAATGATATTTGGAATAAAGTCTGCCAATTTTATTGGTGATTACTCCAACATCATTTGATTTTTTTCTCCATATTTTTTTCTCCAATTCAGTTGGATTAAAAATATTAATGTGTTGAAAATGACACCAAGAAAGATTCTAATTTAATTTTCCCTTCAATTAAATTAGAAAAAAATAGTTATTCCACATCACAAGACAACTTGAATGAGTTAAATAATATAGCTTGACTTAGTTGGTTGAATTAATTCGAGTTTAGGGCCTAACTTGCGTCATGTAGATTGTCTCCTACTTTATAGGAGCCTAGGTTGAGTTTATTTTGACTTGTAATTGATTAATTCAGTAAATTTGAGTTACAGTCCATTAAAATAGTTCCAAATGTTGGTGGAACTAATGGGAGGTCAAGTAGTGGTGTGTGTACTTCGTGGTAAACTACCTAATTGATAAATCAACCATAAATAACTCATGCATATGCATGATATACAAGTTACCCAATTGAGATTGGAGCTCAAGGGAAGTGTACTATTTGTTGTATAATCATCCAAATTGTACAGGTGGTGCATGAAATCAAAGGAAGGCCTATAATGGATTGCATAGTTATGGATGATGTATTTATTTAATTAATAGGGGCTAATTCCCAAGGAAACAACACAAGGAAATAGGGACTTGGGCAAGAAGAAAATTGGTTAAGTATTTGCCAAGGCTTCTCAAGGAAGAAGTGAGATAGATAGAGACAGTGTAGAGGTTTCTCGGGATTGAGAAAAGCATTGTAATATTCTCATATTTTCTAACTAATAAAATATATAGATAACTAGGGTTTTTAGCTGTGGCTTTCCCCAGGAAATGATTGTGTAATGTGTTGATTGAATTCTTTCTCATCTATGCTTTGTGATTTCATGATTGTTTAATTGTTTCTGCAATTGGTAGAGTATATTCAAGTCTATTGTTTTAGTAAATTAAAATTAGCAGTTTGAATCTATAAGGAATTTCTACATGGTATCAAAGCTATAATCACAATAGATAAGAGAATTAAAAGTTATCTTCGTAGGAGGAATGATTTTGGCAGATCTATTCTTCAGGGCTAGCCTCAGGATAAGGATGGTGTTCTATGCTCTGAGGCTCAAGTATGACCTTGACGGTAGATCATATTACATTAATTGGAAGGAAAATATGGGAGTAGTCTTAGAGGATAATGGGTTGAAGGAATGCATTGATAGTAATGCTCTGAAACTAGCAGTTGTTGATGCACAAAATCTAGCAGAATAGAAGAAGAATGTTGTCAAGGAAAGAAGCATATTACTGGAAGGAGTTCAAGATCATATTTTATAGAACCTCCACGGGAAAGAGAATCCATAAGAAATGTGGAAATATTTGACATACTTGTTTCGAAACAACATTTCCCATAGGAAGCTCGCACTGAAGGAGAAGCTTCAGAAAATAAAGATGGAAAAGGGTGACATAATACCACAATACTTGAGCAAGTTCACGCATTGTCGAGATGAGCATGTGAGTGTTGGTTTTATAGTTTTTCAAGATGATTTGGTCAACCTAGCATGATTCTAGGCCTTAAGAAGATTTGGCACAACTACCACGATTCGGTAAATGGGAGGGAGAAGCTAACATAGTGGGAGTGATTTTGGTCCAACTTGGTGCAAGAAGAGACAAGGTGGAACACCAGAGATTCAACCTCATCCAAGCATGAAAATGAGGATAATTGTGCCTTGGCCAGAAATTCAAAGAATGGGAAAGTGAATAATTTCCAATCCAAAGGAGATTTTAGTCAGGCAAAAAAAGGACTTGTTAAATATTCTATGTTCTCACTTTCATGAGATGGGATACTATGCCACAGAGTGTCTACACAAGAAGGCTAGCAATAAGCCCTCAGGAGGAGTGGAAGGTGAAGCTCTTGATTCAAAATTTGATTTGCATTTCGTCCTCATTTCATGCATGGTAAAATCAGTGATGGGTAGTGTGTGGTATCTAGATAGTGGATCCTCATTCCATATGATGTGAAAAAATTAAATTTTTAGAAATTTGGGGGAGAAGGATCTCGAGATTCACACCAACATGAGAGATGAAGGAAGGTATAACATGACTAGTATTGGTAGTGTTACTTTTCAGAGGGACTCTCGTTATCCTCTCACATTAATATATGTCATGTATGTTCTGGGTCATCAGGAGTTCACAAATTTTGCTCAAAATTCAAAGTTATAAGATTGAGTTGAAACTAGGATGGTTGGGTAGATCTCGTCTTCTTGATTCCGACGCTGTGAACGGTTCAAAAAACCAATGTTGTATGAGGGAGATATCGCGTTCTGATCGAAATGCCAAACAGGTAAATTGCGATAATTTGAACAGGTTTGATTGGGATGCATAGTCAGGAGGGTAGAGGGATAGGAAAAAAAAGAGGAATATTCTCAAAATATTCCTTTTCACCGTGCCAATAATGGGATGACAAGTGCCATTATTTTATTTTTTGAACGAGTTTGGTACGTTTTTGGAGGGCCAATCAGAGGGTGCCATGTGGACAGTCTTGAGGCTGCCACGTGTCCTTGTAATGGAGTGTCAAATTTATTTTGGAGTCCATAAGAATCAATTATGGGACCTCCTGACCAACATGTGCATGACATACTATCCACTTTGCACGATGAATCTTAACCATGTAGTTTGCGGGTTGTATCTAAGTTATGTTGAAAATCAATTTGGGGTTGGGAACCGTCGGTGGTCCCAACCCGCCAGCGATTTCCCGAGGTGTGTTCACATGATAACATCAAAATCCAAACATCTCAGTCTATACGATACCTTTGACAGTCTCTGCCAACAGTTTCAACACTTGTCACATAGCCACATTTTATTGCCAACGTCTTCGGGTGGTTAGGATCAACTGGAGTTCAAACTTATCACCACATTTAATTGATGTGGGTTCCGCCAATCGTTACGGTTAGGCTACCGGTTTGTGGTGTGCATGTGGCCACCCCAACCGCTAACCTTTAATGTTACAATTAAATTCGACAGCGGTTTAGGCAAGCATGTCGTTTTGAGCAGATTTTCTAATTTAGCTCGAGTTAAGTGGAGTTATCCACTTTTAGTGGAGCTTTTCTAGGTGAAACTGGGCAAAAGAGTAGGAGACTCAATTTCGCCCATTCAGAGTGAATGAAGAGTCATTTTTTACTAACTGGAGCATTCTGGAGCCCTTGGTGTAGAGAAAACAACGATTATAGCACTGTAACTACATGTATTTGTAAAATTTTGAGCATAATGAAGGATGGACATGCCATTGGGAGCTGAACTAGCAGAGGTAGCCCAGGAGGGGTGAACTGTCTCATCATGCCTACTGTGTAAATTTCATGTGGTGACTTATTTCTCTATTTTACATTGATGACTGGTTATTTAAGCTTGTTTCATGCTTAATTCAATAAAATAGTTCACACCTATTCTACAACAAATACCTCTAATCCTTATGCAAATCTAAAGAACTAATTATGCACATGTTTATAAACTAAAAATACACTTAGCACAAAAAAACTAATATATTCATTTCTAATCAGATGGTATTAGAGCTAGAGTTTATTCTCTAGTGTTGTTTAGTGCAAATAATTACTACATGTATTAGAATTTTTTTAACATAATGAAAGATGGACATGCCATTGGGAGTTGGACCAGTAGATGTAGCCTAGGAGGGGTGAACTGCTTCATCATGCCTGCTATGTAAATTTCATGTGGTGACTTATTTATCTGTTTTACACTATTTTTCAGTGTTATTTAAGCTTGTTTTATGCTTCTAATTAACTAAAAATCATCTACAATTCATGGAAAAACACCTTGATCCTTATGCAAACTAATGAGACAAGCATGCACATGTTTTTAAATTGAAAAGACACTTAGCACAAAAAAACTAATACAGACATTTCAGATCAGGTTGGTATTAGAGCTAGATTTTATTCTCTAGTTTTGTTTAGTGCAAATAATTGTTTAATTGTTTTCAAGTGTTAGATGCTTACAAGGCTCAAGCTCAAAAGAGGAGAAGGCAAATTGGTGGAAGAAGAAGGGTCTCAAAAAGAGCCAAAGCAAAGGAGAGCAATATTTCCACAATCTCCACCACCTAGTTCACCTCCTAAAGAAGCAGAAGCTCCATTAAGAATGCCTCATGAGGAAGGAGAAATCCATGAAGAAGTTGATCTCAAGGAGGAATAAAGAGTGTTTAGGAAAGAATTTCTTGACATTACTGAGATGGTTAGAATCCTTTATCAAGAAAGGAATGAGAGACTAGAAGGAGAAGGATCTTCAGGAGATAAAAATGATGAAGATAAGTCAAAGAAGGTAAATGGAGGAAATGGAAGCAATGGAGAGCCACCATCCTCACCCTCACCCTCATCATCCTCTACTTCTTCTTCAGTACATCAGCCACACAAGTCCAAGAGCACTAGTAAAAGTCCTTTTTTAAAAATTGATGTTAAGTTTGAATTGCCAATTTTTAATGGTGAATCAAATGCATAAAAGCTTGATAATCGGATTAGGAAATTATAGGTCTATTTGAGAATATAGAACCCTTAATATGATGATACAAAAATTCAATTAGCTTTATTGAGAATGGAAGGTGCCGCACTTGTTTGGTGGGAAGCTAAGACAAAGGAGGAAATCAAGAAACATGGTAATATTATTCCATCATGGTAAAATTTAATTACTGCTATTAAACAACAGTTTTATCCATTGGCTCATATGCATAAAGCCATCATGAACTGGCGGAAATTTAGGCAATTAAAGGGACAAAATGTGCAAGAATACACCCAAGAATTTAGGAGAAGAGCTCTCTTATTAGGGGTGGATTTGTAGAGCCAAGATACTTTGCTCAAATACATAGGAGGCTTACATAGCTACCTAAAACATACTACTCCCATGTTTAACCCCACCAGTTTAGATGAAGTATGTGTTCAGGCCACACATCTAGAAGCTAGAGGGAAGAACATTTCTGAAGAGGGTAGGAAAAAACATTTTAAGGGTAAATCCAAGGACAATACCTCAAAAGGTAAATACAAAAAGAATGAATCTGTTAAGAAATAGGGATAAAAAGTGGTTTGTAAACATTTTTCAAAAGAAGGCCATTATGAAACTCATTGTTGGAAATTACTTCCTGAATTGAGGCCAAAGAAACCCAATAAGAAAGGGAAACAAAAAATTGCTGCTACAACTCAACATGATTTAGGATCTGATTCAGGTGATGAATCTAAAATTATAGCCATGGTATTGAAGAATATGAAGGGAAAAGAAATTGAAACTAAACCTAGTACCAGTACATCAAACTGTGACATAAACACTCCAATGAAGAAGAAAGAATAGAATTGTTTCATGTGAGGGTCATATCCAAGCATACCAAGATTGACACATTGCTTGACAATGGGTGGGTCATGCAAAATTAATCTCTAAATATTTGGTCAAGAAAATTAACCTTGAGACCATACCGCATCCAAAAACATATCCATTGGGTTGGATTTGTAAGGATGCAAATCTACAGGTATCAAAGAAATGTATATTGAGATTTGCAATCACTGCAAATTTTGTTGATACACTTAAATTAGATGTGGTTCCACTTGACATCACTGGTATTGTATTACGGAGTCCTTACTTGTATGAAAGGAAAGCGATCTTCCATCTCCATGAGAACAAGTATCATTTATTCAAAGATGGCAAGGATTTCATTGTTAGAACACATCATAAGAAGACAAACATTGTTATGGTTAATGTTAGACAGGTAAAGAGGATGGTAAATTCAAGCAAGAATTTTGTTCTTCTTATGATTAAGCCTAAAGCTGATATTAATCATGGATCTTTTGAAGGATGTGATCCTAAGTTGAAATCAGATTTATATGATGTAGTTAATGGGCATCATGAGATGTTTCAGGAGCCAACAAGATTGCCTCCAAAAGGGAAAATTCAACATGAGATTAAGTTGCAGCTAGATTGTCCTCTTCCAAACATCGATATGCATCGCATGTCGATAATGGAGAATGCTAAAATAAAGAGGCAAACCAAAGAGATGTTGGATAAAGGAATCATAAGGCCAAGCACCTCGCCATGTGATTCACCCATAGTCTTGATACCAAAGAAAGATGGGACTTGTTGCATGTGTGTAGATTTCCGAGCTTTGAGCAAGATTACGGTAAAAAATTGTTTCCCACTCCCAAGAATAGATGATTTGCTTGATCAGATGAAAGAAGAAAATTTTTTCACTCAGTTATATTTACGAAGTGGATATCATCAAGTAAGAATTGCAGAAAGTGATATATGGAAAACTAAATTCAAAACCAAACAAGGACTCTTTGAGTGGCTAGTTATGCCTTTTGGTTTTTGTAATGCACCGACAACTTTCATGAGAGTTAATGGATAGTGCTTTGCGACCATTCCTTGATGACTTTGTTATTGTCTACTTAGATGAAATTTTAATTTTCAGCAAAAAAAGAGAAGATCATGTCTTGCATGTGAATAGAGTGCTTGATATTTTGAAGAAAGAGAAATTGTTTCTTAAGATGTCAAAATGTGAGTTTGGAAATACTTCTTTGGTCGATTTGGGACATTGTAGGAGGAGGAGAATTGAGGATTTATCCTTCTAAAGTGGAAGCCATTGTGAATTGGCCCACACCCAAAATATTAACTAAGGTAAGAAGTTTCTTAGGTGCAGCTCAATATTGGAGAAATTTTATTGCTAACTTTTCTTCCATCACAACACCTATGCATGCAGTGACAAGTGTGAAGAAAGGCTTCCAATGGGGAGGCAAACAACAACAAGCTTTAGAAACTTTGAAAGACAAGATTAGTTCAGCTCCACTCCTTGCATTACCAAATTTGAGACAACCATTCGAGATACAAACTGATGCTAGTGATTATACCATGGGCGCAATACTTTTGCAACATGGTAAGCCTATCGCTTTTCATTCTGAAACTTTTAATGGTGCTGTGAATAATTATCCTACATATGACAAAGAAATATATGTGTTGGTACAAAGTGTCAAGAAGTTGAAACACTACCTGATGGGTAAAGAGACTATTGTACATACCGATCACCAACCATTACAGTACTTGCAGTCACAAACAAAATTGCAGTAATCAAGACATTTCAGGTGGATGGGATTTATTCAACAGTTTCACTTGTTTATAAGGTACAAGAAAGGTATATTCAATAAAGTTGTAGATATGCTTTCAAGACCAATCATTAGTGCTTATACTTTACTCAAAAATTATTCTGTTGTACATGAGAGTTACATAGGACAATATGCACATGACATTGATTTTAAAGATGTGTATGCTAGTTTGAGTGAAGGGAATCAAGTTGAAGAGAAATATTATCACATGCATAAAAAAATTCTGTTTCATTTGGGAAAGC
>JAXQQM020071530.1:0-84170 GCA_034641835.2 Pinus albicaulis
TCCTATAGGAATGTCTAAGAGTAAGGGTAGGTCTTTAAAGTTGAAAGCTTCCAAATACTACATTTTGGTCAGTGCCCTTTATTGGGAAGATCCAGGACGTATTTTTCTGAACTGTTTAGTTGAAAATGAAGCCAAAGAAGTTATGAATGATTTCCATAGGGGAGATTTTGGGGGCCATCTGTTTTGGAAAACCAAGGCTAACAAAGTTTTGAGAGTGGGATACTATTGGCCAACTACTTTTTCAGACTTGTACAAAACAGTGATGAGTTTCCATGAGTGTCAAGTGTTTCAAGGTAAAAGAACACTTCTTTCATTACCTTTGCAATCTATTTTAGTACATGCACCTTTTCAGCAGTGGGGCCTTGACTTCATCAAAGAGATTCACCCTACATCATCTACACAACATAAATGGATCTTAACAACCACCGACTACTTCACCAAATGGATCGAAGCAATCCCAACAAGGCAAACAACAAATTTAGTAATTATTCAATTTTTGGAGAGTAACATTATGTCTCATTTTGGTTGTCCTTATAATATCATTACCGAAAATTTTGCTACATTCAAGTCAAAGAGCATGGTTGAGTTCTGTGACAAGTGCAGCATCAAATTGGGGCACTCAACCGCCTATTATCCACAAGGTAATGGTTTAGTAGAATCTTCTAATAAGTCTTTAATTAATATCTAAAGAAGATGCTTGAGGAAAACAAGAATAATTGGCACAAAAGGTTGGTTGATTCTTTGTGGGAGGACAGGGTGAGTAGTAAGAAATCTATAGGAATGTCCCCTTTTCAGTTGGTTTATGGTGTAGACATTGTTTGTCCTACATCACTTGTAATCTCGGTCATGAAATTGTTACAAGAAACAGGAAGTGAGGAGAATGATGTACAATGTCAAATAAATCAGATGATCCACCTACAGTAAACTAGAAATGAGGTATTTCAGAACACCTCAAAGCTTCATGAGAAGATAAATAAGGTGTATGACCACAAGACCAAGGCAGATTATTTTAAGCTTCAAGATGTAGTCCTCTGGTGGGATGCGAGGAAAGAGGAAAAAGGGAAGCACGAAAAATTTGAAAACCTGTGGAAAGGGCCATACAAGATCTCAGATTTTCATGGACAACATTCTTTCATATTAAAGGAGATGAATGGAGAAGAATGCTTAGGAGGACCAGTCAATGTTAGGCTCCTTAAGCGTTATATTTTCTGATGCAGATTTCATATTTCTCAATTCCATTGTAAATATCAGTTTAACTTTCTGCAAAGTGTGAAGCGGAGAATCACTGGAGCTTGGAACCCGAGGTGAAGGCCATAAAGTTTTATTGGTTTTCTGTTGTTTTCAAAATTTAAGTGGAAGTCAAGTCAGTCATTCATGAGTCAGTTTTCAATCAGTTTTGAGTTAGTCTTGAGTTAGTTTATTATGATAATTTTTCAGTATTCAATTTAATTTTAGCTTTTGACTCCATGCCCAATGGATAGGCACTTGGTATACGGGGTTCTTGACACCTCCAAGGAGTTGTCATCCCCCAGCTAGAGCCAATGTTAGTGTCAATTTTTGCATCCTTCCTCTAGTGATCAAATAAAATCTTTCATATCATGTTAGGGTCCCATTTTGAAATTTGTGTCATTCCATTAGGTCATCATGCAAAAATTTGGTCACTTGGTGCAGATTTAGGTCTAATCTCACGCCTTTCAAAATTTTATAACTTGTTGGCTCATTTCACTACTTTTCTGAGTGTACCTTCATTCATGAGTTGTTATCATCATTTCATTCATTCTCATCATGGTTTCATTCAGTCAGAGTATCCATTAGGTGTTAGGGTTTCCAAGGTCATCAAATTACCATTTCATTACATAAAGTCCATCAAATGAAGGAGTGCCAATAAAGAAATTTCATAAGTAAGTTTGATCTGT
The DNA here is from genome assembly GCA_034641835.2 of Pinus albicaulis. Classification (NCBI taxonomy): domain Eukaryota; kingdom Viridiplantae; phylum Streptophyta; class Pinopsida; order Pinales; family Pinaceae; genus Pinus; species Pinus albicaulis. The sequence goes on from JAXQQM020071530.1 coordinate 1,917, forward strand.
AAATTTGATTTCAAAGCAAAATGTAATTTTATTTTCCTAATTTGTAATAATTTCTCATAGTTCCAAGTAACTACACACTCAAAGTTCCATCAGCAGATAAACAAAGTTCCAAAAATTTAATTAGTGTTCCAAATGTCATCAAAAGATGAAGTTCAATGGTCTAATTCATAAATTAAAAGATAAAGAAGCAATGTAAAGTCAATTTCAAGAAAGGAAAAGTGGGTCCCAAGTTTTTTTAATGACATTTCTCCAAGTATAAAGGCTCCCAGAGACCAAGAACTCATTCACTTGCATATTCAAAGCATCAAGCTCTCAGTCTCCCTAAGAAAAAATCCAGTTTTCCTTCAGAAATTTGAATTCTGGGTCATTCATTATGCTTTTTCCAAAGGCATTGCACTTTTGTAGGAGGCTACGTTGCGCTTTTTCCAAAGCCATTGTGCTTTTCATAGTTCTTCGCTGCGCTTTTTCTCTATACCCTGCACTTTTTTCAGAAGGGAGCCACAGTCCCTAATATTCATTGCAAAATTTCTTAGCTTCAGTTCAGAGTTTCTAAAACTATTTCCAAGTAACTGGCACCTCCATATCCCCTCCTTTCAGCTTGTGGTGTCCATTTTGTGGTGCAAACCCTCCCTTACATTTTATGTCATTTTTTGAGAAATTGAAACCCTAGTTTATAGTTTTCAAGCTTAATTGTTTTCTCCTGGACCCCATTTTCCTCCCTTCACTCTAACTCACTCCCCTCTACCATTACATTCACTCATTTCCCATTCCAAAGCCCTATTTCATAAACCCTACCACTCTAGCAATGCTTTCCTAGACAACTAGATACCTCCCTGTAATACAAATTTCCTACCCTATTTCCCTAAATATTTCACCCTCACATCACTTCCCTAAGCTCCCCAATCCCTTTATAAATCCCCCAAATTTCCCTCACCCATCACAATCCCCTAACCCCACAATCCTACTCTCTTTCCCTTCCCTTTCTTCCGTAGGGTTTTCAAAGACAAACTAAACATAATGGAGGAAGAAAGAAATATAATGGAGGAGGAGAGAAATGCCACAGAAGAAGATAAGAAAAATATAACAAAGGAGGGAGAATTCTGAGATTAGAGCCAACAGACACAAGAGAATTAATGGCATCACCGTTAGATGTCAGATGTTTCCAACATGTAGGTTTCTTTGAATTTTGTGAGATGGTACAAAGAGTCCAAAGTCATCCTACTTTGACCAGGGTTTCATCAATAACCTCCAAAATAACTAAGTGACTATAACAGGGGTGACTTTCACCATTTCCACTAACATCATTGCAGCATAAACAGGGATAGGCAATGTGGGTGAAAAATGGTTTAAGACTAAGGATTTGGATGCCTAGTTGTTTGAGCCTTACCTCAAGGCACCTTACAAAGATAACATCAAAAAGGTCTTTCATTTTGGTCAGTTGTTGAACAGGTTTTCCCCCATGATTAAAATCATCATGAAATACTTCACTTATGAGGGCAGATTCTCCAGATTATACATCTATCACATTAGGTTGCTCATGCATTTCACTAGGGTGAAATTGCTTAAACTCCCCTACTACTTGTACAGAAGCATTGATAAAATGACATACATTGCAAAAAACAGAGATTATGAGATTCATATGAATAGCCTCTTCCATAACTCTCTAATTAAAATCATTTTCCTTCACCACCTCAATCAGTTGATGATAACATGGGAGACTTTCATAGAGGCATATGTCTTCACTACAAGTCCAAGTAAACTTGCTAGACTTATTCCACCAACAACATCAATTCCACATAGAAAGACTAGGATATCTATCATGGCTACAGTGAAAGAAACCAAAGAGGTCAAAGAGGCCAAAGAGGTAAAAACCTATCAGAGGGGACCTCGGCAAGTATTGTCTCCCCATATTGTGGAAGGGGCATTGCCTTCTTCATCAACAAAACAAGGAAATCAAAAGAAAAAAGAGGCAGTTGTTCAAGAGGAGGAAGGCCTTCATCAGGAAGCAAGAGAGTTTGACTTGGTGGACTTGGATGTCGAAGATGATCATGAGGCCTCAAATCTAATCATCAAAGATAAATATGCCACAATAAAATAACTACAAGACGAAATGGAAAGAGCACAATTTGTCATATCATTCCTTGAAAAAGAAAACAAGCAGCTGAAAGGCAAACAAGTACTCATGGAATTAGAGTTGCTAAAGGCAAAGAGGCAAGACACCAAATGTAAAGTAGTAATGGCACCTGATGAATCTGACCATGGTGAGACTTAACACACCAAGACAAGACCAAAAACAAGAGGTCTTAAGAGAGCTTTAGAGCAAGAGAAACATGACGCAAAGCAACTCGGTTTTGAGGAAATAATAGCAAAGGAAATAAATGATGACAGAGAAGTGTGGCTTGACGGAGTGAAAATCCACCTTGAGAAGCTCCTCCATAAGGAAAATGAGGAAAATGAGATACTTAGACACATGGAAAACATATACACCACTAGAAACAAGATTTACAACATCATAATCAAGCAGTTGAAGGAAAAACTCAAGCAAACCCTAATCAAGAAAAAGGAGGAGGAAAAACTTGAGATTCTTTCTTATGCATCCTTGATTTCTTGAGACACCTAATTAGCACTTCATCTACCAATTTTGAAGAATTTTGGGCAATTTTTCAAGTTTTTGGGAATTTTTACAAATTTTGACAAACTTTTTGCACATTCAACCTGCAAAAAGTGCAGCGTGGGCCACAATGCGCATTTTGTGGAGGCCTCCAAATGAGAAATGGTCTGCATATTTGGATTCATATTCATGTCTACATCAATTTTTGACTATTGGCACTGAGAAAAAAGAGCTTTTGACAGGTGGAAATGACAAAAAACAACTAAAAACCACCTTTTTGCCTCCTTTTTCAGCCTTTTTCTATGCTTTTTGAGTAGTCTTGGGAGATTGAATTTTTTAGGAGCTTCCTTCAATCATTTTCAAAGTTTGAGCACATTTTTTACAACTAGACTAGAGGAGCTTTCCAATGAGCCATCTTGGGCCCAATTTGGACTTGGGAAGTCAATCAAAAATTAATTTCAAGGTCCACACTATGCTTTTTCCGAGGCACACTGCATTTTTTCCAAGCACACTGCGCTTTTTGCAGTTTTATTTTTCTCCATAATTTTCAAAATTTCTCAGTTGACGGATGGATTCAATGAAATTTTACTGATTTAGTTATGAAATTTAAATTTAATTATGTCGTAAATAGTTACTAGAGATAGATACATCATGTAAATATGTAATTTTGGTCAAAGTGAATCAGTTTCATGAATGATAGGGATGGGTTGGCTAACATCCCTAATCAGTAGGATTCGAATTGAACACTTAGCGGATCAGCTCCAAAAGTCATGGATTCGACCCTTGAGAGTGGGAGAAGTAGCTTTTGGCCTATATCTTTCATTTCCTTTCTCATTGCAATGGTTGGATGTTGTAGAATTTGATCATTGAACACTAATGTAATCAGATTTTTGGCAGGAAATAACAGACTGAGTTGCAGCTATTTTGATGGGATTCCTATGGTAATATGATTTGACATTATTTTTTCTTATGTTTTGAAAATGTTTGAATGTATTGTGATATTCATATTCATGTGATCTCTGAATGTAATTGATTCCTAAGTCAGAAAGACATAATTCATTAGCTTATGCTTTTCTTTGGAGGAATATTTACAGTTTTGTTTCATCTCTCTTCTAATTGAAAATAATTCATGTTCCCATTGCTCTTTTCTGAGACCCTATCAGTCTAAACCACTCCATCAAGATACCTCAATGTGCTAAGCTAATTAATGTGCCCCATAAGATCTTTGCAATTTTGATCTTTGTTTGCCCTGACCTAGTTCTTCTCTGACCTATTCACCATCCAAAATCTCAAATTCAATCAACCAAAACCCTAGTGCTACTATACATAGCCTAAAATCTCATTGATCCAGTCATCTTGGTTGTGATCCCTTGAAGAGAGCCCTCTCCTGCCTAGTAGGGCTAGCTACTTCAAAAAATATTGGTTTTGTGGTTACCTTTGCTGGTCTCTTCTCAACCTCGAAGATCCAGTGAAGTGATGACAGGAATAATTGTTGTTTTCCATGAGTGAATTCCAATTTCCAACTACTAAAAATCCGAAACCTATTAGTTTGTCATCTTCCACTCACACTATACCTCTAATTACACACCAAGGACCAAAAAGAGAGGCTACTGAGAGAAGTATTGAAGGTCTCGTGGAGAGCCCGAGAGCTAAAGTACCCATTCTTTCAGACACAAAATTCTTCATTGATAAGTCCACCACTTTAACATGGAATATGAATTTCAAATAATTTATTAAGGATGAGGTCCCAGACGAACTAGAGGACATGGAAGTTTACATCAATTTCAAAAGGTCTAGATTATATAGGATTGCTAGCAAGTATCTAGTTTTACCTTGTGCAACATCTCAACTCTAAAAATATGATCCTTAATAGTGAAAGTGGGAAAGATCTCGCTCAATATCAGCCCCATGGTCTTCATTCTTATTACAAGATGCCAAAGCTAGATGAATACTTGAATTAAAATTCTATGTAGATTGGTATTCAAAGTTTGTTACTAAGTATATTCTCAAGACATGGTGGCAAGAGCCAGGAAAAATTTCTAGAATCCTAATGGAATTTATAGAAAAATTCAACAAGGAAAGTGTATCAATATATTATGGCTCTGTGCCGCAGGTTGTATGGGTGCGAAAGAACACAATTATTTGAAGAAGGATGGGTCTATATGGCCCACCCATGTGCTTCCGAGGGAAATATTTTCAATTGGCTAGACATATTAGCCCAAAAATTACAACATAATGTTGCAAAGGTGAAAAATGTTTCACAACACGAGAAGCTTGATTTCTTCATTTCAACATACTTTCTTGATTTGATCTATGCTCAGAATGAATTCCTAGACCTAAAGTGGAAATGGACCAAGCAACAACCTACTCTCCATGCCTATTATAAGATACTATCATAATTCAACTATAAGGGAGTGTATGATAAAATATATTAGCAGTTCATTGCGGTGCTTTATTAGATGATATTTGAGGTTGAATAACCTTGCATGACTGATAGGGCCATAGACGATGTTGCAGAATTTGATGATTAGCTTACATATTCTTAGGGAACATTTATCAGAGTCTTCACAACGTATAAGCCTCTATTGGAATCACGATGATTGTTAGACCAAAACCCGCAGGCATTAGTATCTGCTATAATCACCAAAGTTAGGATACACAAGAGGCAGTTAGTCCATGTGATGAAACACATGGGGAGCATTGAACCCAATGTCCAACAATCTGCCCCCCCCCCCCCCCCAACGCAAGTCGGGTGAGTTTCGAACTCGAGACCTGTCACTCTGATACAACTTGTTGGAATCACAATTGTCGTAGACCAAAAACCGCAGGCATTAGTCTCCACTACAATCGCCAGAGTTAGGATCCAAGAGAGGTTATTAGTCCATTTCATGAAACACACGGGGAGTGTTTTGTTAGGGTCCCGTGATTTGGATGATTGGCAAGCCAAATGACAGTGTAACATCAACCAATCTTTGGAGCCCAAGGACCTAGCCTTCCTGGACTCAGAGAGGGCTCTCTCTATTTGTGTAAAGGATATCTGTGTGTTTGCTTATTGTGTTCTTGATTTTAGGCTAGTTATGAAGTAGGTTTTTGGTTTTAGATTGTGAGGGATGAACCGATCAAAGACTAATATAGGTAAAAATATGTCATATCAACTGGGCTATGGGGTCGAAAAGGTCAAGAAAGCTTTCAGATGGTTATACAAGGTTGTTGAAGGGCCGATTTGATTCGAGTAAAAATGGATCTTGGGGTAAAATGGAGTGAGATGGACACTAAATTTGTGAATAACAAAGGATTTCAAGCATACATAGTTTAATAGCTGACATAAACATGGTAGGGCTAACCATTAATCATGAGAAATGTAACTATAAACTGATCAATGCATAGAAATAAAAATTCAAGCCTTGCATAGAGATATATGACTCTCTAACTTTAGGAAAGGGCTATCAGACTTTGGGGAAATACATTTAAGACAAACAAACAACTCAAATCACTATGAAGGAATGCCTAAACATAATATTTCAAGCTATTGGGCACTTTGAAGACAAGATGGCATAGATTTAGGCAAAGGACAAGATCAGTACAAGACCTCCTTGGTTCAAAAAAATGACAATCTAATCAATCAAAGAGAGTTTTTAGAGGTGGAGCTATGACTAGCCATGAGTAAGAAGGGCATACCGTGAATCATACTTAGCATGCATAAAACCATAAATGAAACAAGCAAACAATATTCTTCAGTTATCAAAGAGCAATCAAGGATTCTTTAATATGACTAAGAATGAAGAAAACATGGAAGCTATAAAGAAACAGGAAATTTGAGGTGCCTCCAAGGGCATGTCTCAAATCTATTATCTATTGTCTTATAGCAAGCAATAACATGGAATTATGAATGAAAACTAAGAAACAAAACAGAGAGAGAGACACTATACCATTCTACCAAGTCATGGAATCCAACAACAATCCTCTTTCATCATCCATAAACATCCAAGAAACTATCCAAAGCATGAGACAAGTGTTTCTTCCAAAGCTTATATGACCATATATTGCTTCTATTCATCAAGTTCAGCCTTGTTTACAATGAAAGCCTTTGGAATATATAGGCCAAAGTGAGGAAAACCTCTTAGTTAAACTTGCAATCTCATTGGCCTATCCAAAGTATCTGATTTTGTCCTTGAGGCTTTGCAAAGGCCAAGGCACAAAATATCTAATAAAATATCTCAAAAATGCTAAAAAAGGGAAATATATTGACTTTTCATAACTAATCAAAACGTACATGAAGAGAAGTCACTTTTGAAAGGTTCAATTTTTACAAAAATACTCAAAAAATACATCAGCAGAAAGTCCCCTAACTTGCCGGCAACTTTTGTAGGCCTTTCCGATGTCTAAACGAGGTCCATGACAACTCGTTGGAAATATCGAAGTGTCTAATTTCTGAAAATTCTTAGTTTTCTCCAAACTGACCACTGGAAGTCCTCCAAAAACAGACCTATGTGTAAAAACCCAAAAAATAGGCTTTGCTGATAAACGGGGCAGAGTGTAGAAAAAGCGAGTGTTTTTCACCATTTTGGGGGAGAAAATAATATTCAATTGATCTAAAAATCGTTGAGTGTATGCCCCTGAAATTATGGCATTCAATGATACCTTTGAGGATGCCCCAAACTGAAATGGCGATGCCCATGAGTTTTAGCCAAAAACCCAAAAATGACAAAAAACCAAAATTTGTCGAATTGCGCCCAAATTTGGCAAGCATGACCCTCAAGGGTTTTCAAAAACATGCTGTGAAGATGAGGCCAAAATTTGGAGCTTTGAGGTTTTTTTCCTCAATTTTCGTTCCGGGCGCCTCTTTTGAGCCTCCTTGAGTTTTTCCTGAGTGACCTTTAATTTCCACCTGGCAAACTGATTCAGCTTCTTGTAATGCCCGGTCATCCTCCATTGAAGGTCCAAGTCTCTATTTGCCTTCTCCAACTTCTTCTCCAAGTGATCATTAACCCTCTACAGCCATGCTTCTCGATTATTCTCTATATCTTGTGTGAACAATGTAGTGAGAGGGGTAGATTGGAGAAGGGCATCTTCTTCTTCCTTTTTTTTCTCAAGGGCCTTTTTGAGCCCCATGGTTCCTGGCCTCTTTTTCCTGGGCTGATCTTCATCTTCGCTCTCATCAAACTCACCCATGATTTCTTCCAATCTCACTTGTGCTTTGGAGGCCTCCTTTTTGTATTTGATGGCCTGTGTCTCATATACCGCCATATGGACACTTATCTGTTTGTTTTGAACTTGCAAAAAGTGATTGAAGTTTCTAGCCCTCTCAAGATCAGTCCTCAAAACATCAATTTGGTTTCCTCTATTGATCAAGAGATTTTCTAGGATCCGAGCTTCATTTTCACTATCATCACTTTGGATTTGAATGATGTCGAAATCCATTTCCTTTTCATGACTGCTTTCTTCTTTCTCCTTTCCTTTGCTTTGGGTGGCTCTTTTAGTCTTCCTCCTCTTGGGAAATTTGAAAATGGGCTTCTTGGGAAATTTTCCCTTGCTTCAGAGGGCCCTAGTAACATTTGGAGTTACAACTCTAGGCACCCTTTTCCTTGATGTCTGGGGCTTGGCCACTTTCGGAGAAGAGAGCATGGCCCCTTGCCTAGGAGAGGCAACTAGCACATGCTCCATTGGCTCTTTACCCTTGCTAATTTTCTCCTCATTCTTGCCATTGTCTTGGATTTCTTCATGGATGCCTTGACTGTCCTTTTTCATTTCTTTTTGAGGGTTGTCCTCCTCACTGTGTTGCATCTCTTCATCGTGCTGCTGTTCTTTTTTATGAGGTTGTTGTTCTTTTTCTTGAAGTTGTTGTTCATAATCATGAGGCTGATGTTCATCATGCTGTGGCTACCTCTGTTCATCATCATGAGGCTGTTGTTCATCATGCTGTGGCTGCCTCTGTTCATCATGTTGTGGCTGCCTCTGTTCATCATGCTGCACCTATTCATTATGCCCTTCTTCATCAAGAGGTTGCTCACCATCACTATGTTGCGCTTGTTCATCATCATGCCAAGGAGTCTGTTGTTCATCATGATGTTCCTCTTCATCATGCCCTTCTTCCCCTTTCTGTTCTGCATCACTTTGTTCTTCTTCCCCTTGCTGCCCTGTTTCATCATGATACTACTAATCATCACCTTCCTCTTCTTGCTCATGCTCTTCTTCCTCATCATGCTCTTTTTCTTGTTCAATGGGAAACTTGAGCTTCTTTGGAATAGGCTTGCTTGAAGAAGGCAAAGGATGGTGAGTGGAAGGTGAAGGAGATGTATGAAATGAAGGGACAGTGGCGAAATCCGGATGTGTAATGAAAGTATCCCAAGAGACTTCCTTCTTCTCAAGCTGAAGAAGAATGATAACCTTGATGAGGGAGTGATGGAAGAGCCAGGCTATCTGCTGAGAAGGAGGCTTTTTCTGAATAGTGGAGGCCATTTTGTCAATACTTCTATGTAGGAAGAAAGGGAGATTTAAAAATTTGGCCCTCGTGAAATGCATGAGCAATCGGATATGATAGGCATAGACTCGAGAGAATCTTCCCTCACAAGTGAAGTATTTCATGATTATCTTCATGAGGGGGGCATAACTAGTCAATAGATATGAGAAGGGAAAAATGAATGGGCATGAATCTTTATGCTCAGGCTTCAGAAAAGGTTTGTATTCTTCTGAGTTCAGGTGGCTTTGTTTAAACCACTTATCCCCGACATAAGGGATTTTGGTGGCCTTGGAAATGGACCTTGGAGAGAATTTGAAATCTAGGCCTGCCGGCTAGAAGTGCTTCTATTAAAACCTCAAAGAAAAAAGATGTGTCAAAGGGAAATAGCTCTTCACCTCTTGCACTCTTTGACAAAAATATAGACACCCAACCTCATGGAAGTTAAAAAGGACTGATGCAGGAGCATTTACTTCTTCAGTGGAAACAAGCTCAAACCTCCTGTGAAGGCCACTCCTACTATCTTGCCTGGGAGGCATTTTGTTTTGAATGTTCTTTGCAAAACCAAGCTCTCTCAAATGGCCTTTGGAATGTTTTTCAACCACACACCCTGTATTCCTTGTCAGTCACTGTTTGACCAAGACAACCTGCTTCAAATGTTTTGTGAAATAGTCCTCCAACACCAACTTTCTACTCCTTATAAATCATTGTTTTGTCCTCCTTTATGCCAATCAACAAGTTTTTGTCAAATGAAAAGCACACAGTCAATTTATTACTATGTTTGGGTAAGGTCACAAGGATCCTTCGTGTTTTGGTAGAAACAAGACAGCCTTGTATTTAGATAAAAACAAAAAACACACTCCCTCAAACAGTGCTTCTTCCACTGTTCACTAGTTTCTATACAAAGGTAAACCAAACACCTTCAGCTGATTTGAAAGATTTCATAGCATATCCTGCTTTATGGAACAATGGAAGGCATGCACTAGGTTTGCTTTTTACCATACAGAGAGGTTAATTTTTGAAGTGACAAAGCATTCACACATGGTCATTGTTTTCTTACAAAGATAAGACAAAACAACTCTCAACTTGATTTCTACAAAATTTCTCACCACACTCTGTCTTATGGGACAATGGAGGCAACACTAGTTTGCTATTTCACCATTCAAAGAGGACACTTTTGAAGTGACAAGCATTCGGACTAAGACCATTGTTTTCACTTTACAACAACTGTGTTCACCTTAGGATCACTGTCTCACTTTACAAACACTCTTTTCACCTTAGGATCATTGTTTTCCCTTTACAAACACTGTTTTCACCTTAGATTTTCCAACAGAGATTAATTTTGTTTTCAACACTGCTAGGACACCTTCAGCTTCTTGAAAAACTTCTACCACCATGTATTTTTCCTTGCAATTAGTGTTATGGTTTATCACTATTTTTTAGGGCAGTTTTAGGCCTTTCGAAACTAATGTAAACACACCCTAGCCTTCTGCTGTAACAGTCTTTGGCAACACAGTAACAAACTACCCTGCTTTTCTATCAAGAACTTCACTATTCAATTACTGTTTTGGTCTTGAAAACATGGCATCAATCACCCCTTTAGAATTCAAAATTTACCATGAGGTGATGAAAAATACCTCAAAGATCCTTCACGAGCCTTGATTGATCATTTAGGGAGCTTTCAAGGCTTCTTTGAAGGTGTTAGGAGGCGCGGCACGTTTGTTAGAAAGAACGCCACGTAGTGGACAGGGTGTCGGGTCGGCCTTCGGCAGTGGTGACCGCGCACATAGGCACGCCACACTACCATTGTAAGTTTGTGTATTTTTGCTTCTGAACGTGCTGCGCACTTTTCCAGGCGCGCCGCATAGGCTTAAAAGCCTGAAAAACTCTGCAAATTTGCTTGAAGTGCCACTTCGGTCCAGTGAGCAGCTACAAGAGCAATTGTGAACACTCGTTTATGTTTTTGAAACTTGAAAATGGGCTTCGCAACGGTCTATAGCTCCCCTTAAAGTCGACAAACCTTTTGAACTTGCTTTGTGAGGGTTTGAACATCTTTTTTGAAAATTGTCTTTGTTATAACGAAGCTCAAATGACTTTTAAAATGCCAAAGGGGCCCCTATCTAATTTATATTGATAATAAAGTGCTGTGGAGGCTTCTTGGAAAGTTTTTTAATAGATATGACCCTTCCTAATGCGAAGAAGTCATCTAAAGGCCAAACTCTTTTTCACTATTTGCCTATTAAGGGAGGAAACTTGTTTCCTTTATTCATATATGTTTTTTAGAAGCAAACCCTGCCCAAAGCCTTATAATGACTGTAGATGCACCCCTTTGAATGAAATTCTTCTTCAGGAATAAAAAACAAAAACATCCACAGAGGCTTATGTATGCCAACTACACAACTTTCAATCTTGAGAAACTGCCTATCCTGAACTTCATAAGTGCAGAAAATAAACTATTCTTGGTCTATATCAATAACCTGCAAGGCTTGGATTGCCAAAGTAATCTAGTCTTCAACTTTTACGGAGGTATAGCAGGGAATGATGAGCTAAAGCTAAATTGTAAACATGGGAAAAACTGTCCCTTTGTTCCTTTGTGAAGGAAGTCTACAAGAATAATGAATTTCTCATTCATTTTACCATTTTGACAACAGTCCCTTTGAAATCTAAGTCATACTGAAAGTGAATGCTCTTCATCCTCAAACAATGGTGAGCCTTATACTTGTTTATGAAGGAGGCCTATTTTTGATAAATGCCTGGCTTCTTTTCAACCCATGTCTTAACCAAATGAAGAATGTTGATGAACACACTATTAGTTGTTTTCTTTGTATTTGATAGCAGAAGTCAACTTAAAACCAAGATTGTTTTACTTGGCCATTTGCTTAACAATATTTTTTCATTCATAATCACCCAATTAGCTTCACACTGTATTTATATTATGTGTTTTAATAGTGAAACTCATGTAAACACCTTTTTAAAGCACCACTACTTTGCCTCTGCTTTTAACACCATTTTCTATTCAGAAGCCTTCAATTTTATACCACTGCCCTTAAAATTTGCCTTTCAGTCAGTAAAAAACCCTAAAATCAATCTTTGTCCCTGGCCCTCTGCTTATTCAATGAAGAAGGCCTTTATCACAGTGCCAAACACTCTGCTTGTAAAATGAAGGAGGTTTTCTGAGTCTTTCAACCCTCTGCTCATGTATGGAGGAGGTTTTCTCATTGATGCCATTTCATCAGTTTTCAAACAGTGTTATCTTTCCTTTCACTGCCTATTCATACTTAAGCAAATGAAAATGACAAAATGACAATTCGCCATGAAGGGCATCTCTCTGAGACATGTAATTCTACTTTTCAAATACCTTTGTGCATTTTTAGACAATCAGAGGTAGCCTGGTCAATATCTGCAGAGCATTTCTTGTCATTTATAACTCACTAACCTTTGACTGTGTTTGCAGGAGCTTAATGAAATAACTTTCTGTCCATTATTTGCATCCCAGGCTCAAAACCACATGAGAAGAAATTGTCTTCTTATGTTGAGTTTAATACTGTCTTCTGGAACACTAGTATACTTTTGCTCTTTGACAAAGACATTGACACACTGTACATTTACCTAATATCAACTTGACCTGTGGCATATGTATTGCTGAGATTTCAAGGCTTGTTAGTGGCGTGACTTAAGGGTGTAACCAAACTTTATTTGCAGAATAGGAAGGTCTTCTAGGACTGGTTGATAATAGATAGAGGTTCTTTTGGCTTTAGGATAGTTTGCTAATCGAAAATCGCCTAAAGAGCCACTACCTAACTTAGGGGAGACTTTTGGACAGATTTGGATTATTCTCTTTGGATTCGATGGACAAGCTAGTATGGATGAGGCTAGATAGGGCTTGACAATGAGGTTTTATGTCGTCATGGGCTGATTGAAAAGGTTAGGAGGGAAAAAAAAATTATGGGTGTTTTCCAGCTGGAAAATTTGACAAATTTTGAGATCAGCTGCTAGAAAACTTGGCTTTAACAAACAGTCATCATCAACAGGTGAAAAATACTAATGACTAACAGTTTTGGGGAGGGCATCTCCTTTTCAGGAAGTGTTTAGAATTTCAGATCTCGGTTCTTTGAAGACCAGTGCTTTTATCCATTGACGCAAATTTCTTTCTTCCTTGATGGTATTTCTGAAAATTGGCAGCATGATTAGCATCAATGATATTTCTACCTTACCCACTATATTTCCTAATATTTTTTCTTCTTTTGGGTGCATTTGGACTAGCAACCCTTTGACATAGTATTTTTGAAAAATGACACTATCTAGTTCTACACTTACATCCACCGGGAGTTCAAATTAAGATGATGAACTCCTTCATTTCTCTACCTATGCTAGATTGACTGTCAAGGTTAAGCTGTTTGACAGGATTTTATTCTCTAATCTAAAACATGAAATTGAAAAAAATGATCAAATCAGGATTAGACAGTCTGATTTGTCATGTACTTGTGGCATGAAAGACAAGCTGCACAAAAATATTATTTTGCATAAAAATGAAATCTAGAAAAGCAAGGCTAGGATACACAATTTGTTTTTCATCCCTGCTTTCTTCTTTCGTTCTGTTTTGAGCATGTGGAACCAGTATCTTTTCCTAATCTACTCTCTTTGATAAGTCAAGCTTACACAATGTTGACCATATTTTCCACTCACTAACTTATCAGCAAATAAATTTAAAACATGTTCAGTTATGATTAGGCTAGATAACTGAACAAGACATTTGAGCACTAGTAGCGGCATTTAGACTTGTGCGCTTTCCGAATGACTTTTTTTTTTAACACGGGGCCTTCTTTCTATTTTTCAAACTGCCCTCTTTTTCTATTTTTCTATTGTTTTTTTAATTTTCTGTTTTTGATTTATTTTTCAAACAATGGTATATACAATGATTGAAAAATTTTTGACTCAAAAATCTTGGAAATGGCGAAACTTAAGTATCTTATCCTCATAAGGATCTCCTACCACTCTTGGTCCACTCAGCTCTTGAAAAGAAAAATTTAGAAAATTTTCTCTTTCAAGCATGGCATGAGGATTCATGCATGAATCTTTGAACAACCCCGTATCCTCCAGCTGTACCTCTTTATAATTCTAATTTTCACTTCTTCTTTTGTTGTACATCTTTTTCAAATAGTGCAGATATTGTTTTTCATTTTTGAAGTATATGATGACATCATTAAGGTATGCCAGAATGTAGAAATTCAAAAATAGAAACATGGCTTTTAGGAGCATATTTTTGATATCTGGTGGTTTTGCAATTTTGGGTTTGAAAATGGAACTACTTCCAACATACTTAAAAAAATCTTTGAGCTGTCTGCTTTGCAAAGGAATTATTTGGCTATAAACTGAAACATCAACTTGCAAAAACATATGATTAAAAGAACTTATCATTGGTATATCATGGTCTAGGGTAGGAAGCATAAAATTTCTGTCACAAGGGTGTGTATTAGTGTTTTTAAAATCAAAACAGATCCTATGACCAGCTATTTTATCTTTGACTATTATTGTTTGGTTCAGATTTTTGTATTTTATTTTGTCGAAGTTGTTCTAGGAGTGATGGCAGTGGCATATTGTTTCTCACTATTTTTTCTATATGAAGTAGTATTTTGAACAAGATTGCAAATTATAGCAGTTCTAAGTCTTTGGTGGAGTGACAGAATGTTAGCCAGTTCAAGTAACTCATGTATATTTGGACTGCAGTCATCATATCCTCTCATAAGAAGTTTATCAGGAATTTTTTCTGGATTTTGAGCTATTATGGCTTTAGTCAAGGTTTCATTTGAAATGGTAGAGTTATGTGATGGCAAATCCTTAAGGTATGGTAAGAACATTAATCTTCCCTACCCTTGAGTTCCAAAGAGGTTTGTGATATGTAAGTCTTCTAATGCCTCTGTTCTGAAAAAGTTTCCAGATGTTGCTGCTGATGTTGGGCTAAGGTTTGAGCAATTTTCTTGATGGTACATAATGGTTTGTGCTTCTTGCTCTATCCCTGTTTCAAAAGGAAAAAACTTACTTTCCTCAAGACACAGCTGCTCATGGTCATGATAATTTTGAGCATCTAGTTCATCATAGAGAACTTGGGGAAGCTGAGGAGGTGGGTCTAAGTTTGTTTCAAATCCTTCTGAATGTTCTTCAATGTCCTTATCAGTGTGTAAAATGAAAGAGTTCAGATCAAAATGCAAGGAGTACATCGGGATGTTATCTGGCCTTTCCTGACTACTGACCATATATTTCATGTGCGATTCCCGATATAGTATTCTAGTTTGGTTAAACACAGGAATAGTGGTGTAAGACATATCAGGTTAAATATTTCCCTAAAGCTTAGCTCCCTAAGTTCTAGATAAAAGCATTCCGTACATGGGGAGAATGTCTACTACCACTATGTCCATGATTAGGTGTTTTGCAGGTATTTGGGCCAAACTGAAACAAAGATCTTTGATCAAGCCTAGACATTTTACTCTACTCGAATCAAATGAGTATAAGTATTTATATGGTCTTGTGATTTCTAGGCCTAATCTATCCATCACAACCTTCGGCATGAGATTATGCGAGGTCCCGGAGTCTAGCATGGCACTGTGTAAGATTTGGTCATGGATATTCAAACTAATATAAAAGGGAAGAGTGGTTCCTTCTTAGAATTTCCCTTCTATTTTTGGACCAAACAACACTTCAGGAGTGTTGTCAGCTAGATTAAGGGTGTTTGCATCATTTCCTATATTTAGGACCTTTAACACTTGAGACTTATAAGAACTTTGGGCAATAAGTTTAGTGAGGGGCATGGTAATCTTTATTTTGGTGATTTCTCCCTCAAAACTGAAGGGTCCTTGTAGTTTAGACAGGTTTGCTTCAGTTTTTTCAGCCATGACTTTTTCTATGTTCTGAGTTCGCTGACTTTGTTTTGGGATTTTGTTTGACACAGCCACCTCGGGAATCTTTGTGGAGGTACTAGGAGCATCTGAGCCAAGACTTGTTTGAATCTCTTTATCTTTTTTTTGGTCAGTTTTCTTGACCATGATTTTGTTGTTATCCATTGCTTTTTTAAGGATGCTATCAGGGGTTTTAGCAGTGTCTGAGCTACCTTTCTTGAAGTTGTCTTGGTTCTTTCTACTTCTAAGGTCATACTACCTGTGAGATTCTATGATGGCATTCTAAAAATATATGGCAGGATCCTTGGGTTCTTCATAGTTGGTTTCATTTTGATTCAGAGAGAAGAAAGCTTGTTCTTCTTCTGTGAGGTAAACCTCACTCTCGTTATCAGAACCTATGAGGTTCAAATGATTTTCATCAATGGGTTTTGTATCCCTATCATATTCTTCCACATAATTTGCATTAAAGGGCAGCCTAATTTGTTGGTCACTTTCCCTTGGTTTGTTTTGAGGCTGTTCCCTCCTAAAATTTTGGTTCCGGTTTCTGTTTGGAGGGTTTGGCTAGTTGTCCCTAAGAGGGGTCTTTTCACTTATCTTTTCCCACATTTTCGCCATGGATCTAACCAAGTCATCTATTCTAGGATCTAAAAGAGGGGCTGAAGTGGAGACCTCATCCCGGTATGTGACTTTCCTTTCTGATCTAGTCCTAGCTCTCTTTTCTGCTAAGTTGGCTTCTGCACTTATGGCCACTTTTTGCATTTCCTCTAAGGTGGGGGGGTCTTTGTCTCTTAGTTGATAAGTTATGTTTGGGTGAAAGCCTTCGGGAAAATTTGCTAAGGCTGAGCCAAGTGGAGGTTTGAAGTGAGGCGGGAGGGCATTATACACATTGTTGAACCTAGTGCAGTATCCCTAGACACTTTCTCCATTTTCCCGTTTTAGATTGTTATACTCTGACAGGATTTGAATGGGGTTCTTTCTGATTTCCCATTTATTTATGAAGGTTTGGTAGAGTTCTGGGAGATCATGGATGCTATTTGGAGCTAAGCTCTTAAACCATTTTTTGGGTTCTCCTCCCAGGCTTTGGGCGAACATCCTCATTCTGATGGTCTCGTCTCCTATTTCCATGTATTCAAAGGCATCATTAATCCTATCTACATGTTGTTGAGCTGTGGTAGTCTCAACTCTGGTAAAGTGCGGGATTTTGGATTGATAGACATTTTGTAAGGGGGCCAAAGGGTGTGGCAGCACCAAGGGTGCATACCAGGATTCCATGGCGGGAGCTAATGGATGATGTACAAAATGAGGGCTTGTAGGATGAGCTGAGGTGGTTTGAACAGTAGTGGTTTGGATGGGTGTGGCAGATGTACTTGGGCTAGTGATCTGATTTTGAGCAGATCTTGGGTGGTAGGTGCCAAAGTGATGGAGACGTTGAAAGTCTGGAGGTGTAGTAGGCGAGGCTTCTCTACTAGGACTCTGTGGTAGATCTAGGGGCTCAAGATCATCAAATTTTACCTTACTTTGTGACTTGCTTCTAAAAAGGGTTTTTGTTGATTTTAAGTCAAAGGGGAAATCTGACAAGGCTGCGAGGTGTTTAGGTATTGATCTAGCTTTACGGATGGACCTATTGGTAGCTAAATTTCCAGTTTCGGAAGCTTGCCACAGAATCTTCTCTGGGTCATCTACTATGATATGGGGATTTGGGTCTGGATGAGATTTAGTATAGATCCTTTGTGAAGCCATATTTTGAACCTAGAGTTTAGAAAGGATGGTATTTTTAATTGTTTCGGATGGATGGCCTCTCTAGGGGTTTACTAATGTGAAGGATGGTCAAACAAAAATGAAGACCAGTGGAGTCGCCAGGTGGATTTCTGTGAGAACTATGGTCCACCACCAACACTATCAAAGATGCTTTCGGGAAAGAGTTTTCTAGCAAACTTTGAGATGAAGACTTGCAAGGAAGAGTGATGCACTTGGTTTCAATAGTTTTCTAGTCTGTTTGGACAAGCTAAAGGTTCTATTTGCAAGATTCTTTCTGTTTATCTCCCATTTTTAGGTGAAGTCTTATGAATTGCTAAGTTATACTTAGTTTGTCACTGATTATAGAGTTTGCACCTTAAGTTTTAAGTTTTCTGAAAGGATGAGTCAACAAAAATGTATGGTTTATGAATTTTTTGGTTTTTTATGGAGTTTTTTAGCCTACCGGAGGTTATTGGAGTCGCTAGGTGGAACTTGGTTGTTTTTTGTAAAGATGTAGCTATAGTCCACCACCAATAACTAGGGAAAAGCCAATCTGGGAATGTTTTTGGGGTTTTCTAAGTTTCCTATATGTAGCCCTAAGGTTTGGAAGAGTTTCCTATAACTGAATCATCATTTTGCTAAGATGGTGAAGGAGCTAGTTTCTACTCTTCAGACAATACCTAAGTTTTCTAATTTTGACTGAGATTTTGAGAGATCCTAAGGGATACCGAGGATGTTTTGACTCAAGGTCCCACCATGATCACCATTATGTTAGTGAGCAGTGGGATAAGTTAACAAGATAGTAATTTCAAAGGTCTCTAAAGGTTTAGGGAAACTAAGTTTGTTTATCACTCAGAGTCCCACCGTGATCGCCATTATGTTAGGGTCCCATGATTTGGCTGATTGGCAAGCCAAATGACAGTGTAACATCATACCAATCTTTGGAGCCCAAGGACCTAGCCTTCCTGGACTCAGAAAGGGCTCTCTCTATTTATGTAATGGATATCTGTGTGTTTGCTTATTGTGTTCTTGATTTTAGGCTAGTTATGAAGTAGGTTTTTGGTTTTAGGTTGTGAGGGATGAACCGATCAAAGACTAAGATAGGTAAAAAGATGTTAGATCAACTAGGCTATGGGGTCTAAAAGGTCAAGAAAGCTTTCAGATGGTGATACAAGGTTGTTGAAGGGCTGATTTGATTCGAGGTAAAATGGAGCTTGGGGTAAAATGGAGTGAGATGGACACCAAATTTGTGAATAACAAAGGATTTCAAGCATACATAGTTTAATAGCTGACATAAACATGGTAGGGTTAACCATTAATCATGAGAAATGTAACTATAAACTGATCAATGCATAGAAATAAACATTCAAGCCTTGCATAGAGATATATGACTCTCTAACTTTAGGACAGGGCTATCAGACTTTGGGGAAATACATTTAAGAAAAAAAAACAACTCAAATCACTATGAAGGAACACCTAAACATAGTATTTCAAGCTATTGGGCACTTTGAAGACAAGATGACATAGTTTTAGGCAAAGGGCAAGATCAGTACAAGACCTCCTTGGTTCAAACAAATGACAATCTAATCAATCAAAGAGAGGTTTCAAAGGTGGAGCTATGGCTAGCCATGACTAAGTAGGGCATACCATGAATCATACTTAGCATGCATAAAACCATAAATGAAACAAGAAAACAATATTCTTCAGTTATCAAAGAGAAATCAAGGATTCTTTAATATGACTAAGAATGAAGAAAACATAGAAGCTATAAAGAAACAAGAAATTTGAGGTGCCTCCAAGGGCATGTCTCAAATCTATTCTCTATTGTCTTATAGCAAGCAAGAACATGGAATTATGAATGAAAACTAAGAAACAAAATAGAGAGAGAGACACTATACCATTCTACCAAGTCATGGAATCCAACAACAATCCTCTTTCATCATCCAAAAACATCCAAGAAACTATCCAAAAGCATGAGACAAGTTTTTCTTCCAAAGCTTATATGACTATATATTGCTTCTATTCATCAAGTTCAACCTTGTTTACAATGAAAGCCTTTGGAATATATAGGCCAAAGTGAGGAAAACCTCTTAGTTCAACTTGCAATCTTATTGGCCTATCCAAAATATCTGATTTTGTCATTGAGGCTTTGCAAAGGCCAAGGCACAAAATATCTAATAAAATATCTCAAAAATGTTAAAAAAGGGAAATATATTGACTTTTCATAACTAATCAAAACGCACATGAAGAAAAGTCACTTTTGAAAGGTTCAATTTTTACAAAAATACTCAAAAAATACATCAGCAGAAAGTCCCCTGACTTGCAGGCAACTTTTGTAGGCCTTCCCGATGTCAAAACAAGGTCCATGACAGCTCGTTGGAAATATCTAAGTGTCTACTTTCTGAAAATTCTTATTTTTCTCCAAACTGACCACTGGAAGTCCTCCAAAAATAGACCTATGTGTAAAAACCCAAAAAATAGGCTTTGCTGATAAACGGGGCAGAGTGTAGAAAAAGCGAGTGTTTTTCACCATTTTGGGGGAAAAAATGATCTTCAATTGATCTGAAAATCACTGAGTGTATGCCCCTGAAATTATGGCATCCATTGATGCCATTTTCATCCTTTGAGGATGCCCCAAACTGAAATGGCAATGCCCATGATTTTTAGCCAAAAACCCAAAAATGACAAAAAACCAAAATTTGTCGAATTGCTCCCAAATTTGGCGAGCATGACCCTTAAGGGTTTTCAGAAACATGCTATGAAGCTAAGGCCAAAATTTGCAGCTTTGAGGTGTCTTTCCTCAATTTTGGTGTCGGGCGCCTCTTTTGAGCCTCCTTGAGTTTTTCCTGAGTGACCTTCAATTTCCGTTGGGCAAACTGATTCAACTTATTGTAATGCATGGTCATCCTCCGTTGAAGGTCCAAGTCTCTATTTTCCTTCTCCAACTTCTTCTCCAAGTGATCATTAACCCTCTCACGCCATGCTTTTTGATTGTTCTCTATCTCTTGTGTGAACAATGTAGTGAGAGGGGTAGATTGGAGAAGGGCATCTTCTTCTTCCTTTTGTTTCTCAAGGGCCTTTTTGAGCCCCATGGTTCTTGGCCTCTTTCACCTGGGCTGATCTTCATCTTCGCTCTCATCAAACTCACCCATGATTTCTTCCAATCTCACTTGTGCTTTGGAGGCCCCCTTTTTTTATTTTATGGCCCGTGTCTCATATATCGCCCTATGGACACTCATCTGTTTGTTTTGAACTTGCAAAAAGTGATTGAAGTTTCTAGCCCTCTCAAGATCAGTCCTCAAAGCATCAATTTGGTTTTCTCTATTGATTAAGAGATTTTCTAGGATCCAGGCTTCATTTTCACTATCATCACTTTGGATTTGAATGATGTCGAATTCCCTTTCCTTTTCATGATTTCTTTCTTCTTTCTCCTTTCCTTTGCTTTGGGTGGCTCTTTTAGTCTTCCTCCTCTTGGGAAATTTCACAATGGGCTTCTTGGGCAATTTCCTCTTGCTTCGGAGGGCCCTAGTAACATTTGGAGTTACAACTCTAGGCACCCTTTTCCTTAATGTTCGGGGCTTGGCCACTTTCGGAGAAGAGAGCATGGCCCAATGCCTAGGAGAGGTAGCTAGCACATTCTCCATTGGCTCTTTACCCTTACTAATTTGCTCCTCATTCTTGCCACAGTCTTGGATTTCTTCATGGATGCCTTGATTGTCCTTTTGCATTTATTTTTGAGGGATGTCCTCCTCACTGTGTTGCATCTCTTCATCATGCTGCTGTTCTTTTTTATGAGGCTGTTGTTATTTTTCTTGAAGCTATTGTTCATCATCATGAGGTTGTTTTTCATCATGCTGTGGCTGCCTCTGTTCATCATCATGAGGCTGCTATTCATAATGCTATGGTTGCCTCTGTTCATCATGCTGTGGCTGCCTCTGTTCATCATGCTGCACCTGTTCATTATGCCCTTCTTCAGCAAGAGGTTGCTCACCATCACTGTGTTGCACTTGTTCATCATCATGCTCCTCTTCATCATGCCCAGGAGTCTGATGTTCCTCTTCATCATGCCCTTCTTCCCCTTTCTGTTCTTCCTCACTTTGTTCTTCTTCCCCTTGCTGCCCTGTTTCATCATGATGCTACTCATCATCACCTTCCTCTTCTTGCTCATGCTCTTCTTCCTCATCATGCTCTTTTGCTTGTTCAATGGGAAACTTGAGCTTCTTGCGAATAGGCTTGCTTGAAGAAGGCAAAGGATGGTGAGTGGAAGGTGAAGGAGATGTATGAAATGAAAGGACAATGGTGAAATCTGGATGTTTAATGAAAGTATCCCAAGAGACTTCCTTCTTCTCAAGCTGATGAAGATTGACAACCATGATGAGGGAGTGATGGAAGAGGCAAGCTCTCTGCTGAGAAGGAGGATTTTTCTGAACAGTGGAGGCCATTTTCTCGATACTTCTATGTAGGAAGAAAGGGAGATTTAACAATTTTTCTCTCGTGAAATGCATGAGCAATCGAATATGATAGGCATAGACTTGGGAGAATCTTCCCTCACAAGTGAAGTATTTCATGATTATCTTCATGAGGGGGGCGTAACTAGTCAATAGATATGAGAAGGGAAAAATGGATGGGCATGAATCTTTATGATCAGGCTTCAGAAAAGTCTTGTATTCTTCTGAGTCCAGGTGGCTTTGTTTAAACCACTTCTCCCTGACATAAGGGATTTTGGTGGCCTTGTAAATGGACCTTGGAGAGAATTTGAAATCTAGGCCTGCCAGCTGGAAGTGCTTCTCTTGAAACCTCAAAGCACAAAGATGTGTCAAAGGGGAATAGCTCTTCACCTTTTGCACTCTTTGAAACAAATCTAGACACCCAACCTCATGGAAGTTAAAAAGGACTGATGGATGAGCATTTACTTCTTCAATGGAAACAGGCTCAAACGTCCTGTGAAGGCCACTCCTACTATCTTGCCTGGGAGGCATTTTTTTTTTAATGTTCTTTGTAAAACCAAGCTGTCTCAAATGGCCTTTGGAATGTTTTTCAAGCACACACCCTGTCTTCCTTGTCAGTCACTGTTTGACCAAGACAAGCTGCTTCAAATGTTTTGTGAAATAGTCCTCCAACGCCAACTTTCTGCTCCTTAAAAATCACTGTTTTGTCCTCCTTTATGCCAATCAACAAGTTTTTGTCAAATGAAAATCACACAGTCAATTTATTACTGTGTTTGGGTAAGGTCACAAGGATCCTTTATGTTTTGGTAGAAACAAGACAGCCTTGTATTTAGATAAAAACAAAAAACACACTCCCTCAAACATTGCTTCTTCTACTGTTCACTAGTTTCTATACAAAGGTAAACCAAACACCTTCAACTGATTTGAAAGCTTTCATAGCATATCCTGCTTTATGGAACAATGGAAGGCATGCACTAGGTTTGCTTATTACCATACAGAGAGGTTACTTTTTGAAGTGACAAAGCATTCACACATGATCACTGTTTTCTTACAAAGATAAGACAAAACAACTCAACTTGATTTCTACAAAATTTCTCACCACACTCTGTCTTATGGGACAATGGAGGCAGCACTAGTTTGTTATTTCACCATTCAAAGAGGACACTTTTGAAGTGACAAGCATTCGGACTAAGACCATTGTTTTCACTTTACAACAACTATGTTCACCTTAGGATCACTCTCTCACTTTACAAACATTTTTTTTACCTTAGGATCACTGTTTTCCCTTTACAAACACTGTTTTCACCTTAGATTTGCCAACAAAGATTAATTTTGTTTTCACCACTGCTAGGACACCTTCAGCAACTTGAAAACCTTCTACCACCATGTTTTTTGCCTTGAAATTAGTGTTATGGTTTATCACTGTTTTTTAGGGCAGTTTTAGGCTTTTCGAAACTAATGTAAACACACCCTAGCCTTCTGCTGTAACAGTCTTTGGCAACACAATAACAAACTACCCGGCTTTTCTATCAAGAACTTCACTATTCAATTACTATTTTGGTCTTGAAAACATGGCATCAATCACCCCTTTAGAATTTGAAATTTACCATGAGGTGATGAAAAATACCTCAAAGATCCTTCATGAGCCTTGATTGATCATTTGGGGAGCTTTCATGGCTTCTTTGAAGGTGTTAGGAGGCGCGACATGTTTGTTAGAAAGAACGCCGCGCAATGGACAAGGTGTCGGGTCGGCCTTCGGGCAGTGGTGACCGCGTGCACAGGCGCGCTGCATGCCACTACAGGCGTGCCATGCTACCATTGTAAGTCTGTATATTTTTGCTTTTGAACGTGCCGCACACTTTTCCAGGCGCGCCGCGCAGGCTTGAAAGCTTGAAAAATTTGCAAATTTGCTTGAAATGCCTCTTCAGTCCAGTGAGCAGCTACGAGAGAAATTGTTAACACTTGTTTATGTTTTTGAAACTTGCAAATGGGTTATGCACCGGTCTATAGCTCCCGTTAAAGTCGACAAACCTTTTGAACTTGCTTTATGAGGGTTTAAACGCCTTTTTTGAAAACTGTCTTTGTTATAATGAAGCTCAAATGACTTTTAAAATGCCAAAGGGGCCCCTATCCAATTTATGTTGATAATAAAGTGTTGTGGAGGATCCTTGGAAAGTTTTTTAACACATATGACCCTTCCTAATGTGAGGAAGTCATCTAAAGGCCAAGCTCTTTTTCACTGTTTGCCTATTAAGGGAGGAAACTTGTTTCCCTTATTCATATCTGTTTTTCAGAAGAAAACCCTGCCCAAAGCCTTATAATGACTGTAGATGCACCCCTTTTAATGACATTCTTCTTCAGGCATCAAAAACAAAAAAATCCACAGAGGCTTATGTGTGCCAACTACACAACTTTCAATCTTGAGAAACTGCCTATCCTGAACTTCATAAGTGCAGCAAATAAACTATTCTTCGTCTATATCAATAACCTGCAAGGCTTGGATTGCCAAAGTAATCTAGTCTTCAAATTTTACGGAGGTATAGCAGGGAATGATGAGCTGAAGTTGAATTGTAAACATGGGAAAAACTGTCCCTTTGCTCCTTTGTGAAGGAAGTCTGCAAGAATAATGAATTTCTCATCCATTTTACCATTTTGAAAGTAGTCCCTTTGAAATCTAAGCCATACTGAAAATGAATGCTCTTCATCCTCAAACAATGGTGAGCCTTCTACTTGTTTATGAAGGAGGCCTATTTTTTATAAATGCCTTGGTTCTTTTCAACCCCTGTCTTAACCAAATGAAGAATGTTGATGAACACACTGTTAGTGGTTTTCTTTGTATTTGATAACAGAAGTCAACTTAAAACCAATATTTTTTTACTTACTTGGCCATTTTCTTAACAATATTTCTTCATTCATAATCACCCAATTAGCTTCACAATGTATTTCAATTCTGTGTTTTAACAGTGAAACTCATGTAAACACCTTTTTAAAGCACCACCGCTTTGCCTCTGCTTTTAACACCATTTTCTATTCAAAAGCCTTCAATTGTCTCCCACTGTCCTTAAAATTTGCCTTTCAGTCAGTGAAAAACCCTAAAATCAATCTCTGTCCCTAGCCCTCTGCTTATTAGATGAAGGATACCTTTATCACAGTGCCACACCCTCTGCTTGTAAAATGAATGAGGTTTTCTCAGTCTTTCAACCCTATGCTCATGTATGGAGGAGGTTTTCTCAGTGATGTCATTTCATCAGTTTTCAAACAGTGTTATCTTTCCTTTCACTGCCTATTCATACTTAAGCAAATGAAAATGACAAAATGACAATATGCCATGAAGGGCATCTCTCTGAGACATGTAATTCTTCTTTTCAAATACCTTTGTGCATCTTTAGACAATCAAAGGTAGCCTGGTCAGTATCTGCAGAGCATTTCTTGTCATTTATAACTCACTAACCTTTGACTGTGTTTGCAGGAGCTTAATGAAATAACTTTTTGTCCAGTATTTGCATCCCAGGCTCAAAACCACATGAGAAGCAGCTGTCTTCTTATGTTGAGTTTAATACTGTCTTCTGGAACACTAGTATACCTCTGCTCTTTGACAAAGACATTGACACACTGTACATTTACCTAATATCAGCTTGACCTATGGCATATGTATTGTTGAGACTTCAAGGCTTGTTAATGGCGCGACTTAAGGGTGTAACCAAACTTTATTTGCAGAATAGGAAGGTCTTCTAGGACTAGTTGATAATAGATAGAGGTTCTTTTGGCTTTAGGATATTTTTCCAAGGGAAAATCGCCTAAAGCGCCACTACCTAACTTAGGGGAGACTTTTGGACAGATTTGGATTATTCTCTTTGGAGCTGATGGACAAGCTAGCATGGCTGAGGCTAGATAGGGCTTGACAATGAGGTTTTATCTCGTCATGGGCTGATTGAAAAGGTTAGGAGGGAAAAAAAAATTATGGGTGTTTTCCAACTAGAAAATTTGACAAGTTTTGAGATCAGCTGCTAGAAAACTTGGCTTTAACAAACAATCATCATCAACAGGTGAAAAATACTAATGACTAACATGTTGAACCCAATGTCCAATATCCTCCACATCTTATGTCGAAGTATGTGACAGACAAAGAAGTCATGAAAGAGCTTGGATACTAACTATGCACATGGTTGTCACAACAATTGCAAAAGTCGAATAACTCACCTTAGCCAATATTACCTCTGCAAATAGGGTCATATGAATTAAAGAATCTGAAGGCAGCAAAGGAAAAGGTTAAATAAATTAACCACCTCAAATTCAATGAGATGAGCTTCCACTGATATGACCCTAGAGGTGTCTGCAAGCAACACTGTGTAAAGTTGAGATTGGCCTTATCCTTCTATCTCCTCAAAGACAAAGAGAAAATACATAACTAGTATAATGCTTCTAGATAAATTGGATCGAGTGATGAAGCAGACCCTTCTCACACAGTAGATGTGTTAGATACTAATCAAGAAGGGAGCTAGCAAGAAGTGGTTGCTAAAGTTAATGTCGAGAAAAATAGGAAGCAAAGACATGATGTTGAGGAATATAGGGGCAAAAAATTCAAGGTTGATCCTTGCACCAAGGGTGCAATCAAGGTTGAAAGAAAAAGGAAGGAATTCGAGGAATCTAGGAAAAGGAAGCAAGAGGAAGAGCACAAGCAGAAAGAAGAGAAATAAAAAAATAAGCTAGAGGACATGTAGAAGAAAAAACAAGAATCTAAGAAAATAAAAGAGGAGGCCCAAAAGAAGAATCGAGAAAATCTCTTAGAAAACAAAGTGAAGAAGAGGAGCAAAGGAAGCTACAAATTGAAGAGGAAAATAGGAGAAACATGAAGAGGATTTTGCAAGGAATATTTGGAGGCCTAGAATCCATATGATGAACAAGAGGAGGATAACCAGGAAACATAAATTGATTCAATTGTTGTACCTCTAAACATTATTCCTTAAACTCATTTGATGGAAGAAGACCTTGTTGGGGATTCCACTTCCACCAGATGATAGAATCATGGACATCTCCAATCTCACCTTTGATGAGATGAAGAACAAGATCATTTAGGAGAGAATGAATTATTTTTCAAATGATCTTGATCATATCAATGTTTCCATTCACACAGAGAAATTTATTGTGTCGAACATTAGGGCCAATCCTACAGCATTCGCTCCAGCAAATGCAACCTTTGTAGTAGCCGCAAAGAATATCACAAATTTACTAATGCAAAGGAATAAGAAATTGAATAAGGAATTGGCTAGTATAAAGCATCATATTAATCACCTTCTCACTGAAAATCAAAGGATGTCTTCCACTAGTGCTAGCAGGGAAGGGTTACAGTTGGTTATACTCGAAGATATCAGGCCATTGGAGGGCACAATGAAGAAATTATCTGAGGAAATGATCACTTTGAATAAGGAAATGATGCATTTGTATGAAGTTTAGATAGGATTACAAGAGAATTTGAGAATATTAAAGATATCTTATGCAACTATGGATCATGTGATCCAGGAATGGGGTACCAAGTACTTAAATGTACCTACACAATGTTTGTTAAGAAACATAGGTATGAAGCTGAGGTGGATAAAGAAGTGATAAGGATGCATATGTAGGTCTATGATCAACTCAAAAATCATGTGACCAACACTCTTTTGGAATATACATGACTACACAATTGATTGAAAGCCTTGGTGCGAGTACACAAAATGCCTTCTATAGCTGCAATTGGGGAGGTAAAACACAAAGATATTATTAGACATGAGCTAGAGGAATTATTGGACCACATCAAACATACAACCACTCAAGATGACTTAGAGGTGAAGAAATACTATTTTATGCAATATTTAGCTAACCCAGTCAAGATATATATGAAGTTAGTCATTTGAAAATTTCACTACTAAAATTTTATAACAACAAATGGAATAATTATTCTAATTGTAATTTAATTAGCAGTTTATTTGTTACGACAAATATCTAATAATTCACACTGCAATATTTACAAATAAAAATATTGCGAGAGAAAAACTGAGAAAATATTGGCACACATGCATAAAAATATGATAATTATTTTTGGACAAAAGTCCCCGAAAAATCACAACTTAGGAAAAGTGGTGCAAAAATTGAGGGTTTTTATTATTAAGCAGTAGTGAAATTATCTGATTACAATCTGGATGCCAAAAAATCACAATCCACAACAAGATATTCTAGATAAAATTATCAGAGGGAATTTCTTTTCCTCCATAAGCGACCCTGACACAACTCAGCTTCAGAAACGCGTCCTTCTGGACCCCTTGTGCAAACGTCTTCGTAGTGCTTGCACAAAACCTTTGATGTATTGCCTAGAAATACCTCTAATAAATTTTCTATTGGAATTGGCTAGTATAAAGCATCATATTGATCACCTTCTCGCTGAAAATCAAAGAATGTCTTCCACTAGTGCTAGCAGGGAAGGGTTACAGTTGGTTATACTCGAAGATATCAGGCCATTGGAAGGCACAATGAAGCAATTATTTGAGGAAATGATCACTTTGAATAAGGAAATTATGCCTTTGTATGAAGTTTAGAAAGGATTACGATAGAATTTGAGAATATTAAAGATAGCTTATGCAACATTGGTGTGATCCAGGAATGGGGTACCAAGTACTTAAATGTACCTACACGATGTTTGTTAAGAAACATAAGTATGAAGCTGAGGTGGATAAAGCAGTGATAAGGATGCATATGTAAGTCTATGATCAACTCAACAATCATGTGACCAACACTCTTTTGGAATATACATGACTACACAATTGATTGAAAGCCTTGGTGCAAGTACACAAAATGCCTTCTATAGGTGCACTTGGGGAGGTTAAACAAAGGGATATTATTAGACATGAGCTAGAGGAATTCTTGGACCACATCAAACATACGACCACTCAAGATGACTTAGAGGTGAAGAAATACTATTTTATGCAATATTTAGCTAACCCAGTCAAGATATATATGACGTTAGTCATTTGAAAATTTCATTACTGAAATTTTATTGCAACAAATGGAATAATTATTCTAATTTTAATTTAATTAACAGTTTATTTGCTATGAAAAATATCTAATAAATCACACTGCAATATTCACAAATAAAAATATTGTGGGAGAAAAACTGGAAACTGAGAAAATACTGGCACACATGCATAAAAATATGACAATTATTTTTGGACAAAAGTCCCTGGAAAATCACAACTTAGGAAAATTGGTGCAAAAATTGAGGGTTTTTATTATTAAGCAGTAGTGAAATTATCTGATTACAATCTGGATTCTGAAAAATCACAATCCATAGCAAGAAAATCTAGATAAAATTATCAGATGGAATTTCCCTTCCTCCATAAGCAACCCTGACACAACTCAGCTTCAGAAACGCGTCCTCCTGGACCCCTTGTACAAACGTCTTCGCAGTGCTTGCGCAAACCCTTTGACGTCTTGCCTAAAACTACCTCTAATAAATTTTCTATTGTAATTGGCTAGTATAAAGCATCATATTTTTCACCTTCTCACTGAAAATCAAACAATCTCTTCCACTAGTGCTACTGGGGAAGGGTTACAGTTAGTTATACTTGAAGATATCAGGCCATTGGAAGGCACAATGAAGCAAGTATATGAGGAAATGATCACTTTTAATAAGGAAATGATATCTTTGTATGAAGTTGAGAAAGGATTGCAAGAGAATTTGAGAATATTAAAGATAGCTTATGCAACTATAGATCATGTGATCCAGGAATGTGGTACCAAGTACTTAAATGTACCTTCACGATGTTGGTTAAGAAACATAGGTATGAAGCTGAGGTGGATAAATAAGTGATAAGAATGCATATGTAGGTCTATGATCAACTCAACTATCATGTGACCAACACTCTTTTGGAATATACATGACTACAAAATTGATTGAAAGCCTTGGTGTGAGTACACAAAATACCTTCTATAGGTTCACCTGGGGAGGTAAAACATAGGGATACTATTAGACATGAGCTAGAGGAATTCTTGGACCACATCAAACATACGACCACTCAAGATGACTTAGAGGTGAAGAAATACTATTTTATGTAATATTTAACTAACCTAGTCAAGTTATATATGAAGTTAGTCATTTGAAAAGTTCACTACTAAAATTTTATTACAAAAAATGAAATAATTATTCTAATTGTGTTGGCAAGAGAACAGGTCTCGCAGAGAAGACTCGGCTTCAGGTTAAGGGCCTACAAGGTTTTTCGTCGTAGTCTAGCTTCACGCCGGAATTTTCACCTAGCTCTGAAGAGCTGAGAGTCTCACCCGAGGTGTGTCGTGACCTTACTATGGTAGGGAATCGATCGGTGTCCCAACAACAACAATGCTGATACGGTTGAATCAAAGCTACGTTGAAATTATAAACAGTTGTAATGCAATGTTCCATAACATATATCTCTCAAAAATGTATTTAGACTTGCAATAAATAATATTTTAATTTTTTTTGCAAAACCATTCATTCAAACCATAACAGATACTCGAAACAACACTTCTGATTATATTAAGCATCGATTATCAGTGAAAAACTATTACAAGGCTCAACTACGTGAGCATGAATAGATCAGAATACAAGAAGTCCTATTGGACAGAGAGAAATACAGAAACACCGAGAAATGGAGAACAATACAACACAGATAGATCTCTCATGTGGCTCCCTGTTGCCTATTCTCGTCCGCACCAACCTCCCTATTCGTTGGCTGGCTACCTATTTGTTCTACTTCCAGTGCAACTGAAAGTTCCTCCTTCCTTCTCGCTCGGTTGTCTTTTGTTTCTTTCTGTTAGTCAGGAGTTCTACTGCTTGTTTCCTTTCGCACTCTTCTACCATCTGTGCTTGCTCCCACAACAGAAGCGACACATGTCCTTTGCTCCTTCGCAACCTTGAAACCTTTCTGCCTACCATGGTTGCGTTCCGCCACGTACTAGCCGCAACTCAAAATCTATTGAATTTCAAAACAAGGGCCCCAACAAGCCCCGACCACATCCTATTAACTCGCCCCAAGTCAATTGATCTGCACTGTCTCTACTTCCATGGGTCTGCTCGAACCTGCGCCCTGTTCTGCCTGCCTCCCTTCTCCTGGTTGTCCAAACAAGGGCCCCAACTTTAGGACCTTGTTTAGAGATTATGCCTTGAGTTCTTGGAAGGTTTCCATGGCCTACTGCCACCCTTGCATTAGCTCTTCAGTTTCGGCTGTGATTTTTGTGACAACTTATTCCCCTACATTCGGCGGCAGGGCACCAAACACGGTGTTGATCTGAGTGTTGGCCTCAGAGGCCAATTGCTACATTGTATGTGTAATGAGTTTTATGGGCTACCGAAGCTCCTGGATGGCTTGCTTGGCCACTGTTGAGGTCTCCTCTATTTGTTGTATCTGGACCTCTAACACATTTTCCTAGGCATAGAGTTGGTCCAATCCAGTCGGGTCCGTGGCTTCCTGGATTTATCTTGATATCTGTTGAAGTTGTAGCGAGACCGGTTGTGCCTTCAGAGTAAGGGCTGTCGAGCATTCCTGTAGACCCTTCAGTAGGTCGTATTCTTCTCTTGCTACAGTACTCAGAACTTCCTGCATTTTCGTCACTTGGCCCTATCTTTCTGATATCTGTGCCGAGTACACAACTGTTGGGTCGGGTAATGCTGGTTGGGCTGCCAATGCTGCCTTGAGTTCCACATTTTCCCTCTGGAGAGTTGAATATGTCTCCCTAAGGTGGATCGCCCATCCGACTACTTCAGTCTCCTACATTTCTTCTGGTATTTGGCTACTGCTGACCGCTACTGTAGGCCACACTTCCCTGAATACTCTGGTTACTGTTTCCAACTATTACTGTAACTACTCATTTTCCATCGTCAGCTATTCATGCTGTTCAATAAGCATTCTTATCTGTTGTTGTTGCTGCTCGCATTTCTGCTAGAGCTCCGAGTGGAGCCTCTCGGCTTGTTGTGCTACTTTCTGAATGAAATGGTACAGTTGAGATGTCT
The DNA here is from genome assembly GCA_034641835.2 of Pinus albicaulis. NCBI lineage: Eukaryota > Viridiplantae > Streptophyta > Pinopsida > Pinales > Pinaceae > Pinus > Pinus albicaulis. The sequence goes on from JAXQQM020071530.1 coordinate 34,081, forward strand.
CCCATGTCTCCATGCTTTCGACACTAGAGGTACCCTAATATGGCATTCGTGCACGGAGTGGTTGTCCACTGGAAATGGACTCACTGACTGGTCCTAAGGTGATTGTGGTGGTGTTTAGTGTTGTAGCCAGTTGTTGCAGTCTGCCATTTGTAGATCTTGTTGCCCTTGTTGACCTGCTATGTCAGCTGGGTGGAGCGGAGTCTGCTCGGGGAGTGACCCAGCTACTTCTTCCATCAACTGATCTAACTGATTAATGAGGTCGGTAAAAGTATTTTGTGGGATCATGGTTGGGTTAACATGGGGTACCACTTCTATACCTGAGTTAAACTCCATTCTGTGGTCCCCATTGTTTATTCTTCTGACGACTGGAATGGACACGGTAGCTGATGAAGTGGATGGTGCGGAGTTGTGGGGTTCCTGGGAGATGGATGAGGTGGTGAGTGGTAGTTGGTGGGTGCGAGGTGGAAATGTGTGGATGTTTAAGAAATCAAGGGGGGAGATGGGATTGTGGGGTGGTAATACTCTAGCCTCTTTGGGCTCAACTGTCAGCTCTTCTCGGATTGGTACCCCTACACTCAACTATCGAGGTGGATCCTCTCCTATGAGGTCGACCACCAGGCTGGATTCTGCAATATTGGCCCTTTTTTCCTTCGGTGCCGTTGCTGGTTTCGCAGCTTTACTCTTTCCGACCAGCGTTGTAGTCACCGAGGGAGGTGAATTAAACAAGACATTGGGGATGGGCACAAAGATGGAGGCTGTGCTGGAAGATGGATTAGACTAGGATGCTTGAAATTCTGAAAATGTTGGAAATGGAGTGGCACCACTTGCTAGTACTTGAACTACTCTATTAAAGCTTTTTACCTTGGTGTTCATGTTGGAAATGTTGTCATTGATGGCAAAGGAGCAGAGAGCTAGTAGAGGCAGCAAAAGGACAAGAATTAGTCAAGGAGCAGAGGAAGCAAAAGGACAAGAATTAGTCAAGGAGAAGAGGAAGCAAAGGCAGTGAATTGAGAGGTTTAATAAGAAATTGTATGAGTTTGTGTGGGCATGTATGAATAAGACTCTGTAATGGCTCATCTCCCCTTTATAATAATTCTGTGGTGACCGAATACATATATGCCTGTATAGCAGAATTTCTCAAAGAGGAGACAGTTCTGTTGGAACTTGTAATCAAAGAAAATAGCTTTAATACTCTGTGCAAAAGGTGGAGGTCGATTTTTATGTAATCACGGTTAAAGGAGGCTCGATTCCCTTAAGTTCATGAGCTACTATAGTGTGGATGAAGTCAAAATCCTAGTCTCTACGTGGAAAGTGATATTAATATAAGCTTGTGTGAGTATTGTGAAATGGAAGTGTTATGGCATAACAGAGTATGAGCGCAGGTTGAATATGAAAGCAAGAACAGAATCGATGGAAAGGCATGGTGCATTGAGGAGTTATCATTCTCCACGTAACATTTGTCTAGACCTGTAGAGATGAGTCGTTGGTAATTGTAGTATGGACCAAGAAACTGTGTTGAGGAATTGCACATGAAAGGCAGAGTTCATATATATATAAGCGCGATAGAACCCTGAGGGAAAAGGAGAGGAACCACAAGTGCTGTGAACAGTGACAGCAGGTTTGCGAAACCAACCCCACCCATATCGCACCGCCTTTGTATGGTAAGTTGTATTTCCAATTCGAATGTGATCAATGCCATAGGCTGACATGTGGCCTTAAGAGGTTTGGAGATACCACTCTCATCGCGAGTTAAAAGCCCATGCATCTAAGTCACACGAGATTTGATTGAGGACGTCGGATCATCTAAAGCAGTGTGACCTGCTGTCTGCCGTTGGATGTGGAAGGGTCGTTAGTGTGGGGCACAGTTCTAATTTATATTGATCGGGACTATTCAAACTACAGTTATGAGTTTAACCGAGGTATGTCTAATGTGGTTGAGTTTTGTTATAACGCTTCCAAAATTGAATAAGGTCATAATATATATATGGATATATTGTAGTGCACATATAATGGTTGTATATGCGAAGTTGGCGCAATATGAATTGTGTGAAAAGGTCGAAGGACAGTTGCAATTGAAATGTTCTATGAACATTTAATTAAGGTCACGTATACATGTAGATTGACTCTAAGTCGAGATTGAGAAGGGAGTTAGCATGATGTGAGGACTCCACATGTGGAGATCGATGGGTTATATGTAATACGGGGTTTAACCTTAGGCCAATGAAAAATAGAGCTCCCGCCTACAAAAGAATTATAAGAGGGTGTATTGTATGGTTTTATAACCCTTGAGCTTCCGCATTTTTAAGCCGGATAGGAGGTGTGTGGTTTCTTAACTAAAAGAAGATTTTTATTTAATATCTCAATCTCAGATTGAGATATTAATATACACAGATGTAATTAATTTGTCAGTTAAAAGGAAGCAGAGTATGTTGAGGTTGCTAGATTGTGAAGTTGATTGGGCAAGAAACTTTGGATGCATTTTACACATAGATTGAGATTGAAATAATCCGAAGTCTGGGACTGTGGGTTAACCCCTACACCAAATATTAATATTATTGAATAGTTATTTAATGTAGTGGATGTGTGGGCCCATAAAACGAAATGCAATATAAAAACATCCTAGTGCCAAAGGAGGTTCACGTTATACACCCATGGTTGTAATGTTATAAGTGCTTGTGCATTGGTTTAAAGGCATCGAACCATTTGTTAGAGTATTAAGAGCTTAAGTCGGAAGATACATGAGTTTTATAGTCTTAAGGTTAGGACTTACATAATTTTATATTTGCCAAAATGTGAGTTACATCGAATCAGATTTGAAATCTGGGGAATGTGGTTTTGATAACCATCAGATGTGAAAAGAAAAGCCTTCGCATACATTGATTTAATTTTCCATCAGAAAATTAGAAGAAGCTACAATTTTTATATAATGAGAGTTTGAGAGTTATTGGGGAGCTAAAACTATAAAATAGGTATATATATGCAGCAGATACACAAATACAATGAATTTGGAGAATATGGACCTGACAGAGGTAAACAGAGATTGCAGAGTTGAAGAGATGTGCAGCAAAGGCATTCAAAAGTGCAGTGAACAGGTGGAATATGCAGAAGACAGTGAAAAAAGTATGCAGGAAAATTGCATGACTGCTACAGAAAGGAAAAAACCAACAAGCCAAGGGCTGAGTGAAGTTTATATTTTGAAACTAAAAATGTAAATATTTTAATTGTTTTATATTGTTTGTGATGCAAAGGAAAGTATCCGAAGGAAAAGAAAAATCCCATTGTAACATTGAAATTTGTACATATTGTTATATTTTTTTAATGAGTTGGACAAAGGAATGAGAAGGCAGAAGCCAAAGAGTCATTGTTGTTCACTCCAAATTCCTTGTAGAATACAAATAGTCATGTGATAAACTCTATGTCTAATATCAACTTGATATGCATAACGAGGTAAGAGAGAGTAAGGATAGAGAATGCAGAGTATAGAAGATTGAGGCAGAGAAGATAAGGAAGAGAGGAGCAGAAAGAGATGCTACAAAACAGAGCTGATATCTAACGTAAATCAGCAGACATTTCTTTTAATAAATTGAGGAAGTTGGAGCTTCCCTATCAAGTTGAAGCTTGATAGCTATCAGTTGTAGCTGATTGAGGTTGGAGCCTCCTGTAGGTTGGTGCCTGTAGAAAAATAGTGGTGAGAGGAAGTTGGAGCTTGCCTTTTCATCACAACAATAATAAGTTGTGGTTTTCTCCCTTTATGGGTTTCCACTTACATCTGATGTCTCTATGTGTGTTGCTTATATGTTGATATGATCCACTCAATCTGTTTAATTGTTTGCTGCTCTCACAATAAGGTTGATGTCACATTAATTTAATACTTGCTGCAACATTTTAAGACTGTTCACATATTAAGCTGTAAATAAGTTTGATGAAATTTTAAAAAAATGATGCATGTGTTAAACTGATTCAACCCTCCCCCCCCCCCCTCTCATTTTAACCAAAGATTCAACAATTGGTATCAAAACAGGTTCCTTTTGTACCAGTTTAACCACTGAAAGGAGTTCCTAGGCCCCAGGATGGCTAGTTAAGAAGGAAGCTCAACCAATAAAGCCCCTTTCTTCACTGGTGCTAATTATGCCTTCTGGAAAATCAGAATGAGAGCATACATAATGTCTCTAGGAATAGAGGTATGGGTTGCTGTAGAATTTGGATATGCCCCAAAGGCAACTGACCCAGAAAGAGAAGCTAAACAAGAATTTGTAGCAAATGCAAAGGCCATGAATGCAATCTTAAGTGGACTTTGTGAGGCTGAATTTATCAAAATAATGCACAGTAAGACTGCCAAAGATATGTGGGACACTCTAGAGAATATCCATGAGGGAAATAAAAAGGTAAAGACTGCCAAAATTCAAGTATATAGAGCCTAGTTTGAAAATTTAAAAATGAATGATGATGAAGATGTTGGCAGCTTCTTCTTAAAAGTTGCAGAAATTGTTAACAATATGAAAGCTCTTGGAGAAACCATACCAGAAATTATAATTGTGCAAAAGATTCTAAGATCTCTTCCATCCAGGTTTAATCCCAAGGTGTCTGCAATAGAAGAAACAGTTGATTGGGAGACCTTGACTATGAACCAGTTACTTGGAAATCTAACAGCCTATGAGATGAGACTCCCATAGAAGAAGCCAAGTACGAGGGAGACAGCTTTTAAAACAGAAAAGAAGAAAGAAGAAAAGGAAGATACATGTTCTTCCTCTGATGAAGAAGAGGCTAAATTTGTCAAGAAACTGGATAGAGGCTCAGGTAAATACAAAGGTAAACTTCCTTTCAAATGCTTTAACTATGGAAGAGTTGGACACTATGCTGCTAAGTGTCCTCACAAGAAAGTAAGGAATCAGGCTCAAGAATCAGAGAAAAATACATCAAAGAACTGGCAGAAAGGAAAGAAGTTCAGCAGAAAATCCTTCTATGCTCAACAAGACAGCAGTACATCTGAAGACTCAGATGAACCCTCAAGTGAAGAAGGAACCTCTGAATTTTTATTGATGGCCATAGAAGAACTTGAAAGACTCCTGCTAGAAGATGAAGAAGAATAAGGTGAAGTCGACCTTGAGGGGGAGCTAAGAAGTGCTCTGGAGGAGATTGATAGACTCAAACTGAAGTGCAGAAAACAAAAGGACATTCTCCTCAAGTATGTACGAGAAGAACAGAATTCAGAAGTCCTCATGCAGCTAAAGATAGAGCTTGAAGAAGCCAAGAAGATAGAAGACATGTTACTTAAGAAAATCAAGGATAAAACTCAGGAACAAGAGAAGTTGGAAGAAGAAGTAGTATGTCTGAGGAAGAAATTAGAAAATGCTCAAAGGAAAGTGTCTATAAATTCTTCTCAAACAACAAGCTCTGGTAAGTTGAACGAAATTCTGGATGCTCAAAGATCTCCTCTAATAAAAACTGGGATAGGCTATGAAGGAGAATCAAGTAAAAGCAAAGAAAAGGAAAACAAAAATATTATTTTTGTAAAAGCAAAGAAGGCTGATGAAGCAGCTCAAATAAATTCTACAAAAGAAGAAACATGTAATGAGGGAGACAGAAACCAGAAGAAACCTCTAATAACAAAGAATGAAATAAATACTCAGACAACAGAAAAAGGCTCATATACCCTTGAGTATGTCAAATTTGGAAGCCATTAAAGGAGATTCTTCTCTCCTATGAAAAATGCCACTTGTTATGCCTGCCACAAGCTAGGACACATTGCTACATACTGTCATACAAGGAGGAGTAATTCAAACCAGCAAAAGATGCAAATAGTGAAGAGACTGTCTCAAGCAAACAAATGGAGAAGACAACCTCACATCAGGTATGCAAATTGTTTCTATGGTTACTGTTTTTATTGTAAGGAATTTGGCCATAAAATCATTGAGTGCAGAAAATATGGACAAAGATTGATGCTCAAGACCTCAAGGAGGTTTATGAATCAAGGAAATTTTACTCATACTCACAATTCTGCAAAAATCATAATCAAATGTTGTGTATGCAATAAAATTGGACATATGCCTTCCAAATGTCCTCTCAGAAGATGTAGTTCATCATCTCACAAAAGGATGCCTCCAGTGGAAAAAGAAGGTGAATAAATGTGACCTAGCTCTAACTGCTCAAGACCTGAAAAGCCAGTGGTATTTGGACAGTGGCTGCTCAAAACATATGACTGGAGACAGAAGCAAGTTTATAAATTTTGATGAAAAGAAATCTGGCAATGTTACTTTTGGAAATGATAAATCAGGAAAAATCAAAGGAAAAGGCTCAATCAGCCAAGATAATGGCAGAGGAAAGGCCCAAGATGTACTATTTGTAGATGGGTTGAAAGCAAACTTACTGAGTGTCAATCAAATGTGTGATAAAGGCTGTGAAGTTCTTTTTAGAGCACAAGACTGTGAAGTCAGATCAAGCACCATAGGTAAGACTCTGCTCAAAGGAGTTCGAACAGAGAGTAATGTTTACATAGTGAAAGAGGAAGATGAAGCATGCCACCTTAGCAAACTTGAGGAGTCATGGTTATGGCATAAGAGTTTGGGACATCTCATCTTCGATCATATCATCAGACTAATCAAGAAGAAAGCTGTCAGAGACATGCCAGAAATAAAAAGGCCTTCTAATACCATATGAAAATCTTATCAATTGGGCAAACAGACCCGCACATCATTTAAGGCCAAAGATGAGTTATCAACAAGAAGACCACTCCAGCTTGTGCACATGGACCTGTGTGGACCTGCAAGAACTAAAACACCAAGTGGAGAATCCTACTTCATGCTGATAATAGATGATTTCTCCAGAATGACATGGGTTGCATTTCTCAAGAATAAATCGGAAGCTCTGGGAAAATTCAAAATATTCAAAGCTTTAGTAGAAAATCAGACAGGATGCAAGCTAAAATGCATCAGATCAGACAGAGGAGGTGAATTCATAGATTATGACTTTGCAGACCTATGCAATGAACATGGCATAAAGCAACAATTTACTATTGCAGGGACACCTCAGCAGAATGGAGTAGCAGAGAGACAAAACAGATCTGTACAACAAATTTCCAGAGCCATGATGCAAGAGAGTAATATTCCTTAAACCTTCTGGGCAGAAGCAGTACACACAGTCGTGCATATCCTTAACAAAGCTCACTTAAGGCCAAGCGGTGACAAGACTCCCTATGAACTATGGCATGGGAAACCAGCTTCAATAAAACATTTTAGAATCTTTGGAAGCAAGTGTTACATAAAGAATAATTATGAAAATCTTGGGAAATTTGATGCAAGAGTAGATGAAGGGATATTTCTAGGATATGCTTCCAAAAGTAAAGGGTACAGGTGCTACAACAAGACTCTTCGAAAAATTGTAGAAATCATTGACGTGAGATTTGATGAAGAACTTCCAAACAATACAAGAGGTACAGACTGCAGCAGTCCTTCAGACCACCATGAAGAAGAAAAACAAGATGATGATGAAACAAGCAAGACAACAGAAGATGCTGAGCTAAGCTCTAAAGCCCCTTCTAGATACACTCAGAAGAACCATCCTGAAGATCAGATCATAGGAGACAAGAGAGTAGGGGTCCAGACAAGAAGGTAGTTAACTGAACAGACAGAAGAGGTATACATAGCCATGTTATCACAAATAGAGCCAAAGGAATTTGAAGAAGCCAACAAGGACAAGTCTTGGGTGAATTCTATGAATGAAGAATTGGACCAAATTGAGAAGAATAATACCTAGGAACTAGTTCCTAGACCCACTGAGAAAAATGTCATAGGCTCAAAATGGGTATTCAAAAATAAAATGAATGAGGAAGGACAGGTAATCAGGAATAAAGCCAGACCTGTCTGCAAAGGATATTCACAAATCGAAGGACTTGATTACGATGAAACATTTGCCCCTGTAGCCAGAATGGAAGCCATCAGAATGTTTCTGGCCTTTGCATGCTACCAAAACTTCAGGGTATATCAAATGGATGTGAAGTCTGCATTTCTGAATGGAGATCTAGAAGAAGAAGTCTACATGGAACAACCAAAAGGCTTCTCATTAATAGACAAAGAAGACTATGTATGCAGACTAAAGAAGGCTCTATATGGACTAAAACAAGCTCCTCGTGCTTGGTACTCAAAGCTGGATAAATACTTGCAAAACCAAGGCTTTAAGAGAGGAGGAGCAGACAACAATCTATACATAAAAGCCCATGAAAATTACCTCCTCATTGTTGTAGTATATGTTGATGACATTATGTTTGGAAGCAACAGAGATGAGCTAGAAAAAGGGTTCGCTAAGGAGATGAAATCAGAGTTTGAGATGTCTATGATTAGAGAGCTCAGTTTCTATTTAGGACTTCTAATTCAGCAAAAGAACACAAGTACATTCATATCACAGGAAAAATACTTAAAAGAAATGTTGAAAAAGTTCAAAATGGAAGACTGCAAACCTGTGTCAACTCCCATGATCACGGGATGCAAGTTGTGTACTGATGATGGATCTGCTGATATAGATCAAAAACTCTACAGATCCATGATAGGAAGTCTATTGTATCTGACAGCATCAAGACTAGACATCATGCTAGTAGTAGGACTAGTGGCTAGATATCAAGCAACACCTAAACAAAATCACCTTCTAGCAGTCAAAATAATATTCAGATATCTACAAGGAATTGCACAGTATGGACTTTGGTATCCAAAAGGCAAAAGCTTCACTTTGACAGCATACATAGATGCAGATTGGGCCAGCTGTGTGGATGACAGGAAAAGCACAAGTGGAGGTGCATTCTATCTAGGAGAAAGTCTGGTGGCATGGCTAAGCAAGAAACAAACATCTATTTCTCTATCTACAGCAGAAGAAGAATACATAGCAGCAGCAGCATGTTTTACACAAGTCATGTGGATGAAGCAAACCCTCTAAGACATGAAAGTAAGCATTGATGAACCTATCTCAATCAAATGTGATAATAGGAGTGCTATAAGCATATCAAAAAATCCTATGCTTCATTCAAAAACTAAACATATCCCAATTAAGTATCATTTTCTCTGAGAACAAGTAGCTCAAAAGGTAGTAAAGCTGGAGTATGTACCAACAAAAGAACAGACAGCAGATATATTTACCAAACCCCTTGCTAGAGAACCATTTGAATATTTGAGAGATAGACTAGGGGTAGTATCTGTAGATGCCACTCTCTGATATGAAGAGAAAGCACAGTTTCAGGGGAGAACAGAAACGAAAATATCATTCCAGGGGGAGATCAGCTAGTAAGGGAAGCATGAAACAGGTCCTCAGGATCAAAGGATTATGGCAAGAGTACATCCAGCATAAAAGAGTCAATGAAAAGGATAGAGGATTAGTATTTTGGTTTACTCTTGAAACATTATACTGAGCATTGAAGCAATATCTTTTTCTCTATAATTGAATGCCTTTCGTAAGTCAGCATTTATATATCTTCAAGGCCTTTGACTTAGGATTATTCATAAACTGTGTGAAGTTTGGTTACTGAGCCTTCAATCAAACAAATTTAAGTTGTGTGGAAGATTATCATGATAGAACAGTTAAAATATCTAGAGTATGAAGGACTATTTGATCAGTAAAGATAAATTGACCATTGACATACATACCTCCTTATGTCATGAAGAAAATAGCATTATTGATAAGTGAGTTTGAATAATACATTGAATGTGTCTAGCCTCAAGGGTTTGTTCTTGAAAGTGAAGTGTGCACGCAGTAAAGTTGGTATTTGGTCTCTTAAATTGAAAGATCACCTAATCTCACAATAAGTTGTTCACAACAACAATAAGGACATTTCAGCTATTAACTGTAATATCATTATCAGCATCCTAGCTCATATCATCACCAACAGGCAAGAAAAGTGAATCACAGCTATAAAAGATATATTGGCATTCCAATAATGCATCCTTGATTATACGAATCTGATTATATGTGGTTTTCATCACCTGTGTAGACAAGTTCAAATATTCTCAAAAGTGTTCTCTCAACAACTCGTGTACACCAGTTTGAAGCAGCAGGGTACAAAGTCAAAAGAAGAAGGCCTAAACACATCTCAGAGAGAGGAAATGAAGAGATAGAAAGCACACTAGGAAATGTGAAACCCTTTGCCATTGATGTCAAAGGGGGAGGAAAAGCAAGTAACAGAAGATAGGATCCTCTAAAAGAAGCCAAGCAAAGGAAAACTTGGAGGAAGCATTGGAGTATTGGTGAAGGTGTTGCCATCAATGCCAAAGGGAGAGACTATTGGAAATGTTGTCATTGATGAAAAAGGAGCGGAGAGCTAGCAGAGGCAGCAAAAGGACAAGAATTAGTCAAGGAGCAGAGGAAGCAAAAGGACAAGAATTAGTCAAGGAGCAGAGGAAGCAAAGGCAGTGAATTGAGAGGTTCAATAAGAAATTGTATGAGTTTGTGTGGGCATGTATGAATAAGACTCTGTAATGGCTCATCTCCCCTTTATAATAATTCTATGGTGACTGAATACATATATGCCTGTATAGCGGAATTCCTCAAAGAGGAGACAGTTCTGTTGAAACTTGTAATCAAAGAAAATAGTTGTAATACTCTGCGCAAAAGGTGGAGGTCGATTTTTATGTAATCACGGTTAAAGGAGGCTCGATTCCCTTAAGTTCCTGAGCTACTATAGTGTGGAGGAAGTCGAAATCCTAGTCTCTACGTGGAAAGTGATATTAATATAAGCTTGTGTGAGTATTGCGAAATGGAAGTGTTATGGCATAACAGAGTATGAGCACAGGTTGAATATGAAAGCAAGAATAGAATCGATGGAAAGGCATGGTGCATTGAGGAGTTATCATTCTCCACGTAACAGTTGTCTATACCTGTAGAGATGAGTCGTTGGTAATTGCAGTATGGACCAAGAAATTATGTTGAGGAATTGCACAAGAAAGGAAGAGTTCATATATATATAAGAGTGACAGAACCCTGAGGGAAAAGGAGAGGAACCACGAGCACTGTGAACAGTGACAGTGGGTTTGCAAAACCAACCCCACCCATATCACACCGCCTTTGTACAGTAAGCTGTATTTCCAATTCGAACGCGATCAATGCCATAGGCTACACGTGGCCTTAAGCGGTTTGGAGATACCACTCTCATCGCGAGTTAAAAGCCCATGCATCTAAGTCATGCGAGATTTGATTGAGGACGTCGGATCATCTGAAGCAGTGGGACGTGTTGTCCACCATTGGATGTGGAAGGGTCGTTAGTGCGGGGCCCAGTTCTAATTTATATTGATCGGGACTGTTCAAACTATGGTTGCGAGTTTAACCAAGGTATGTCCGATGTGGTTGAGTTTTGTTATAATGCTTCCAAAATTGAAGAAGGCCGTAATATATATATGGATATATTGTAGTGCACATATAATGGTTGTATATGCGAATTTGGCACAATATGAATTGTGTGAAAAGGTCAAAGGACAGTTGCAATTGAAATGTTCTATGAACATTTAATTAAGGTCACGTATACATGTAGATTGACTCTAAGTCGAGATTGAGAAGGGAGTTAACATGATGTGAGGACTCCACATGTGGAGATCGATGGGTTATATGCAATACGAGGTTTAACCTTAGGCCAACGAAAAATAGAGCTCCCACCTGCAAAAGAATTATAAGAGGGTGTATTGTATGGTTTTATAACCCTTGAAATTCCGAATTTTTAAGCCGGATAGGAGGTGTGTGGTTTCTTAACTAAAAGAGGATTTTTATTTAATATCCCAATCTCAGATTGAGATATTAATATACACAGATGTAATTAATTTGTCAGTTAAAGGGAAGCAGAGTATGTTGAGGTTGCCAGAATGTGAAGTTGATTGGGCAAGAAACTTTGGATGCATTTTACACACAGATTGAGATTGAAATAATCCGAAGTCTGGGACTGTGGGTTAACCCCTGCACCAAATATTAATATTATTGAATATCTATTTAATGTAGTGCATGTGTGGGCCCATAAAACGAAATGCAATATAAAAACATCCTAGTACCAAAGGAGGTTCACGTTATACACCCATGGTTGTAATGTTATAAGTGCTTGTGCATTGGTTTAAAGGCATCGAACCATTTGTTAGAGTATTAAGAGCTTAAGTCGGAAGATACATGATTTTTATAGTCTTAAGGTTAAGACTTACATAATTTTATATTTGCCAAAATGTGAGTTACATCGAATCAGATTTGAAATCTGGGGAATGTGGTTTTGATAACCATCAGATGTGAAAAGAAAAGCCTTCGCATACATTGATTTAATTTTCCAGTGGAAAATTAGAAGAAGCTGCAATTTTTATATAATGAGAGTTTGAGATTTATTGGGGAACTAAAACTATAAAACAAGTATATATATGCAGCAGATACACAACTACAGTGAACTTGGAGAATATGGACTTGACAGAGGTAAACAGAGATTGCAAAGTTGAAGAGATGTGTAGCAAAGGGATTCAAAAGTGCAGTGAACAGGTGGAATATGCAGAAGACAGTGAACAAAGAATTTAGGAAAGTTGCATGACTGCTACAGAAAGGACAAAACGAGCAAGCCAAGGGCTAAGTGAAGTTTATATTTTGAAACTAAAAATGTAAATGTTTTAATTGTTTTATATTGTTTGTGATGCAAAGGAAGGTATCTGAAGGAAAAGAAAAATCCCACTGTAACATTGAAATTTGTACATATTGTTATATTTTTTTAATGAGTTGGACAAAGGAATGAGAAGGCAGAAGCCAAAGAGTCATGGTTGTTCACTCCAAATTCCTTGTAGAATACAAACAGTCATGTGATGAATGCTATATATAATATCAACTTGATATGCATAGCGAGGTAAGAGAGAGTAAGGATAGAGAATGCAAAGTATAGAAGATTAAGGAAGTGAAGATAAGGAAGAGAGAAGCAGAAAGAGATGCTACAGAACAGAGCTGATATCTGAGGTAAATCAGCAGACATTTCTTTTGATAAATTGAGGAAGTTGGAGCTTCCCTATCAAGTTGAAGCTTGATAGCTGTCAGTTGTAGCTGACTGAGGTTGGAGCCTCCTGTAGGTTGGTGCCTGTAGAAAAACAGTGGTGAGAGGAAGTTGGAGCTTGCCTTTGCATCACAACAATAATAAGTTGTGGTTTTCTCCCTTTATGGGTTTCCACTTACATCTACCTATCTCCATGTGTTTCTTATATGTTTATATGATCCACTCAATCTGTTTAATTGTTTGTTGCTCTCACAGTAAGGTTGATGTCACATTAATTTAATACTGGCTGCAACTTTTTAAGACTGTTCACATATTAATCTGTAAATAAGGTTGATGAAAACTTAAAAATATCATGTATGTGTTGAACTGATTCACCCCCCCCTCCCCCTCCCCCACCCTCCCCTCTCAGTTTAACCAAAGATTCAACAAGTTTATGATGTGTATGGTTACAAATATTAAAATATTGTAGTTTATATCTAGTATATTTATAATATATCAACCCAATGGATTATAAACCTAAGGGATTAATATTAAAACCTAGGATTAATGTCATATGCGAAAAATATCGTAAGTTCCCTAGAATTAATGTTATAAACCCTAAGATAAATATATGAAATCTAAAATTAATATTATAAACCATATTATATTATTATAAATATTAGGGATTAATATCATAAACCTAAGGTATTATTCACCTACGAGACTACAAACCTAACACTATAAATACTAATATCAAACCCACTATAAATATTATATTATGAGCTATGCTATTATACTATGTTATAAAATACACTATATTAATATTTTTAACTCTACACATCCTCAACTATACTATACTCGGTTGGTAATATTTTTAGCCATAATGTTAAAAATATTATACTATACTATATTATAAATACTATTATAAATCCAATACTATAAATACAAATATTAAACCAATATTATAAGCACTACAATTAAATTCAATATTATGAGCCAAAATATTATAATCTTTAAAGCTTCTGTACTATAAATGCCTTGGTTTTATAATATTGATCCCTTAGTTTTATTAATGTGTTGGGTTTATTAATAGTCATTTTGGTTTATAATATTATTATCCCTTGGGTTTATTAATCCATTGAGTTTACTATATGAATACCAAGGGTTTATAATATTAATCACTTGGTTTTTTAATAGTGATGCTTTGGTTAAGAATGCTTTTGGTTTATAATATTAATCCCTTGGATTTATAATGTTAATACCTTGGGTTGATAAAATTAAATCATTAGATTAATAATATTCATCCATAGAGTTATTAATAATTTGGGTTTATAATATTTATTCCTCGGATTTATAGTATTAATTGATCGAGTTATAGTATTAACCCCCTGGGTTAATAATATTAATCCGTTTGGCTATAATATTAATCCCTTGGGTTATAATATTAATAATTTTATGACTTTATAATATTAGGTTTTCTAATATCGTGATGCTAGAATGATATAGGAATCATTTTAGTGTTGCATTATGACACATTGTCTCAATGTGACAATCAATCTCATAATGATTGTCACAATATTATATCAAATTGCGATTTATTCAATGTTATAATGTGACATTACAAATTTAGTGTTTAATGTTAGGGTTTCTAAAATTGGGTGTATAATATTGGGGTTTATAATATTGTATTTAATATTGGGTTATAGTATTTAGGTTTAATATTGCATTTACAATATTGGGTTTGGAATATTGGGTTTTATAGTCTTAGTGTTTATAATATTAATCCTATGGTTTATAATATTTATTGTACGGTTTATAAAATTATTTGTAGGGATTGTAATATTAAAATAAGGGTTTATATTATTTGGTTTTATAATGTTTGAGTTAATAATGTTTGGATTTATATGAGTGTTTAATATTGTGATATTGGAATGGTAGGGAAATCTATCAAATATTAGAGAATCGCAATTATTGTCACAATGCCACATTACATTGCAATTTATTCAATCTCACATTGTGACACTGAAGAAATTTAGGTTTTATATTCCAGTTTATGATATCGGGTTTAGGGTTTATAATCATAAGGTTTATAATTATAGGGTTCATAATATTAATCCCTTGCGTTTATTAATCAACTCAGTTTATAATATTATTAGTGTCATGGATTTATAATGTTAACAATCTCTTGGGTTTATAATATTAAACCCTTGGGTTTATTAATCCTTATGGTTCATACTATTCATCCTTAGGATTTATGTATCCTTTGGGTTTATAATATTAATACAAAGAATTCATAATATTAATCACTCGAGTTTTAATATTAATAACTTGGGTTTATAATATTAATCTCTTGGGTTTATATTATTAATCTCTTAGGTTTTTAATATTAATATCATGGTTTATAATATTAATACATTGAGTTTTTAAGATTAATCCATTGAGTTTGTAATATTTTTAATCGATTGGATTTATTAATCCCTGGTATTATAATGTTAAACTCTCTTGTTTTTAATAAATCAGTGTCTTGGGTTTGTAGGTTTAATATTATTTATTGGCTTTAATATTAATCCTAGTCTTTAATATTAATAATCCTTCGGTTTAATAATCCTTGACTTTATAATATTATTATCCCTTAGGTTTATTCATCTCTTGAGTTTATAATATTAATCTCAAGGTTTTATAATATTAATCGATTGGTTTTTTAATATTATTGCCTTGGGTTTATAATATTAATCCTTTCAAATTATAATATTAATAATCCTTGGATTTGTAATATTAATTCGAACAGTTTATAATTTTAATCCTATGGGTTTATAACGTTATTAATACATTAGGTTTATAATGCTAATTCCTTGGTTTTATTAATACCTTTGTTTTATAATATTAATATGTCAATCTTATTACGGTTTATTATATAATCTCTTAGGTTTACTAATATTTTGGGTTATTGGGTTTATAATATAGTATTTAGTATAAAATGATGAAAGAACATTGATTATTGTGGTTATACACCTCCTTCATATACACTAATCAACAGATATGAACCACATTTATTAATGTGGTTGTTGTAAGGTTTATAACATTTGGGGCTATAATATTTCTGTTCACTTTATAATATTCAATGTTTAATATATATTGGGTTTATAATATTTGGTTTTAATATTATGATTAATATTATCGATTAATATGTACAATTATAATATATGCTGTAATATATAAGGTTTATAACTAGATTTAATATTTTGGTTTATAATATTTGGGTTTAATATTAGGGTTTACAATATTGTGTTAATATATAATGTTTATAACATTGGGTATTATAATATTCGTGTTCATAATATTGGGTTTTATTTAAGCGTTTATAATAATGTGTTTAATTTTTGTATTTATAGGATTGGATTTATAATAGTATCTATAATATAGTATAGTATAATATTGTTAACATTATGGTTAACAATATTATAAACTCAAGGGTTAAAAATATTAGTATAGTATAGTTTAGGATGTGTAGGGAACTAAAAATATTAATATACTATAGTTTATAATATAACATATTTATAATATCGCATATCTTGTACTATGATATTTATAGTGGGTGTAATATTAGTATTTATAGTATGATTTTCGTAGTCTCCTAGGTTTAATAATACCTTGGGTTTATGATATTAATACCTTGTATAGTAATATAATATGGTTTATAATCCATTTAGTTTATAATATTAATCCCTCAGGTTTATTAATTCATTGGATTTATCACATTAATCACTTGGGTTTATAATATTGATCCTAGGGTCCATAATATTAATATTAGGGTCTATATTCCTAAGGTTTAATATTAATCTTAAGGTCTAATGTTATTCTATTAGGTTTATATTCCCTCGAAGTTTTAATGTTAATCCAATGGCTATATTAATCTCGAGTTTATAATCCCTTGGGTCAACCATGGTTAACTATGGTCTAACGTCACATTGTGACAAAGGTTCTCTCAATATGAAAAACAATCATGGTCAACCATGACCCAACATCACATTGTGACAAATATTTTCTCTTTATGAAAATCAACCATGGTCAACCATGTTTGTCTTAGGGTTTATAACATTTATCTTAGAGTTTATATACCTTTGGTTTAAAATATTAATTCTTTTGGTTTTTTATATTGATTCCTTGTTTTTGTTAGTGCATTGTGTTTATAATATCAATCTCTTTGCTTTATTAATCTAAGGGTTCATATTCATAGGGTATAATATTATTTATATGGTTTAAAATATTAATCCTAAAGTTTTATATAGATTCCTTGGGTTTATAATCCATTAGGATTATAATGTTAATCATAGGGTTTATATTCCTAGGGTTTAATATTAAGCCTAGTGTTTACAATCTTGATCCCTTGAGTTTATTAATTTTAGGGTTTATATTCCTATGGTTTAATATTCACCCTAGGGTTTAATGCTATTTCCATGAATTTTTAATATTAATCAGTTTCGTTTATAATATTAATCGTAAGGTTCATGATATGAATCTTAGGGTGTAATGTCTATTTTATGGTTTATAATATATATCTTAAGGTCAATATCCCTTGGGTTTATAATGTTAATCCCTTGGGTTTAATATTATTCCATTGGGTTTATAATCATTTGTGTTTTTAGCATTAATACCTTGGGTTTATTAATCTCTTGGGCTTATAATATCAATGGTTTCACATTGTAACATTGGAATGGTATAAAAAAGTATCTCACATCACATTGTGAAAAACATTGTCTCAATATGAATATAAGTCCAACAATCATTATCACAATTTTACATTACATTGTAATTTATTCAATGTCACATTGTTACATTACAAAAATTCGGTTTAATACAAGGTTTATAATATTGGGGTCTTTTAATATTGAACTTATAATATTAAAGTTTAATATTGCATTTATAAATTGTAGTACTAGGGTTTATAATATTAGACTTAGGGTTTAATATGAATCCCTTGGATCTATCAATCCCTTGGGTTTCTAATATTAATCTTTTGGTTTTATCAATCTTTTAGGTCTATAATATTAATCTGTTGGGTTTAAATTTATTCCCCTTAGTTTATAATCCATTTATTTTGTTATATTAATCCCATAGGTTTATTAATTCCTTGGATTTATAGCATCAATCTCTTGGGCTTATAATATTAATCTTAAGGTTCATAATATTAATATTAGGGTTTATATTTCTAGAGTTCAATATTAATCTTAGGATCCAATTTTATTCCCTTAAGGTTATATTCCCTCTTGTTTTTAATATTAATCCAATGAGTTTAGTAATACCTTGGGTTTATAATATTGTCCCTAGGCTTTCTAACATTAATCATAGAGTTTATATTTCTAAAATTTAATATTAAGTCTATGGTTTATAATATTAATGTGAGGGTCTAATATAAATCCATTTAGTTTATAATCCCTTGGGTTGATTAATCCATTGGGGTTTTTATCTATTTGGTTCTTAATATGAATATTTCTTGAGGTTTATAATATTCATCCTTTGAGCTTATAGTATCAATCCATTTTGTTTATAATATTTATCTTTTTTACAAATAATAATTATATTAATTATTAATTATTAATAATTTATAATAATTGTTAATAATTATAATCATTGATAATTAATAATAATTATTAACTATTGACTATTAGTTACTAATAATTTATAATTTTTAATATCATAATTTTTAATTTTTAATATTAATATTAATATTAATTTTATTCATTAATTATAAATATTTATATTTATATTTATGTGATTAATACCAACATCACATTAATATATTTATAAAATTAATGGGCTAATAAAAGTATATTAATAATGGTGAGAGATAAATAATTATTATTAATACTATTATAACATTATATTAATTTTTAACAAGTACAAATAATTAATATTGAATATCCACATTAACACTACAGGTCTAATAATTATTAATGTGATTGATAAATTCCTATTTGAATATATAACCATATTAATAAATATGGTTGTGCTGCTTATATTATGATTCATTTAATCAACAAAAATTTGGTTACTCTATAATACTGGATGGCGGACAATAATAAGGGTCATTAACTTTTGGGAACTTGTCCGTGACTTTTTGAAAATCAAACAATGCAGATATATTTTACATAATCAGCTTACAAATCCTAATGAGGATAAGTACAGAAAAGATTAGAGGAGGGGATATGTAATACCCAATAGATTGACATGGTCCCACTAAATTATAATAAAATAATAATAATAATAATAATAAAATAAATAAATAAATAAATAAGCTGCATTAGTTTATAATTTTTGGTTTTTGACCTCACGTATTTTTTGACAGTTTCTTCCCAGCACTCGAGTTATAAAAGGAGGAAGAGGATCAAAATCAACTCATGTAAGCGAGTGTTCACATGAAGAGATTCTCAACCTTTCTTCAGTGGAACGAGAGCTCACCCTAGTAGGCAAAACCATCTTCGGTGGTCTCCCCGATCAGCTTAGTTGGCTCAGCTTATTTTAATTTTTAAGTAGAGAAAGAGTTTGTGTATTTATATCTTCTAAATTGAAGTGTCTGAGATATTTCTAGATTGAAGAGTCCAAGATTTTCTTTTGCAGGGATTTTCCAGTATTTATTAGTGATCCAGTTGACCACCAGTCGAGGGCATCAGAAAAGAGATATACATGATAGTGTTCTTGAAGGTCGAGCATCTGTCGGTCGACCAACAACCTCTTCACAACCTCTTTGTGATGGAGATCTTCCCTCTTTGTCAACTCAGGCATAGCATAAGGGAAGGCCAACATCTGTCAATTTCAAAGCCGCAGTGTGCACCATCAGCAAAGGATATCGTGGTCTCGTTGGGTGGAAAAGAGGTGTGATCTGTCTGTAGCCTCTGCGCAATACATGAGGGCGTTGATACCCTGCAAAACCACGATGATATGTCTGTAGCCTCTTCGCAATACACGATGGTGTCCAACCCCTATAGTACCACTCCATCGTGCCACAACGTTAAACGAGGCTCATGACATCAGCAGTGGTCTGCGAATTTCGTAACCGGACATGCATCCATGGAGGTAAAAACAATTAATTGCTGCATCCATCAACTAGGATATGTTTAAGCCAAGAAAGCTTCATGTTTGAAAAGCCTTGGTTTCGTTATGCCCAGAAGCTTCTTGTTTAAAGACCCTGTTTGATGTCGTCGGCACCGTCAATTTCTTCTCTCTGATAGCTTGCCAGCCGACAGTAGTTCCATTGAATGACTTCAAGCAACGCTCTAAAACTCCATTGCGTTTTTACTCCAGTTTTCTAGATTGAAATATTCACGGTCCAATCTAGTAGGTGTTTGAAGAGGTTTTTCACGTGAGATCCCAAATTCTGAACCGAAATTTGCCCATTTCCACTGGGGGTCAAGTCAGTTATGATTAACCAATATATTTTTGTGGTTGGGGCAGCGGGCACTTCTGGAAAGAATATGCAATCCAGAAATGGGATTTTTTAATGTATGGTTCTTCGTCAATTTTATACAGAGGACAGAGACAGAGCAGCAAGGGCAGAGCATAGAGAACAGGGACAGTGGGCAGAGCAGCTAGTTTTCAGTGGATAGCGGGCAGAGCAGCTAGTTTTCAGTGGATAGCGGGCAGAGCAGCAAGGACAGAGCAGCAAGTTTTCAGTGGTCAGACCAACAGAGATTGAAGAGTTAAGCATAAAACAAAGGGTCAGTTTTGGGCAGAGATTTTGATTTCCCTTAATATCATCATGAGAATGGAGCAAGAAACTTTAGAACCCGTAGAAACAAATGATATAGGGCAAGTGAAAATTGCCTCATCAACGAAAACTGGGAAGTGGGTTTGGGTCAATGCCAAACAATATCAGGGCATTTTAAAAAGGAGACTAGCTCGTCTAAAATGGGAGCAGACAAAGAAGAAAAAGTCTCAAAGGGAGAGTATTGTTCGCAAGAAACAACATTCAAACAAGTTTTCTTCGCAAGCATGTCACAACAAGTCCAAAGGAAAAGGAAAAGTTAGTGATGAGTATGCTTTATATAGTCCCACATCCACACCTCTCACTTGGTCATCTGACCTTTATGTGAGAGAACTCTTAAATGTAAAAGAAAGGTTGGAAGTAGTAGAAGCTAAAGCGCTGGAAAGAGATTGTACAATCCATATAATAACAGCTGAAAATCAGGCTTTAGCAGAAAGCAACAAAGTTCTGAAGGAGCAAGTGTCATTACTGCAGGAAGCTCTCCGAATAGGGAAAACAGAATGGCAATGCATGAAAGCGGAGGTGCAAAACATGAAGAAATTTGCAGTGGAAAACACAGAGGTGATGAATGCGAAGCCACCCCAGGATAAGGGGAAAGCAGTTGCTCAAATAGACAACAATGAAGAAACATCAAAAGAAGGGAGGAAAGAAGATCCCACAAAACTTTCCAAAACTTGGGCTCAAGTTGTTGGCAATTCTGCTAAGAGGGAAGGAGAAACAAACATCCAGGTTAACAACATGCAAGATAGAGAAAGCAAGGAAAGACTGGATAGAGCAACAAACATAATTATTAAAGGGGTGAAAGAGTATGGTAAAAATGAATGTACTCTTGACCTTGCAAGAGACTTCTTGAAAGACAAACTCCAATGGCAAGGACGAGTATGTCAAGCATGGAGAGTAGGTAAGCTCAACGGTGAGAGAGCCAGGCCCATAAAAGTCATCTTGCCCAACTTGCATGATAAAGATATCATTCTGAGAAAAAAACAACTCTTAAGGGGTTCTCGGTTTTTTATAGAAGAAGATTTAACTGTAAGACAGCAAGAGGAAAGGAGGGATGAAATGACAAAAGTTAGGGCAGCAAGAGATGAGGGAAAAAGAGCATGGATTTATAAAGGTAAAGCCGTGATTGCGCAATTTGGACCTCCTTCCAAAACAATGCAACAAAATGATAACAAAGAAGAGGCAACAAACTCTTTAGCAAGAAATGAGGAAGAAAGGTCATTATGGGCAAGCAGGGACAAAGACTCAACTGTGAGTCTTGCATGTCAAAACAAATAACAATCAAGTCTTACCCAGGTTTCCTTAAGATTAGTTTGTTGGAACTGCAGGGGTTACCCATGGAGACGAGGACCTGGGTTAGGGCCTATTGCGGAAGGTAGAGACATAATTTGCCTCATAGAAACACATGAGCATGAAGGGTGTAAGACACCTTTGTTTGAAGGGTATTGGAAGATAGCAGTGTGGAACAAGGCAACAGGGAATGGCAAAGGGCACGGGGGTATCATGGTATTAGTAAGAGAAAAAGAAGGTCGTTTCATTCAGCTAGAAAAAGAAGACCCAAATAAACAATTTGTTTGGCTTAAAATATCAGAAAATGGAAATCTCATTAGAATTGCAGCATGCTATTTTGCACCGCAAGTTTAAAAAATCTACAAAAGTAGAGGGCTTGACCACAAAGATCCCTTTGCAGCCCTAAAAACGGATATTGCAATATATTCTCAGCTAGGTGAAGTCCTTATAGTGGGGGATTTCAATGCTAGAACTGCAAGTGAACAAGCTAGCATTATTTGTTGTAAAGAAGACAGTGACCCTATCTGGCTTTCAGAAGAGAGTAATCATCAGTGGAAACGAATTTCAGAGGATAAAGGCTGCAATATCTTTGGAGAACAACTGCTTATGCTATGTGGGGCTTTCGATTTAGTCATTTGTAATGGGTTGACTAAATGGGAAAAGTCCGGTAATTTCACTTGCAATACTTACAATGGAGCAAGTGTAGTAGATTATGTAATTTGCTCGCATAGTTTGTGTGAGAAAATGAAGGAAGTGTTGATTGGAGATCAAATTTGGGACTTAAAATCAGATCACAAGCCAATCTATTTAAGTTTCTCTTGGACCGGAAAAAAGCAATTGGGGTCGAAAAATCAATGTGTTCAACAAAATCCCCCAAAGGGCAGAATTCTTTTGAATCCAGCAAATTGTAATACCTTCAAAATAATGCTAGAGAGGCTCTTCAAGAAGGAGGAAATCCCATCTCATGGCCTTCATAGTCACAGATTAACACATTTAATTCAAAGCACACTTGCTGAGTGCAAAAGAGCAAAAATTAAGAAGTCCAAAAAAAATTGCTTTCCGGTTAATGCTTGGTTTGACGAGGAATGCAAAAAGGCAAGGAGAAGGTGGAAGGAATCAGACACGGATAACATAAAGCTCAAAGCTTACAAGCAGTTAGTAAAAAAGAAAAAAACCGATTTTATGGTTTCAAGGAGAGAAGAACTAATCTTCCTCGAGAAAAATAACCCCAAATTATTTTGGAAGGAGCTCCAAGCGAAAAAGGTGCAAACTGACAACAACATTACAGCTTCTAAATGGTTTGACTATGCAAGACAACTTTATGAGCAGGATCCCAAGGTTGACCCTCCTCCCTTGGTCAACACAGACACAAAACTCTTCACGGTGCAAGAGGTAGATATGGGTATCAAGAAGTTGGGCGCTGGAAAAGCAAAAGACTTAGATGAACTCCAAGCAGAGTATCTAAAGTGGGGCTTAAAATTTCTTTCACCTCACATCACAAAAATTTTCAACAACATCTTACAGCAGGGGTTCCCCACAGATTGGACAACTAGTATGGCAATACCTCTTTTCAAGAGTGGTGTCGTCAATAATCCTTCCAATTATAGAACCATAATGATAAACCCCTTGTTTGCAAAGTTATTTGGAAGCATGTTGGAAAAGAAAATTAGCAAGTGGGCAGAAGAAAGAAATAAACGTGCTAAAGGGCAAGCAGGTTTTAGGCCTAAACATTCCACAGTCGATCATTGTATAACTTTAAGGCACATCATTGAAAAAGGTTGGGAAAATAAGGAAGAAGTTTTTTGTTGCTTTGTTGATTTCAGAAAAGCCTTTGACACGGTTCCTAGGGATAAGCTTTGGGGCAGAATGGAGGAACTCGGGGTTCCCAAGCATTTGAGAGCAACTGTGCATAGGTTGTATGAAGAGGTGAAAGTCAAAATCAGAACTTCAGCTGGCATTTCTGAAAGTTTTAGAAGCGATATCGGGGTCAAGCAAGGTTGCCCATTGTCTCCTACCCCTTTTGGGTTATATATTGACAAGCTTGAAGAGTGGCTAAATTCGCAAGGGGGTGACGGTATCCATTTGGGCAAGTTCGTTATCAGGCTTCTTTTGTACGCAGATGACCTTATATTGATTGCTAATTCGGCTCTTGGTTTGCAAGAGCATTTACATTCCCTTGAGCATTTTTGTAAAAGTGTTGGGATGCAAGTCAATATTAGCAAAACGAAAGTAGTGGTTTTCTCTAACAAAAGAAAGCATAACCAACATAAGTTCTATTTTGGAGGCAGCATTTTGGAAGAAGTTGCAGATTACAAATACCTCGGAATTGACTTCAACAGAAATTTAAGTTGGGATGGTTGTAGAAAAAAAAGAACTTTAGGGGGTTGGAAAGCATTTTATGCTCTTCAAAACAGTTGTAGAGAGGCAGAGCTGTGGGACTGGAAAACCACCCTAACTCTTTTTGGGCTTTTAGTGATTCCGGTGATTCTCTACGGTTGTGAACTATGGGCTAGCAGCACAACCAAGATGCAGTGGAAACAAATTGAGAAAATTCAGAAACGTTTGATTACAAACAAATTCAAAATTAAAAGTGCAGTTCCTTATGCTATTCTGTTAAGTGAAACAGGGGCTGCTCCTATTGAAGCAATCGCTATGGTGCGAGTCATAAGGTATCCGAAAAAAATTGAGCAAATGGAAGAGGATAGATGGCCTAAGGTGGTGTTTAGTGACAGATTGTGTAAAAGACAGAAGACTTGGATGCGGCAGAATAACAAATGGTTTAGTAAATGGGGTATTTGCTTGAGCATGTGTCCTATAAACAGTAAAGAGATAAAAACTTTTGTTATGGATAAATTCCATAAACATACTTGGAAGAAAGAGCTAGAGAGAAAGAAGAAGTACTACATAGAAGAGTTTAACCCCACACATAACCATCAACAAAAGGCATACATAGGGGCCGATATTTCTTGGAGATCTAAAATTCTTATTGCTCAATTAAGGACTAATTCTCATCAACTCCGTTGTGAAACAGGGCGCTGGAAAAGGCCAAAAGAAATGTGGGAAGAAAGAGTATGTATATTTTGCTCCTCCGGAAAAGTGGAAACATAAAAACATTTCATTCTAGAATGTGAGGCCTTCAAGGACACCAGGGAAAACTATGCAAGTATTCTGGCAGCTAATTCTTGGGATAATCTATTCAGCGAAGAGTTTGTCGATAAGCTGGGAGTGCTCATTGTAAAACTTCACAGGAAAAGGGCCGAATACAAGAGTCAGATAGAGAAGCAATCTGTCCCATAGGCTATTTTTAGCCTCGTGGACATTAAAAAATCTTTCTTTCTATACAAACAGCTCTGTCCCTCTCACCGAGAAAGAGATGCCCCTAGCGAAGGACGATTAACTCCAATCCCTTCAACGTGATTTTACTCTGTCAATTCATCGAGCCGCTATAGCACCACGGACAAACGTTGAGCTCGGGTTATAAATCGATTTTTATGGTATAGTTGACTCATCCATATTGATGGTCAAACCGGCTTTTGTAACACGATAGGCGTACAGATGAATAAAATGATTTCATATGGGATTTGTTTACTCGCTATTGGAATTTCTTTATTTGCAATGGATTTTACTCTACTACTACATAAAGGGGGGTTTTAAGACAATATTTAAGACAAATTTTGGGTAAATTGTCTTAATTTGAGACAAAAGAAAACTTGTGTATTGTCTTAAATATTGTCTTTAAGCGGGTGTCTTAAATTAAATCGTCTTAAAATTAAATTGTCTTAAAATATTGTCTCTATAAAGACAATAAATAACACAAGCATTTTTGTCTCTCCAAAGACAATTTCATTTTTGTCTCTCCAGAGACAGTTTCATTTATTGTCTCTCCAAAGACAATAGTTGGAATTAAAGACATATTGTCTTTATGGAGACAATGTTTTTAATCCTATCTATTGTCTCTCTAGAGACAATATAAAACAATGAATCCAGAAAAATATCTCACCATTAAAAATAAATCAATATGAAATATTTAATTAAAAAAATATACAATATCATTGAATATTTCATGTTAAGGTACAGTGGAATCGAACCACTAACCTCCTGCATAGCAGGCACTCTTCCATTGAGCTAGCACCTTTTAAAGAATTATGTGAGGAGTTATGGCAGTCCTTGAAATTGTATAATAGGCATTGATTTTAAAAAAATGTTCAACACATAATGGCATAATCATTGTAAAATATATAATCATGCAAGCCCCTATTTCTAACTTAATAAAAAATAAACTCAATGGAGTTAGCTCACTGTGACACCCTTGTAGCTTGACTTGCACAAAAAGCTAATAATAAACAATAATCTACAAACAAATTAATCTAGTCATACAAAGAAAATTAACTATAATCAGCACAAGAAATACAACCACCACCCAAAGAGCCACCAGCTTGCTAGTAGGCACTGATTAACATGTATGATCTACAGCCAACTTCAAATTTCAGACCTTCATAGTCTTGAGGCCGCTCCCCTGCACCCTCAGCCCATCTGCCCGATCAAATATAATCCATTGAAGTTTAGCGGAATTTTTAGCCCAGCATTCGGGACCATCAGGAGCAAGCACATCTATCCGATCAAATATAATCCACTGAAGTTTAGTGGAATTTTTAGCCCAACATTCGGGACCATCAGGAGCAAGCACAACGCCATCCACCTTGAATTCAATGAATGTGTCAATGAGCTTTTACCAGTTCAATCACAATAAATAAGAAAATTAGTGCAGCATATTAAGATGTTACATTGGTTTTCACCTGAAACGTCATGCCATCATTGTAAGGCACATTGAACTCAATAGACTGAATCATGAAAGAGTAACCTGCAGGGACAAAGAAAACTGTTGATTCCACTTCGCAAGCAGCCTTCCATGCTAGTAGAAATGCCTGCACAGAAATATAGATAAGAACATGAGATTTAATTTGCATTGCTTATATAAAATGAATTCTAATTTTATGAAATCCTCAGAGACATGGAATTGCAGGGATGCCAATTGAAATGCCAATACATAAATTGGTCAATGGTACCAAAACCAAGCTACCATATATTGTGACATTTTGAAATTACTTTTAGGATTCTAATCTTTCTCACAATATTCAGAGATTTGTTAACGTTACATGCATAAATTTCATGCAATTAAATCCTACAACAAGAAGCTTAGGCTACAGAGCCTAAGGAATTGAGATAAAAAAGTAATAGCTCCTTATACCTCAGTATCATCTGACACTCCATCTCCTCTCGCACCATAAGATTGCACGTTAAATGTAGAATTACAATTGTTTGATGAATAATTTTGGGATCCTTGAGGAGAAAAGGCATTCCCCTCATCTCCATTCTTACTAGAATTCTTGTGAAAATGGAATCTAGCATGAACACCTTTAAATACAGCTAAAATCAAATAAATAAAACTAACAACCAGCAAGATAAATCCACGAGAATGCCTTGGGCAAACTAGAGCTTCCATTTCTATAGCTTGTCTTATCTTTTTTTTCAATATTATGCAGAGGGCAACAATAACTAATTGCCTGACTGACTTCAATAGTTTGTGAGCTCAATTGATGGGTCTATTTTAAAGGTTTAGGAGTTCTATCTAGATTATTCCTGTGGCTGGACCGGGACCATAACCGTCTTAATTATTTAATCTTTCAATTTCCAAACCCACTAAGAGTTCTGGCGCCCGTGCGCTTGTCATTGATAAGAAGTGGCGTGTCTTAGTTGTGAGCGATGATGGGCTGATTCAATACAATTCACATAATGGGGATTGATAGGTAGGGCTCAACAGGATGATCACCACATAGCAATCGGCAAGGGAATGAAGAATGGATAGTTGGTGTGATTTGATCACCCGACCTGTTGTTGGTGATTGGTTCTAAACAGTTTCCAGGACATGTGAGTTCACGAGAAAAGGAAAGAGGAAATGATATATTATTATTATAGCCAAGGCCAGATCCATTCTGTTAATGCTCACACTGTTATTATGCAATATTTCCTACATATACCACAAATTCTCTTTTTTCTGAGAGAGCAAACAAGCCATATGGATCTGACACGAGAGATTTAAATACCAATTGTTGGAAAGCACAACTTTCTGACCTATGTTGTAGCGATAGTGCTTCGAAATCATAAAATTCCCTTCTCTGAGACCTCAAAATTTTATGGATGGTTACCACCATATATAAAAATAGATGCAAAACAAGGGAAGTTGCAGCGCAGCAAGTCCCTGCCCTGAGGGAAGCGACCCCTAAATTTGTAACTCCAGAGAGCCCAATTTCTCAGCCAAACAGAGCATGGCATAATTGACAGTGCAGGGCTGCGATTGAAATCAACACTGTTGTTGCTTCTGCTCATTACCATTGGCGTATCAATGCAGACTGATAGATGTTAGGAGAAGGACTACAAGCATTACCTTTGACACTGCTAATAGGTTCGATTGACAAGAAGCATTGGTTGAATACAAATAGCTACTACTGCAAGTCTCCTTTACTGCCTGCAGCAACATAAAGTATGTAGAAGTTCTATATCGAACAGCTGATGAAACACCGACTAATTTAGATTCTCTAAACTCGTAAAATAATATCATATTAGACTAGGATTCAAATGGAATCCTTGGAACTACCATACATGTATGTATGAATAATACAAATATTGTGCCTATGATTCCATAGTATGTTATTTTACTATTGCAGAGTACACACCTGGTATAATTCATCTGAATTAGTCCCTTTCCATGTGCAAAAGGCACCTGTGAATTGTCAAATGCTTCATCTGTCTTTCCATTTCCAACCAGATAACCCTGAAAAACTAGCCATGCAAGAAGTTAGACCATGAGACCATCTAGTAAAATACGTAACGTTGTTACTGGTCCTCAACATATTTTGGAGAGGCCTGAATGAAAGTTATAAGTTTCAATTATATTAGCAAATATTTTTTACCTTAAGGTTCAAAGTTGGTTTAATACCAGCTTCATTTCCTGTCATAGCCAAGAAAGAGACGTTGCAAGGATCAAACATCAAAGTATCAATCTCAAAAAAAATTGTATAAAGAATAATAGAAAGTCTGGAACCTATGTTTTCCTGAAATGCAACCTCAAATCAACTTATAGTAACTTCTGCTGCCATCAAGAAATTCCAGCCTATTTCAAAAACAGAGGAATGAAACAAAAACTTGCATCGTGTGTGCTCTACCATTTTCTATTGCATTTACCACCAGTGAAATAATAATACCATAATAAGATTCCCCTCCGGCATAAAGTGGATTAGACAGAAACTCAGGAAATGCTTCAAACCACTGCATCCAAGATTATAAACTGTACTGAGATTCACCTTTTGGAAAATGCAATTTATTGTACTCAAAAGTTAAAAGGGAACAACCAGAATAACTCACAACGTGGAGCTCCTCTATTGCAAGGAAAGGTCCGTTGGAGGCAACTTAATCCTCTCGTGGAAGGGCTGGAATAAAGAAATTGTAGATGATAATCAGTTTGAATGATTATTCACTATTATTATAGCCTAAAACAAACACCTCTTTATATTAAAAAATATACAAATCAGATAAAAATTCAATCTATCAGTACACAGATTTTAGACTAATGCCTAGTTGCCTGAATAAATATTAGATCGATGACTTTGTGTTGTCAACTAAAGTCTAGCTCTTTTCCCTGATGAAGAAATAAATAATAGTTTCTGTGCGAATTCCATATTTTTCCTTTTCTTACTTTTTAATAAATAAAATAAAATATGAGATAGAAAGAGAGCATGCTACCTATTATCAGTTTCATTTGTTGTAAAGTAATTTTCCACCAAATTCCTGCACGTCATGATATCACATTATAATAAATAGTGAAGTTGACAAAAAGAAACTTGTCGATTAGCACTCCTTACAAGAGATGTTGACATTATTGGTACAGAAGGACACTGCTAAGCATAACAGATGGAAATAAAGATAAGTGGTGATACACAGAGAGGGAGAAGAAAGAAGAGTGGACAGAGCTATATCAAATTTCTTTCGGTCATTTTGAAAAATCAGCTAATGAATTTCTATCAGAAATTACTGCTCTTTGCATACACTTTCAAATTCCTGTCTCCAAGCCATGTTGGAAGAGCTCCTGAAAAATGGTTGTAAGATAGATCTCTGCACACACAGGAAACCAGCACTCCAGTAAGGCAGGATTGTTAAAAAATTGGAGATTCCATAAATAATAATGTATATATTCTAAAATATATACATACGAGAGTGTTATTATTCCTAAAGATAAATCATAATATACTTTAATGTTAGTCATTTGCACTTAAATTTTAGTCCTTTAGCCATCGCTACTTTAACAAAGTCATTAGAGCTTTATGTTAGTTGTTTGTACTTTATGTTAGTTCTTGGGGTTTTATGATATCTCATGGTTGGTGGGACATTTATTGCCACAATTCACTTTAAAAATAGTTATATTAAAGATAGTTCATGCATGTCAAACCACCTATGAAGAGAGGAAATTTTAAACAGGCCATGAATATCAAAGAGGCTATGATGTTGAGATGTTTTATTGTGAGCGGACTTGAGAGACCAACTCTTTGGCCACGATACTGTAGCATGAACAATCTGAGCCCAAGTTGGCATCCATACCTTCTCAAGAAGGTTTTCTTTTATTTATATACTCTTCAAGAGTTCCTTTACAGGATGATATCCTTAACTTTTCCCACTACACATTTTTTGCCTAGTTTCTAGAATAGGTGTTGCACTACTCTAAATTGTTGCTGAAAAACATTTTATAATAAAAAATTGTACTAATCCATTGCTTTAATTGCATGTAATTACATATTATTTTATGTTGTATTCAAAACCTTTTCCAATTCTTTATTGAGGTAGCATGTTGTTACTAGAGCCTTTTAAGCTCTTGTTGGCTCTTGAGTCTTAGGTTGCCCATTGAATAGAAATTGTTTATTTTGCAATTTTTTCCTTCTCTATCAGTAGTGATCAAGTTAGGATCATAACAGTGGTATAAGAGGACTTTCTCGGCCTCTTGGCAAAACACCAACAATCACTTCAATTTTAACCATTCATAATAACTGAAAATAAAATAAAATAAAATTTTCATTAACAATGAAGGAATCCATAAGAAAACCATTGGATGGGTAACACACACTATAGAAGAAACAAATAAAACCATATGTTTGTTCAATGTGGCTATGGAAAGAAGGAAATGAGAAGAAGAGAGCAGTCATGAAAGTCATTGAAGACTCCAAAATCAGAGAAGAGAGGTTGGCCATCATGTTCATGACTGGAACCCTCTTGTAAAGAATTTTAACAAATAAGCGGAAAATCATACATATCAAGGAAATAAAGAAAACCAGAAGGGTAACTATATTAACTAAAGGTCATTTAAGAGGGTCCCCATTCCTAAGTTTGATGGTATTAGTGAAGATATTTAACTAAGGACTTGGATAGGCAAGCTCTCCCATCTTTCTAGACTGAACCATATGGAATTAGTGAAGATATTGAGCTAAGGACTTGGATAGGCAAGCTCTCCCATATTTCGTGTAATCTGTAGCTGTATCGGAGTAAGAAAAATCAGTCCCAACTGGAGAATCAAGAAAAATAATGTTGGAGACCTACATGTGCAAAACTATTCATGGTTAATCCATTATAATGTAAGTTTCTATACATTCAATGGCATCCAAGTTAAGTCAAAGTTGGATGAAAAACGATTTAACAATGGCACATTCCAAAGTGATAAAAGCAACAGAACAAAAAGTTGATAACAGAGATGCTATATCAATGACATAATGTGACAGGCCTTAAGAAAATCTAGTATGCTCACTTGACGAATATTGAAAGAGTAAAAAAACAATTAGTGTCCTAATTGAAAATATTTCATTAAAACCTTACTAGCAGAGCCACGAGACTTGAACGCCAACCTTAGTCCAAGAATGTGGATTGGGGATGAGTGTGGGAAAATTCCCAGAATTGTTATTGAGATCATAACTCAGTGGACCTGCAATAGGACAAAAGCATTGTACAAATTTAAATAAGTACAATAAAGGAGATAAGCATGAGATATCTATCATTTTCCTCTACAAATTTAAAATAGCCCCCCGCCCTACCTAGCCTTGCAAGTTTGGCAGGCAGATAAGATCAGATCTATATCTGACAATTAACTTTGAAGTTGTCTACTCAGCATACAAAATAGCTCGGATGGCAGTTTTTTGTTGGAATTTAGTAAAATAAAATTCAAAAAATCAGGTATTTGGAGTGCTTGAATTGTATTTTTGATAGTGGAAATGGATTTAGCACTATCAAAAACCCTTAAGGCACCTAAAATACTAAAGTTTAACAATGGTAAACAAGTTTCTAATAAAAAATTTACCGGATTCTGGGCCATTCTAAGCAGACTTTTTGCAATCTTATCCTTAAGCTAATCAAATGAGCTGAACATTAAATAGCTAAAGGTTCAAGAGTATAAAATCCATAATTTATCGATTTCCATTATTCTTTGGTTTACATAATAGTATTCTATAAACCTAATTATAATAGCACTTGACTCTGTTTTGGGTGCCAATTCCAACAATATGAGCAAAAATGAAGGCTTACCGTCCACATGCCCAAATTACACAATTTGAAAACTAAATATATACAAGATCGAAAATCATTCAGTAAATAGCAAATTTGAGCAAGAGAACAAGAGCAAGAGTGCCCATAGCTAACCAATCTCGTAGGCAATTCCAGTGAAACCGGTGCAATCCGGGCCTCCCTCAAGTCAAAGAAGAAGTGGATCATTTGCTGGATATCTTTCTGACTTCACAAAATAGTAGAAAAGTTCTCTTCGATTTGTCTCACTAACTGTCACGTACCTGCATGAATATGAAGAAAGCACAAATACTTTCATGCAGTTACTCAATTGGTCATCAAAGAATCACATCTTTAAGCACTCCATATAACGATTTTCATGCAGTTACTCAAATGGTCATCCAATAGAATATAAGAATCCTAGAATTACATCTTTAAGCACTTCATATAAAAATTTCCATTCCTATTATATCTTTCGACTCTCCATTTAACAAGTTTGACTCCAATAAAGCCATTTTTTTAGATTCAATTGTTACCAAATTTATCAAGTATCCATAGAAATTAAACTCTGTTAAAACATATTCACAGTGTGTGCATATGAATATAAATCATTGAATCTATGGGTGTATGTAGAGATCTGTATATGTTTTATCTATTTTTCTCCCTTTATTTTTCATATGAACATGCATTCTACAAGCCACATAGAAGGCCAGATCCATCAACTCTTTGGTTCTGTTCTCAATCTTTACCTACATACATAGCTGATTGTTTATTTACAAGCTCGAGCAAATTCATGTATGCTACTTTTGAACATGGCTGTGTTAATGAATAAATATTCTTTCCACTTGAATTTTGATACCTTCAATTAATGTTACATTTCAACATGGACTGTGCTCATGATTAAATATTAAACTTTAAAGCACTAGTTGAAAGAAACAGTACGGTCTTTAAAGATTTTTGAAACTAAATTTTGTCTTTTATTACCCAACAATGCATATTTATAATACAAAAGGATGACAGAAGTAGAGACTGGAGATGAAATTTGATCATTAGGTATTGATCAATCTAGCCTTAAATAAATTGAACTTATTGAATACAGTTTTATTCACATCAGAAGCAGTATGATAACTCGATGTACCGACAGTAGACAAAAGAATCTTTAGCACTGATCTTTGATTTTACTTATTCTTATTAAATGTTATCAATTATAAAATTGACAAGTACTTTCATTCCAAAAAGTATTTGGGAAGTGTTGGGGAGTATTTATGAAGCATCTATGTTGGAACTTCTCTGGTAGACATTTTGGTTGGGATTTGGTTCATGCTTGATTTGGAGTTGGAAACTGAATGATGAGCATATGGCTGAAATCCCTTGCTTTCAGGAGGGAAAGGAATTTTGTTTTCGAATGATTTATGGGTTTTGGAATCTACATCTTGGACCAAAATTGAAAAACTTCTTATAGTTTATGACAGAGTAACTAATTGGTGACATCCAAAACTTCATTCCTTCAGAAGAGCAATCTAAAATGAACATTCTGATGCAAGGACCTAGATGGAGAGATTGGGTGTGGTCATTTGGTAAGGCTCTTTATTTTTATGATACCAAGAGGATTTATCGTCTGCTTTGCAAGAAGTTGCACTTAGCCCCTACTTTGAATCCTAGATGGCCTTTGATGGATCCTGAAAAGAGATGAATTAAAAGATTGCATAGTCTGTGGACCCTCAAAATATCCGTTAAGCTCTGAGCCTTTGGCTGATTCATTATTTATCAAGGTTGTCAACAAAGGTTCGCTTAGCCAAAAGTGGATTCACAGATAATAGGTGCTTGGTGTGTGGGAAGGAGGAAAACCTCAACCATATTATGTGGAACTCCAAATTTGCGCTAGATTGTTGGCATTAAGTTCAACTTCAATTTTCCTCTATTTTCCAAGGCACCATCCATTGGTGTGCATTGCTTCTGGTGTGCATTGCTTCTTGGGGATTCAAAACAATTGGTTTTATCTATCTTCTTGGGTCTATGGAATTGCATTACAGTTTTTTCTCTGCTTTTTCTTTGGAAAAAACAATGCAAAAGTATTTTTGAGAGTAGTGTAAGTTTTTATCTCTTCCTTTCTTGAATCTTGTTTAGAAGAGGTATACTGTCAATTGCTTGCAAAGGCTATTTGTTCATTTGGATGCTTAAGAAGCAAGATGCTTCTGCTTATTCTGATTTGATATCAGTCTCAATAGTGCTGAGAAAAGCTTGATTTTACATTTAAACATTGCTATTTCTGGGGATGTTCATCACATATATGCTTTCGAGCTCTTTTTTTAACACACCCATTCAATCTAAGTGCAAGTTTTTCTCTACTTACCTTACAGAATCTCCTATTGGTTCCTTGGATCGAGGTTATGCTCACAAAACTCAAGAGAAAAGTTGAGCAATTAATGATAAACCTATTTATATAGAGTTAGATCCGAAACTACAACAATGGTTAGAATGTCTAATTATTAACACACTAAGGGAAACAAAGGAAAAGTAGAATTTTTCAATTTAATCTGAATTACTCTAGCCTAATAAGTTGACAGAAATTTAATGCGCTTTCACCATTCACACACCTTCCCTGGGTCCAAGTAGAGATGGTAACGTCGTATAGTAACAGGTAGATATGCATAGGCACCAGACCAAGTAGAGTAAGCGGAGAAGATCCTCTTATCCCAGCTCTGGGGCATCCCGAATTCCTACTAGTTAAGTTATCCTAGCCAGCTAGGTCTTATCCGAGGACAACTTCAACATCTCTATGGCAGCTTGGGAATTGCCATAGTAGATACAGATATCTGAACCTAGCTCGAATTAGACCGTAAAGCCTAGATCATTATGAGAAACTGTCTATCTGATAAACAATAAACAAGTCCATATAAATTTGACTGAGCCTGGAACTTGACTAACAAGCAGGAAAAGTCAAAAGCAACCTATACTCTTGCAAAGTCTATGCAAACAAAAATAAAATACATTTCTAATCAAACATCCATTGGAGCTGAAGACATTGATTAAATCAATCAATAGTCAAACATATAAGCACATCATGAGAAATTGTACAGGATATTGTTTACGCTATGACATCAAAGGGATCAAAAAGTGAATGAAAGGTACAGAAAGGGAAACATATTTATGTCACACAACTCGCACATTTAAATCTTCTGTTCAAGTTCTTAAGTGGGAATTAAATAGAAACATTCCTTCACTAAAACATTATCTCATCTTGAAACTTTATTCTTTACCTTGTCTATTCTAAAAATACTAATCTTGCGGCTCGAAGACATGGCAAAAAAAGTTCGATTCCAGGGGAGATAAAGTATTTGCTTACAGGCAAGGCACTAAGCGTGTGCTAATTAGTAATTCCATTTAAATTTGATCAGAATGACTTGTTAATAAAGTTATTGATATTGATAACGTTATCTTAAATGTATTCAGACTAACAAATATTTTCTATGGGAAAATTGTTGCCGACTTCCAACGATTCTTTCCTCGGATAAAGCAAAAAAAATGAGCAAACCAGAACAAGACTATGGTATAAAGCACCCAAACTAGGAACATCGTGAAAACCTGATTTGTTCATACCTGAGATTTAGACAGCAGAACAGGGGAATCCAGCGAGGTAGTAGGGCTGAGACCAGGGGGATGGTCAAATAAGGAGATCTCACCCCACCAGATGAAGAAACAGAAGGCAAGCACTTAAACCGAGCTGTATTCAATCTGGGTGCATTGAATCCCCCTCGGGTAGCCAATCTCTCTACAAAGTTTCTGCCACCAGTCCTCGTGGGCGGTTTATGGTCCGCCCAAAACCTCTCGTCGGCACCAATCCAGCCGCAAACCGCCTGAAATACTAAAAGGATGATTATCCTTACCGCTCATGTTGCTGTCATTGCAGCCATTAAAGCTTGCGGGTGATAAGGGCTTCAGGTTTTGTTCTTGGCCCTACAGGGTTTCGATCTGCGGTCCTGCGAGAAGCACTGGGAACTGAAGTCCTCCACCATCATAGAGGCAATAAGCGTTTGGCCTAGTCAAGGGACCCCAATCTAGAAACCCATCTGTTATTTTCTTCGTTCCCGCCATAAATTTCGCAGCAGTTTCGCTTATTAAAAACATACATGACGCGTAGAATGATTGATTATAGTATTGATTACAAAGATAGAATAATTGGAGAAAATTTCATTTTGGTCCCAAATGTAATTGTGTTAGTAACCAAAAATAATCCGGAGGGAAGAACAAACCCGCATAGTTAAGAGGGTTACTGGCATATATCTGATAGTAGATGACCAACTATGATAGATCATTAATGAAATTCAGACCTTAATTCTTTAAGAACTTCAATTTAGATACTTGGTCAGATATTTTCCTTCCAAGTGGTTTTATAATTTAGATTCGTTGATGAATGTTTCCAGAAGAAGAAATTTAGAAAAATAAATAAATAAATAAATACATATATATATATATATATATATATATAGCACACAATGAGTAGCAAGAAAAGTTAGCTGAAATCACTGGTAGGCCAAAAAAATTTCTGTAATCATTCTTAAAGTAAAACATCGAAAACATGGAAGGGGAATTAATTTCCAATTACCCTTTTGAGAATCAGAACCCGGAAGAAAGTTTGGACTAAGTCAATATGTATCAAGGGACTAAGTCACTCAAGAAATTTATATTAAGTTGATATTTTAAAACACTAATATAAAAATACTTCCATTTTGGAAAGAAATTTATGGTCTTCAAACCTTAGGTTACTTGTTCAAGTTTTTTACATAGAAGGAATCTCACAATTTACCACTCGACCAATTATTAGTCTTCTCTCATAATGGAAACTCATCGGGTGTATCTGTTATGATTTTCTCAACAGAAAATATGTGATGCAAACATACAATATACGATTTTTTTCTTTAATTAAACTATGGTCTCTCGGCCTTACCATGCTCAGTTTATAATATATTTTGAACCGTAGCAATTTTGTTCAATATACTGTAATTTATTATGATCAAATATTTAGAGGTATTTATAACATTGCTATAGTCTTCATATGCCGACTCTTATTGAAATGTTGTATGGCATGTAGACATGATGTAATTTATATTACAATTAATTATTTTTGTTCTCTTATAATGTCAATTCGTAAATATTGTGTACAGTTTGGAATTATTTTGTAGATCTTTCGTAATATGAGAGTCTTGTTCTTTACAAAACAACTATGTTTATATTTCTAAATTTATATTAAATTAATATTATAAAACACTAGTATAAAGTTGAATCATGAGAATGAAGTGGTAATATAAAGATCATGTGGTTAGTCAAAGGTCAATTAATAAAATAACTCATGTTTTTGAAGGATATATATTTTCTTTCCACTAATAAAGATGGTAAGAATTTGATAGAAAAGGTAGATATAAGTAGCGTCTACTACTATTTATGGCTTATTCGTGGTGAAACAATATCTTTCAAAAGTTTTGTTTGGTTCATGATCAACTTAAATAGTAAAAAAAAAAACGAGTAAAGTTGTAAATCAATAAGAATTTTAGCTCTTTTTATCATCATATATCAACAATTAGAAAGAAGTTTGCTATAAGATTAGGTAGTTCTTTAAAATTTATCTAGTGTCACAAAATAAGCTAATCGTTTGGTAATGATTTGGTAGAAATTTTAGGCACGGGCAGAGTTCTACTATGATCCAAAGCTCATTCATAGTGGAACAATGCTTTTACAAATTTTGCCAAATTCTAGGTCAATCTGTATTGTCAAAATTTCATTGTGGTTTTGGATGAATGAGAATCATTACTATCTGTGTCGTCAAATTTTTCTCACTATAGGGAAGTTTACTGGTGTATTAAATGGCTCTATGATATCACCCCTAACCTCCATATTCACAAAGTGAACATGGGTGTTTAATAAACACGTAGTTGTGATTGAGATCTTTACTATGCACCTAAGTGTTTACTTAGTCAGGCATTGTGCATGGCATGGCATGTTGATACATACTCCAACGCAATTGCATTAGTTTTGTGTCACCATGCAATCATTTTTGTACTAGCAACGAAGTTCCAACACCTACAACAACAACGGATAATCCTACGCCAATTCGGAGTTCCCTACGTGGTCATCTAATCTGTGGTTTAATAAACCTATGGTACTGCAATGATCACCAATCAAGTATGACTAGGGGAATTACAAGTCCATGCCAATGTCAATGGTCAACTTGGACTAAGATAATTCCTATGAAAGTGGTGATCAAGTTTGTACATTGTGCTTAAGATAAGGTGCTTATAGTCACTAAGTAATGGTTGTAGTTACAAGGATAAATTTTTGGTGTTATAATGCAAGGATTATAAGGACCAAGGGCTGTGAAGGCTAAGCATTGTTGGAAATATGGATTATAAGGTTAGGGGTTTTAATGCAAGGATTATAAGGACTAAGTTTGTAAACATTAGGGATTATTTGAAATATGGGTTATAAGGTTATATTCGGGGTTTTAGGGTTCAAAAAGAGATAGGGATTAAAGGTTATAAAATTTAGGGTTTATGATGGTAAAATGTAAAGAGATATAATGGTTATAGTATTATGGTTATGGTTTATATGTGTTAAGGAGTATAGTGGTCAGGAGTCAATGATTATATGTATTACATGTTAGAGAGGTAAATTCTTTTAGAGGATAAGGGTTGTAATATTTAGGTATTAAGTGTGGCAAAGGTTATAAGGATTGCATCTTATAAGTTTTAGAGGAATTAGGGCTTAGGATTAAAGTTCATATGAATTAACAATAATATAGGTTATATGTTAGATGGATTAAGGACTATAGGGTTGTTGACAGGGCAAAAATTCCCTCTTACCAACAAGGGCGAATTAACTCGATCGTAGGTCCCAACTAGACCAGCTTTCGTTTGGAATGGCTAATCCCAACGAGTTTTAAGGATTGTTATAAGGGTTAGGGAATAATGAGTTAGCGGTTAAGGGATTAGGGATTAGGGGCTTACGGGTTAGAGGAATAGGGGCTTAGGGGTTAGATGTTTAAGGTTTAGGGGTTAGGGGAATAATGAGTTAGTGGTTAAGGGGATAGGGATTGGGGGCTTAGGGGTTAAGGGATTTAAGCGCATTTAGGGGTTAGGGGAATAATGAGTTAGTGGTTAAGGGATTAGGGATTGGGGTTAGGGGAATAATGAGTTAGTGGTTAAAGGGTTAGGGATTGGGGGGTTAGGGGTTAGGGGATTTTGGCACATTTAGGGGTTAGAGGAATAATGAGATAATGGTTAAGGGATTAGGGATTGGAGGCTTAGGGGTTAGGGGATTTAGGCACTGTTAGGGTTTAGGTGAATAATGAGTTAGTGATTAAGGGATTAGGGATTAGGGGCTTAGGGGTTAGGGGATTTAACAATTAAGGATTTTAGGGGTTAATGGGTTATGGATTAAGCATTAACGATTTAGGGGTTTAGGGGTTAAGGGGTTAGGGGTTTAGGTGTGAGTGATTTAGGGGTTTAAGGGTTTAGAGGTTTAGGGTTTAGGGGGTTAAATAGGTTAAGGTTTTAGGGGTTTACGGGGTTGGGAATTAGGGTTTAAGGGGTTAGGGGTTAAGGGTTTAGAGGTTTAGGGTTTAGGGGGTTAAATGGGTTAGGGTTTAGGGGTATATGGGGTTAAATGGGTTAGAGGTTGGGAATTAGGGTTTAAGGGGTTATGGGTTAAGGGTTAGGGGTTTGGGGGTTAAATGGGTTAGGGTCGGTTTAGAGGTTTAGGGGGTTAGGGGATTTAGCATTTAAGGATTAGGGTTAGGGATTAATGGGGTTAGGTTTTAGGGGGTTAAATGGGTTAGGGTTTTAGGGGTTTAGGGGGTTAAATTGGTTAAGGGCTAGGAATTAGGGTTTAAGGGGTTAGGGGTTAAGGGTTTAGAGGTTTAGGGTTTAGGGTGTTAAATGGGTTAGGGGTTTAGAGGTATATGGGGTTAGGGGATTTAGCAGTTAAGGATTTTAGGGGTTAGGGGTTAATGGGGTTAGGGTTTAGGGGGTTAAATGGGTTAGGGGTTTAGGGGTTTAGGGGGATAAATGGGTTAGGGGTTTAGGGATTTAGGGGGATAAATGGGTTAGGGGTTGGGAAATAGGGATTAAGTGGTTAGGGGTTAGAGGTTTAGGGTTTAGGGGGTTAAATGGGTTAGGGGTTTAGAGGTTTCCCTCTCATATCCATATTTGTTTAATTTCATGATTAATTAGGCATTTTTAATGTGTCACTACTCGGTTAATTAGGATTAAGTTATGATGCAACTGAAGGATCAACTAAAGATCTATTTGCCTCCATCCCCGCCCCAAAACCCGTCCTTGCACCCCTCCCTTAGCCAAGGTAACCCTTCCTTATATTCAAGGTGTTACTGATCACTTTTCCAGAATTCTATCTAAAATGAACATCAAAACATTATTTAAACCCCATCGACTCCTAAATAAGGAAGCTCGTAATCTCAAGATCTGTGGCCTTAGGCTCTGGGGAAATTACCTCCCTCTTACCCACCAGCAATTTGTTGACGACCTTATGCTCTTTTGTCGTGTCTCGCTGAAGGAAGCAAAAACCATTAAAGATATACTCCATTTGTTTATGGAAGCCTGTGGCACCCTTATTAATAATGAAAAATTATGCATCTTCTTCTTTAATAAGGCTAGAAATATCAAAACCTTTATGGCAAGAGTGTTGGGGTTTGGTATCAAATATCTTCCCACTAAATACTTGGGCATGCCCCTTGCTGAAAGCTCTCAGAAAATTGCGTGTTGGAGTCATCTTATCCACAAAAATCAAAGCAAGCTCAACAATTGGACTTTTAGAGGCCTCAATATGGCTCCCCACACCATCCTTCTTAAATTCGTCCTACAATCCATCCCCATTTACCAGTTGTTTGGAATGGCCACGCCCAAAACAATCTACAGCAAAATGAAGGAAATATTCAAGAAATTCCTTTGGGGAGGGGTCCAATAGTTGAAAAAATGGTCCTTGGTAGCATGGTCGAACCTCATCAAACCTAAGATGGAAGGGGGAGTAGGCCTTATAGACCCATTTATTCTCAACCAGGCGAAATTATGGTGGATATGGGCATAGGGAGGAACGGGACTGTGGAAGTATATATGGACAAGGAAATACGGCATGCCCAACCATACAGAGGATATTTTAAGATACCAGGACCCCCCTAAAGGATCGACCCTCTGGAATCTAGCAGCCCAAAACAGACATCTTATTTTGTAACATTTATTCTGGGAAATAATGAATGGAAAAACAACACTCTTTTGGAATGAATCCT
Source organism: Pinus albicaulis (assembly GCA_034641835.2). Taxonomy (NCBI): domain Eukaryota; kingdom Viridiplantae; phylum Streptophyta; class Pinopsida; order Pinales; family Pinaceae; genus Pinus; species Pinus albicaulis. The sequence goes on from JAXQQM020071530.1 coordinate 75,973, forward strand.
AGCAACAGAGGGGCAAATTATTCCCTAGACAGGAGTTGAGTGAATGGTTCACTTATGCTATGAACACCAATTATAAAACGGTAAACCAATACTGGAGGGAAGAGACCATTAACGATGATGGAGAAGATGGAAAACATGACAGATTGGCCAAATGCGACGAATTCAGATCAATGGATACATTTGAAGGAGCTAGAATCAAGAAGTATCACCTTCGAGGAAGGGTCAGACATATTGATATGGGGCTATGCTACGAAAGGATTATTTACAGTCAAGGAAGCTTACATGATAAAAGCAAGATGGGGACAGGAGAATCAACATCAAAATTGGAGGAAAATTTGGGGAGGGAAGTGGTGGTCGAAGGTGGCCTGCGGGTGAAATCCCGACGTTGGGAAACATTTTTTGGCGGATGGCTAGAATTTGGGTGAAATTTTTAATTTCTCGTCCAAGGAAATAGTCAACTCAATTTCTCGACCGAGAGTTTTTAAAACTCTAGTCCGAGATATTTTTAATGTTTCGCCCGAGAGTTTGATTAGGCTTGACCGGAGTTAAAATACTCTCGGACAAGAGTTAAGTATTTTCTTGTCCGAGAGTTTTACTGACATAAACTCTCGGGTAAACTCTCTTCCTAGAGTTCATAAAACTCTCGTCCTAGAGTTTATAAAACTCTCATCCTAGAGTTCATAAAACTCTCATCCTAGAGTTATAAAACTCTCGTCCTAAAGTTTATAAAACTCTCGTCCTAGAGTTATAAAACTCTCATCCTAGAATTATAAAACTCTCGTCCTAGAGATGTTGTTAGATGGACAACAACATGGTGGGATTGAACAAGGATATGGGCCGATTAAGGAATCCACAGAGGCGGTAGTGAAACCCTAACCACAAATCTCTTACATTACTATACCTCATGGTGGTTAAACCCCAGCCAATTTAGTAATTGGCATGGATCCCAAGGCTTTTGGAGATGCCGGAAAAGCAATAGAAGATGGCCAAGCATATAAATACTACCAAGAAATCTTCAAGGCTTTTTGGAGATGCTAGACAAGCAATAGAATATGGCCAAACCCTGACCCCATTGTCCTGCCCCAGCGTAGGTTTTTGGAGATGCCAAACAAGCAACAGAAGAAGGACAAACCCTGACCCCATTGTCCTGCCCCAATAACATATGTTGAAGCGGTTAAACCCTAACCCCATTGTCCTGCCCCAACAACATATGTTGAAGCGAAAGCTGAATTGACTAAACGAAAACATTACTATCAACGACACAACACTTAATCAAACTAATACATACTAGATTCCTAGGTTCAAAACCCTCGCTCTTCAATTTCGAAGTCCCTTGCTCGTCCTTAAGCTTGGCAGCCATGACCCATATTTCCCTTCAGAAGCTGAGACGCCGCGATCTTCATCGAAAATCCGTGTACCAATTTCACAATCCTAATTTTTTTCAAAACCTCAAAGCCTTTGGAAGCCCTCACCTCGATACCCACACAGCTAAAACCAAAACTTGAACTTCGATTTGAAGCGGAGCTCTGTCGCACCAGTCAGGCCCTCAGAACCGTGCGGGATCCAACGTGATTGGGCATTGCGGATATAAAAATGATGGCTCCCGTGCCTTTTTTGGGCCTGTTGGCCAACCGGGACTTTATGAGGCGCAGAAAACACGCCTCTAATGTGAGAGCCGAGATTTGGGTTGTTGTAGAAGATGGAGACTTCAAAGAATACAGAAGGTGATGAATCTGAAAGCATCAAGGCTAGGGATAGGGATTCTGAGTTAGGATATAACCACACCTTCACCTGTGATGGGTGGGTTTCAGCTAGGGTCAGCTTGCTCGCCTGCATAACATCCCTACAATCTATTCCCTTGCTCTTGCAAGTTCGCTATTCCCTTGCTCTTGCAAGTTCGAGGACCATCGGTTCGAGGGCTTCTTAATTACTGATCTTCCCGATTTCTGAAATATGTCTTCGCGCGGTTTTTTTGGCTATTTTTCCTCTTCTTTCATTGAAATACAGAGCGTGGTCGTTCCAGCGGGACGTCACACGGGAGTCAATCGCAGCGCGACGGTTGTATGGCATTTGATCTCGAGTGCTTATCACGACTCACGACTGGAGAGTTTAGAACACAAACAGAATAAGTGCACAACAGAGTTTAAGCGACTTGCAAGCTCGTAGAACACAAACATAATTTGATAAGGAGCTAAAAAGGGTACCCAATTTAAATGGATTAGCTCGTGATTCCATTAGCAAACCCGTGCTCAGACAATTCGTTACAAGTGTATTTTGGAAATTGATGAATGAAATTAGTGAATGGTATCATGTATTATATATTTTAATTAATATTTATTTTGTATTTGAGTATTTTGGAAATGTGCAGAAAGATGGTTGGAAAGTATATGATAGCAAACCTGTGATCGGACAAATCGTTACAAGTGTATTTTGGAAATTGACGAATGAAATTAGTGAATGGTATCATGTATTATATATTTTAACTAATATTTATTTTGTATTTGAGTATTTTGGAAATGTGTAGAAAGATGGTTGGAAATTATATGATATTATGGCCTTCCTAAGGGTCCTCTACACAAAACCACATCTTCCATCTAGCATGAAAAGAGTAACCACTTTCTCAGATGCGAACATACTCATCCATCCCAAAACAAGCCAAGTTGAAAGCATATGTTAAAACAATCTTCAATTGCCAAAATTCAAGTTGCAGGTGCCCATAAAATGAGAGGAAACAAAGTATATTTTGATGCTAGCACCAAATCCCAAGGATCATGAAAACATAAACATAAATCACCAACAAAATACCAAGTAAGCATAATATTGACAACAACAATGGGAATCCTCCACTTCCAGAGCATGTACAACGAGACCAAACGAAGATCCACTCTAGATACTCTCTCCACCATTAACAAGACCATAAATATTCATACAATCTCATACAAGTGACAATAAAACATAATTTCCACACTTAAGGAAATAATAATAAGAGTTGTACATGGTCAACTGGGGGATTAATAAGGTCCCTGGAAGCAGAGTCACTAACCAGAAAACCTTCAACGCGAGCCAATTAGGAGTCCACCCTATCGAAACAGTACCATAGGTTGCGAAGCATTATTTTGACATCTTCAAGGGAAAAAAATAGATTATAGGTCTCAACTTGTTTATCTTTAAGTACTAGCGAAACAAAGTAGCCAGCTGTTGGTGTAAGGCCAGCGAATTGTGATAGAAAAGTTGTTTCTTCTGAGGTTTTCCAGGGTCTTGTTTCCATTTCAAATCATCGCCCATCACCTCAAAATATGAGTGATAAGGGAGACCCTCAAGCTCTTTACTTTCCAGCAATAAAATCTCTTTTTGAACTTCCAAAGGAACGACATCGAAGAAGGTGGTCATTAAGTCAAGAACAAGCCAGAAGAGAAATAGAGATCGACACTAGTTAGAAGTGATTCCATTGAATGATAACTACGAACCCCTATCCATTGAATCAATGTGTATAATATAGTGGTGGCTAGGGGGTAATTTCATCTATATATCTCTACAAATGTTTTACGACATCATTCTTGTTGTGGATCAAAGTATTCAGCATCGATTCTTCAGGGAGGGTTGGGTTATCGAAAGAAAACAAAAGATTAGAGACCCCGAGGATGTATAATACCCTAATATAAAACATTCTTTTAAGTTCAATGCTTCAAAGCATGAGACTTTAACTAAAGATTGAAAGGGATTTTAACAGCCAATAGAAATTTTTCAAACATAATTGGTAGAGGATAGAATCTTGTAGGGTTAAGGGTCAAGTTTTAAGAGGATATGGGATTAGGGTTTATGGGTTTCAAGGATTTCATGTTAGGGGTTAGGGGTTAAGGGGTTAGTGGCTTGGGGTTTAAGGGATCAAGGGGTTAATTTTTTATGAGTTACGAGTGTAGGGGTTAAGGGATTGTGGCTTTGGGGTTAAAGGGATACAGAATTTAGTGTTTATGGGTTAAGTTCTTATGGGTTGTGATAATGTGTCCCCTAATCCCCTTATCACAAATATTGGAGGTTCCCCTATCAATTTCTCTCATTGCCTTACTTATAGGTCCCCTAGCCCTTGTGGCATAAGGCCCTAAGGCTCCTTCTCATTCTCTAATGTTAGTATTATAGATCTCAATATACCATGCACTAACCTCTCACTTCTACCCATCCATGATACCTTTATGTCCCCTTGCCCCGTTCAATACACCAAAAGATCCCCCTCCCCCAAAATTCATGAGAATTGAACATTTGGAGGCAATCATTTAACAAAAGCTTCTAAAAGTTTTATTCTAATGAATTTTTTTGGGGGGGCAGGGGTTGTCCATCAATGCCTCCAAAAGTTACATTATCATGACCTTTCAGGGTGATTCAGGGATTCTAAGTTGAGAACAAAAAATACCATGAACAGACAAAGAATCCAATGAGTTGAAGAGCTAAAAAACATACCACCCATAATGAACATTTTCATCCAGAGATTATTCCATGTTGGGCCATAACAAAACCTTTCAAAAGAAATTGCATGTAGCCTACTACTACAAAGGAAATTCAAACCACAACTTTTTGTTCCACTTCTAATTTTACCCAAAATTACCTCATATTTAAAGGTATCACCATATCTTATACCAAACAAAATTCAAAAAATAGATATCCTTTAGAGAAATAGGATCATAAAAAAAAATGAACCATGCATATTAATGAACCGTATTTTATATATTAATATTAGGATGAACCTATTTTGTTATTGGAAAGAGAGAAAATTTCATAGATACTGATCAATCCTTATGCATTACCTACATTCTAACGAGTTAATAGAAATGGCACTAGGAGAGTGATGATATTGTGTTTTTGGCAAAGATCTTTTATCTCTTCCTCCAACACCAAGATTTTTCTTGTATGTTGCTAAAAAAATGGAAATCCCCAATGGATATCGTTGCCTTCACAACTACTCCATTATACTGGTGTCTTGGGCATAAAATCAAACTCTTTTAGGCTTTATCTATTGATCTATAGTGATAGGTGAGAGCTATGCATAAATCACTAAAGGTGTATCAATAGGTTATTAGTCTATTGCATATAGAATTGGACTCATTTATTTGTAACTTAGCGAAATGGAAAAGATGTGGAAATGGAAATGTAACTTAGAGCATTCTCTCTTTTACTTGTGTCTTGAGGCCTTGCTCGCTTCTTATCCCATTTCCCTTTATTCGTTGCATTACCTTTCGATTCTGGTTAGTCTCATATCTACGCTTTGATTGCTCATAACAATGCTTTAGATTCCGAATGGCCTCCTCCAATGATCTAGGCTCATCAAACTCAATCCCGCCTTTGAATGTTATCGACAACCCATTGATGAATCGTTGAATCTTGGCCTTCTCCTCCTTGAGGTAAGGCACATATCTCAACAACTCCAGAAATTTGCTAGTTTACTCCTCATCAATAATAGAGTCCATATTTAGCTCATAAAACTATTTTTCCTTGTCATCATAGTACATCTTCAATAGACAATGCTTCCTGAATAGTCTCTCAAATTCACTCCAAGTCAACTCCTCATAAATATCTCTAATGTTCTTTACATCTTCACACCAAATATCTGCTTTACCTTTAAGACTGAATGTAGATATCCTGGCCTTCATGTTCTCTAAGTAATCGTGCAATCTGAAGAATTTATTCATTCCAATCAACCATGCTTTTGTATCATGTGATTTATTCATTTCCCCATCAAACGTAGGTGGCTTTTCTTTCTTGAACTCATCCGGAAAATATCCCCTATCACTCCTCCTTTAAGGATTATAACGATGATGACCATGATACCTTTCAGAACCAGAACGAGAATAGTACCTATGTCCATCACCCCTCCTTTCCGGAGTATCCAAGAACCTGACATCCCTGATCATGTCATCTCTATCTGACCTATGCCCACTATGGGGTCTACTTCCACATGTCCCATTAGTCATATCCTCCTATCCATAGTTGATCCGAAGTGGTCCTTGTCTCTGCAATTTTGACAAACTCTGAAGAATTATTGCATTGACTTCTACTTATTTCTCCTACGCCTGCATGATTTTGTTAGTCATCTTTGATCTCTTCTTCTTGCAAGATATATCATGTCAGTTAAACCAAATCATAAACAAACTAGTGTACCTTAGTATAGCTCGAAGAGGATATCTCATCTGCAATACCGACCATATTAGCGCAACACACACACACACACACACACACACATATAAACATAATCATATCAACATATAAACATATTTTCAATCATTGTCCATTTATCAATGCATGACTATGTTGACCACATACCATGACTTCATGCACAACGACCATCATCTAGTCAAAGTATGCATAACAACATATAAACACTGATACACATAATCGATGCACGACCGACATAAACACAACAAATACATTCAACAACGACACCATCAACTTTCACATGACAACACCACTACAATCATGACCAATACCATGCATAAACAACAAGCACATATATCACAAGTACAAGGACCTATATGCAACCAACATGTAGATACAAAAACACATTCATCTAAGTGGAACGGAAACCAGACATCACCCAAGGAGAAGGGAACCATGCTACGATACTACTCTATAACACCCTCCTCCCACATCTACCCAAGTTACTGGCCAATCGGGGCAAACATGTGATAAAAAGTTACTATGATATGATTTAACTCCCTATATATCAATTAAGGAAGTGGAACCGACGTAACACAACCAACCTAACCTTCTACACTTGCAATAAAACCCCCAGGAGACATCCAACCCATCTAGGTGATCGGAGCCATCCAACCCATCCAAGTGACTAACCCTTGAGACAAAATGAAATTTTTCTGCATCAAAGCCTTAATCTCTCCCTTGACATGGGCATGCATGCGACTTAGAACCTCCAGTCGCTCCCACAACAAGGAATGCCTGCAACTAGGGACATTTCCAGGTAGTTCTGTGCCAACGACTCTGAATTAGTAGAAAGTTTTTTTACAATAAAAAAATTCAACACTAAAATTTTATCTAAAAATTAATTAAATTATTGTTATTTATCTCTTTGATATATTTGTTCAATAGTGAAAAGAAAACCGAGATATGACTATAAGACATGCAAGAATCAAAATTTTGATTTTTCATTTTGAAAGAAAAAAAATGAAGGTTTAAAATGCATATATTGAAAACAATTGAGAAAATATTTATTTTTATTTTTTATTTTTATTTATTTTTAATATATATATATATATATATTTTTAACTTTAATTTTTTTTTAAATTTTAATTTTTTTTTTAATCGTTATATTGTATTTAATTCCTTTCAAATTTATATCAAAGTTTTAGTTGAAGTAATTTAAAAATTTTAACATATTTAAAAAAAAAAAACAATTTTAGTTCATGGAATGTAACTCATTTGAAAATCACCTTGTTATGAAGTATTATGTAAAAACACGAGATTCAAACTTAAATCCCTTTGAGTGGCCAACCAAAACATAATATTTTTTTAATCTATTTATTTATCATAATTTTAGAATGTGGTTAAATGGAAAAGGAAAAATCTAATATAAAAGAAATAAAATTGACATGATTACATTTCATGTGGTTTGAATATATCTATATATATATATATATATATATATATATATTCAAAAATAAAAAATATAATTATCCACTATTTACTCATAGAATTTCAGTGCAAACTTCCACAATACTAATGGTTTTGTCTTAATTGCTAACTGTCTTAAATGAGTTTTGCTTTAATTGCCATTGTCTTAAATATAAAGTTTTATATTAAAATATTTTTGTCTCAAAGTGCTTTTGTCTTAAATATAAAGTTTTGTACTAAAATATTTTTGTCTCAAACGCATTTTGTCTTAAATATAAAGTTTTGTCTTAAACTATTCTTGTCTCAAACTATTTTTGTCTAAAATATAAAATTTTGTCTTAAAACATTTTTGTCCTAAATTGTTTTTGTCTTAAAATATTTTTGTCTCAAATTGCTTTTGTCTTAAATATAAAGTTTTGTCTCAAACTACTTTTGTCTCATACTACTTTTGTCTTAAATTTTATATTTAAGACAATTCAATTGATATTAAATTTTAATATAAAATAACTAAAATAAAAAGTGACTTATTAAGACAAAAGATTTCTTTTGTCTTAAACAAATGTCTTAAAATGTCCTTTGTGTAC
>JAXQQM020059873.1:0-44673 GCA_034641835.2 Pinus albicaulis
AGCCTTGTGCTGGTTCATGGATCTGTAAAAATTTGAATAAATGATATATTATTCACCGAGATTCTCCTGATCACACACTATTTTATCTTCATGCATAATACAGAATCTCTTCTACCATTGATCATCACATGCGGAAAGAAAATCAATTGCATGCATACATTAAAACCACAAACAATCACACATATGAACACAGTATTTAATGGGAAAGCTTAAAGCTGAAAACCCCAACTATCTATATATTATATGTCATGGACATCATGTAACAATCATAGTACAAAGCTCCTCACAAGCTGTCATGCACACCCTCAATTTCTACACACTATCAAGCTAGATCTAGCAAAACACATGCTCCATTCTTTTGCCACTTGATAGCCAGCCTCTATTGCGTAATTAATGCTATGGGATGGCTTCATTAAATAGATAAACCACCTAGCTTGAACTGTGCAATCCTCATGGGCTACTCCACCTATCTGTGTGTTGCAAATAGCAACAGTATAGTCACAACTGATTGTTAACCTGCTCTTTTCACCTATTCTAATAGTCTCCATCAAACTGCCCATGCACCGAAGTTCATGGATGTATTTCTTTAGTTGACTTATGAGTTTATAATTGTAAACAATTAATAATTAATTCTACACCACTCTCGTATCAATTAGTTAAATCAATATAAATAGTCAACTATGTTTAGATTAGCAACCGAATACAACTCCACTAACTTCCTCAATCAACTCCACCAAAACTCACACATGAGTTCTAACCGAAGTATCCATGCAATAGCTCCACATAACCTCTATAGTTTAAATTCCTCTATCGCTTTAAGGCCATCCGCACTTAATCAAGTGCTCCAAGAGAATAAGATAATGTTCAGAGTCGAAATATTATTAAGAGCTAATAATATTCGACATATCTATTTTTAGACTGAAAATCTAAAAATAGATTCCACCCAGTATGTCTAAAAATAGAAGTCCATCTATTTTTTCCAACTTGACCAACCATCCACAAATAGCATCCTGCAACTCATAGAACATGATCCATATGTCTAAAAATAGACTTTGTGCCAAAAATAGCCTGCGGGCCCACTTAGTGAAGGCGACTCGTTTCCACTAAGTCCATCATCTTGTTGCAATCTCAACACTCCCTCTCAACAAGATATGGATTATCTGCAACCCCTATCCTGCCCCTGTGGTATTCGAATTTTCTCCTGGTGAGCGCCTTTGTCAAGATATCATCATCCTGATCCTCCATAGGAATGTATGAAAGTAACATGACCTTCTGCTACACACAATCTCTGATATCATGATACCGGATGTCAATGTGTTTAGATCTATCATGAAATACTGGATTAACCGAGAGTTTGATGCAACTCTAATTATCACAATAAATCACAGTAGGCTCTAAGTGTGAACTGAACAACCCGACCAGGATATTCCTCATCCATATAGCCTCGCATGCAGCCAAACTCGCTGCCATATACTCGGCCTCTGCTGAACTGAGTGCCACGAATCTCTGCTTCCTTCTGTACCAAGAAACTGTTGTCGACCCGATACTGAAAATCCCTCCAGATGTGCTCTTTCTGTCCATTGGGATCCCTGCCCAATTTGCATCCATGAAGCCACATAGCTTCACCTCATCTGACTGTCTATACCACAATCCATATCCCGATGTGCCTCTAAGATATCTCAATACATGCTTCCCCACCTTCCAAAAGAGCTTGGTAGGCTTAACCATAGCTTGTGAAAGTTGGTTAACTGCATAGCATATGTCGGGTCGTGTATTGACCAGATACATAAGCGACCCCACCAATTGTCGATAAACAGTGGCATCCACTACCTCCGCCAAAGTAGCATCCTCCTTCCTCCAACCACCAGGAAGAGGAGTATCAACAGGCTTGTAGCCATACATGTTGAACTTCTCCAGTATCTCCCGGGCATACTTACCCTAAGAAACAAACAGTCCACCACTGCGCTGCCAAATTTCCAATCCCAAGAAATAATGAAGGAGGCCCAAGTCCTTCATCTCAAACTCTTTTGCAAGATCCTCCTTGCATGAGAGTATCAACAGCTCATCACCTGCCAAAATCAAATCATCTACATAAAGTACAATGATCAACAACTTACCCTCCACCACAATCTGGTATAGGTTAGGATCCGCCTCACTCTTGGAGAATCCAAGTCCGGTGAAAAAACTATATATCTGTGTGTACCAAGCACGAGGTGCTTGTTTCAACCCATACAGCGCTCTCTTGAGCCTGCACACATGCGACTCGCTGCTGAAGATCTCGAAACCTTCGGGCTTCTCTATGTACACCTCCTCCTCAATGACTCCGTTGAGCAACGCAGTCTTCACATCCATCTGATGAATGTGCCACCCCATCTGCGCTGAGAGAGCAAGAATCGTCCGTATGGAAGAATACCTTGTGGCAGTGTAAGCATATTCTCCCTCATAAATCGATCCCCTATCCGTGAGTGCCCTGCAACAATTCTGCCTTATACTTCCTACATCCGCTCGCCACCGTCTACGATCCATCTTCGAACTCCACCACCGATTTCCCTTCCTGCCTTTGGTTGGTCCAAAAACATGGAGCACTGACCAGCATTTTTTCCGCCATGGCACTATCCACGTGGTCCTCCACAACTTCCTCAAAGAGGGTGGCTCACACGATACACTTGCTCACAAGAGCCATGTATCTCATTGTACCAATCAAAGGATCATCACTAAGGCCAGGATGTAGGTGCTCTACAACTTTCTCTCGCATCTTGAGCGCGGCCGCCTTCCGTAGTGCTCGCTCCGATATGGTTGGCGCTTCATGAGTGGTCTCTTCCACTCCATGAAATTCCTCTTGTGGCTGATCCACATCCGAAATCTCATCCTTAGGAACTAATAGCTCCTCACCTGCATGCAAGTGTGGCTCCCTCTCAAGCGAACACTTCATGGCTTTCTCCTCGTGAAATTTGATATCCTGTCACACAACAGTCTTGCGACTGTCTGGAAAATACACACGATAGTTGTGGGGTGTATCAGTGTACCCCACAAATATCCAAACCTCTGCGGTCGGATCCAGCTTCTTCCTGGCATCCTTCATCACATGCAAGTAGACAGGTGAACCAAAAATCCTCAAATGGAAAATATCAGGTTTCTTACCAGAAAACGCCTCCTGTGTGTGTATACTCGTGTATTGCATGCCTTTCAGTGAGGTTGGGTACGATCATGCAACATCGCCCGTGCAGCACCCACAATCGTTCTGTTCTTCCGCTCAGCAACCCCGTTCTGCTGTGGGTTATGAGGTGCTATGAGCTCTCTTCGAATTCCTTCTGCGCTGCAAAAGTCCTTGAATTTTCCGTATAATCATCACATATTCTCCTGGAGTTTTCACCCAAGATTCCATTTTTCAATCAGTGTCAGAACTGCAGAACTTGAGTATGTCTCTTCTTCTCTCGCATGAAGAAGATCGTACTGGATAGAAAAATCATCAACAAATATCACATAATACATGTGCTTTGTTGTCGAAGCTACTGAGAAAGGTCCACACACGTCTGTGTGAATTCTTTCAAGGATCGTCATGGTGCGACTATCCTTCTCGTGAAAGGTGGCTTTCACAAATTTTCCCAAGTTACACCCCTTGCACTGATCTGACTGCGCAAGAGTACCCTTAGGAATCCCAATAGAAATCTGTTGTAGTATCTTCAAAGCTTTATGGTGAAGGTGGCCCAATCTCCGGTGCCATAACTCGCCATCATCTCGGCTCACCACTCCTTCTGCCTTGCCGGCCATTGCTGCACAGCCATCTACCTGCAATCGATAAAGGTTCTTAACTTGAACCCCTATCCTCTGGGTCTCACCAATTGCCTTACTGCGCAAGAAAGCCTTTCCCTCGCTAAAGACAACCTCATATCCCTTGTCTTCTAACATCGCCACAGAGATAAGATTCTTCTTCAATCCTGGAACATGCATCACTTCCTTCAATCTGAAGGGTTTAGCAGACTCCCTCTCAAAGGAAATGGTACCGATACCGATCACACTATATCTACCATCATTGCCCATCTCGATGTGCACTCCAAGATCTTTCTCATCCAGATCAGTAAACAAATCTCGATCTCCTGTCATGTGAAAAGACGCACCATTGTCCAAAAACCACACTGAACCGATCACACTTGAAACCAAGCATGCGATCAGCGAAAAATCCAGCTCAAACTGCGAGGCTAAGGCCTCTCCAGCTGCAGTCCCAGCAGCCTGCTTATTTTTCTTCTTCTGTGGACAATTAGTGGCGTAATGTCCTTGTTGGTGACAGTGAAAGCACTTCACCTTGGACATGTCCTGCTTCTTGCCTTTCGCCTTTGGATTGAGCTTTCTTGCTCTTCCCTTCTTTGCTTTGGCGACCCAAGTCGCAATTCTCTTCATCAGAGTTCTTTGATGAAGATCCATCCCTGGTACTTCGCCTTATCTCCTCTTGCACAAGATCCGACCAAAGTCGCTCCCATCCTGGCAATTTCTCACGACCATTGACAGAGTCCTGATAGGAATGCCAACTCTTCGGAAGCCCAAGGAGAGCCAATCTCACCAAGTCCTCACCATCAACAGTCACCCCCACACTTCCCAGCTCATCCCTGCATTGGATGAACTTCGTGAGGTACTTGGGCATATTGTCGCCTTTCTCCATCTTTATGTTCCTGAGTTTGTCCTTGAGCGCCAACTTCCTCTGGTCGCTCTTGCTTTGGAATAAATCTGTCAAATCTTTCCACATCAAGAATGGAGAAGCCTTACCATGAAGGCTGGACACTATTTGATCCTTCACGCCCTCCAACAGAATCCTTCGACGCTTTGATGTCTTCTTTTTCCATGCGTCAAGTACGGCAGCATCACTAGAAGTAGGCTTCGGAATTTCTGCATCTATGAACTCCTTCAACCCATTGTCATCCAGCACCACCTCCATCCTATCCTTCCATGCAATATAATTCGAGTTGCCCTCAAGGGCATACTCCAATCGCAATCCGTTGAAAGACATCTCAACTTCGACACCAAGAAAACACTGCTATGATTCGAATTCTTGACTGAAAACTCAACGCTTCAATGTTTTGTTATCCCAATGATCAATATCACTATGATACCATGAAATTTGAATAACTGATATATTATTCACCGAGATTCTCCTGATCACCCACTATTTTAGCTTCATGCATAATACAGAATCTCTTCTACCATTGATCATCACATGCGGAAATAAAATCAATTGCATGCATACATTAAAACCACAAACAATCACACATATGAACACAGTATTTAATGGGAAAGCTTAAAGCTAAAAACCCCAACTATCTATATATTATATGTCATGGACATCATGTAACAATCATAGTACAAAGCTCCTCACAAGCTCTCGTGCACACCCTCAATTTCTACACACTATCAAGCTAGATCTATCAAAACACATGCTCCATTCTTTTGCCACTTGATAGCCAGCCTCTATTGCGTAATTAATGCTATGGGATGGCTTCATTAAATAGATAAACCACCTGGCTTGAACTGCGCAATCCTCATGGGCTACTCCACCTATCTGTGTGTTGCAAATAGCAACAATATAGTCACAACTGATAGTTAACCTGCTCTTTCACCTATTCTTGCACTGGTCTCCACTGAAACTGTCCATGCACTGAAGTTAACTGATGCATTCTTTAGTTGACTTATGAGTTTATAATTAGTGAATTAATTAATAATTAATTCACACCACTCTCTGTATCAATTAGTTAAACTGAATACAAATAGCTCAACTATGTTTTGATTAGTTAAACTGAATACAACTCCACTAACTTCCTCAATCAACTCCACCAAACTCTGTCACATGAGTTCTAACTGAAGTATCCATGCAATAGCTCCACATAACCCTTAGGAATAGCGTAATTCCTTCTGTCAACTCCTGTGCCACATCTGTGCACTTAACTGAAGTGCTCCAAAAGAATAAGATAATGTTTAGAGTCTAAATATTATTAAGAGCTAATAATATTCGACATATCTATTTTTAGACTGGCAATCTAAAAATAGATTCCGCCCAATATGTCTAAAAATAGAAGTCCATCTATTTTCCAACTTGACCAACCATCCACAAATAGCATCCTGCAACTCATAGAACATGATCCATATGTCTAAAAATAGACATAGTCTAAAAATAGACTTTGCGCCAAAAATAGCCTGCGAGCCCACTTAGTGAAGGCGACTCCTTTCCACTAAGCTCATCATCTTGTTGCAATCTCAACAGGTCTGCCTGGGGATAGCATCACTACATGGGCACAGATAGAAGAGACCTTCAACAGCAAGTACAAATACCACTGTAGGTCCAAGGAAACTAAGGATGATATATTTAGGATGACTCTAGGGCCTGATGAATCTCTAGAGGATTATGAAGAGAGGTTTCAATTGAACTATAATAGAGCCAACCTTTACTCTTGATCCCGACTCACTCAAACTTGTACTTCTTCAAGGGATCAATGAAGAGATTATAGAAACCTTGAATGTGTTATCGGGAGGAGATATCTACCAACAACCCTATGAAACAATTAAAATTATCTTCCAAAACCATTTTAGGGCATTTAGGAAGAAGGGAAGAGCTAGCCAAATTACATCCAATACCCCTTCCTCTTCCACTTTCATAAAACATGAGATTGGAAACATGCTAGAGGACTTCAAGAGTGACATGTTGCACACCTTCTCTTTGTAAATGGACACAATGCGAGGTCAAAAGGAAGCAAGAGGAAGCAAAGAGAGCCCCGGCCATATTTTGTCTTATATGTGCCAGGAAACACCCAAGAAAATGAATTTCCACTTAATGTCATTGAGGTTAGCCTAGTCTCGTGAAGATAATCATGCCACGTAAAAGTGTCCCTCCTTACCTAGACTTAAAGTTGTATATCAAGGTGGGGAAACAATGCGAGAGCAACTCTATTTCATCAACCAGAGAAGGCCTTAGGGCCCTCAAACCATATCAACAAGGTATGCAAGGTGCACCTCACTCTTACTATTACAACAATCAAAGTGCACCCATGCAACCTTAGTACAGCCCCACTCCTCCATCATAGTCTACGCCTCCTACTTGGCCTTCCAACCCTTCATATCATCCTCGACCCGATGAAAACCAACTATTTCAGCTTGTATGTTCCACAACGACCTTAATGGAAAAATCCATCCCAAGGGTGGAGGCCTCAATAAAATCAACTACCTCGCTCTAATGCCTCCACCCCAACCTCAACCTTAGCTTACTCATGTTGCTCCACCTAGGCTACCTATACCCTGCACAACCCAATTCGAACCCAAACAACGAGCAGGACACAGACGAGGCTCCCAGTGGAGAAACATCCCATCCAACCTATGATGTGGAGATACGGGAGCTTAATCTCGAGTCGGGAATAGTACTCCCGCACAAAGATCCCCCATCTCCACCCGTATAGGTTGAGGAGGAAAAAGGAAAAAAGATAACACTCGGATGCAACAACCTCCTTTTTCCCAAGCGCTTAATCCACCCTAGTTAGCACACCCCAAAAAAAAGACTAAACTCTTGGGATAATTAGAAAATTTGTGTGTAAAGATACCAATTCTCCAGGGCCATTGAGGATGTCCCTATATACAATAGGCTCATCAAATAAAGTGCTTCAAGAAACCCGGAAGGAGGAAGAGAGATACCCCCACCATCAATGTGGTAGGAAAATTATATGACCCGATGTTGGGGAAGGTGATATTTCCAAAAATACCTGGACCCCCGGTAGTCCATTTGTTGATGTACATATAGATGGTGTCATATTCCCCAAAACTTTGATTGATTTAGGGGTTTCCATCAATATCATGACCAAGGAAAGTATGTTGAAACTTAATCTCCAATGGACTTTGAGGAAAGCCACAACAGCTCTACAACTTGCAGATCGGTCCATAGTAACTCTGGAAGGAATTTTTGAGGATGTTATGGTTACCATTGACTCTTGGGAGTATCCTACAGATTTCCTAATCATGTAGCCAAAAACCAAGTTTAATGTTTATCCTCTCATCTTAGGGAGACCTTGGTTAGCCACTGCAGACGCATATATTAGTTGTCGGCCGGAAACATTACTATCAAAAATGGGCCTTTGTGTAAATATCTAGTGTTATATCCTCCATTGCGTACCTTCCATTGATCATGATCTCCCTATATGGTTGGAGGATGAAGAATATGAGTTATATAACACTACCCCCTATGTATACCATAAATGATATCCTTAGAGGGGGGCGAAGCGTGATGAAGATGAACTCATCGACCGTGCCATTCAAAACTAGTCCTCCACTAATGCTCCTCTCGAAACCCTAGTCAAAGAGTCCGAAAGCCAACCTTGGATGGAAGTGAAATCGGTTGAGACGGCCTACGAAACCACCAAGTTTGTCGATTTTGACCCATCCGGATCTCCGAAAATCAACCCAAACCTCTCAAATGAAGAAGAGAAGAAGTTATGCCAACTTTTGAAATAAAATCATGAAGCATTTGCTTGGGATTACAAGGACATGAAAGGGGTGAATAATTCAGGTATGAAAACATCACATTTACGTCAAAGAAGGATGCAAGCCCAGTGAGACAACCCCAAAGAAGGATGAACTCGACTCTAAAGGACATAGTCCAAGAAGAGGCTGCAGAAAGTATTGGATGCGTGTTCATATATCCTATATCTGATCGATGAGTGTGTTATAGGTCAATTTGGGCACCATTCCCAATGACCCTGGTTAAACCGGACATCATCCCCATAACCAATGAATAGGGTTTATCATACCCTATCATTTCAATTTCTACATGCCCAAAGACAAAGAACAAGAAAAAAATCATCCATGACTTCCATTGCAAGGTTTCCAAGAATTGAAGTACATGTTATATCACCTATGAGCTCACCAACGTAGCTTCTCAAGGGACTAACTACTTTGCATATGCAATTACCTCCATTCAAGGGTGCTCGCAAATAACTTCCCTACATTCAAGAATGCGTTGGTCAATTAGGAATGAAATTCTCATTGTTTCGGAATCTCCACATGGCCAGTTCCTTCTAGAAGAGTCCATAGTGTAAAACTTCAAATCCATGTGTCCATATAACACCTCTGAGCTTGGGAAAATGTCTTACTTATTATTATAAATTCATTGGTTGTGAAACTACCTTTAGCTGATCTATAAATTGAGCACGGATCCTAGTGTTTGAGAAGGAATAAATTTGGTAGAGAAACGTTGTTGAATTCTCAATTGAGTGTTTGATTTGAGTGATATCTGTCACTGGAGAGATGTTCATTGTGATGAGGTTGGGATGATGTTGGAGTTGGTGACATCAAATCAATTGTCGGTTGTAACCTCCCCCTTCTATCCATTAACAAATATTGCCGCTCATTTTCCCACATATGTATCTCGTATAAGCTTCTATCTTTCATATTATGGATTATTAGCCGATGTATATGTTTCATGTTTCATTGATTTAACCGATTAAGATAAATAGCCATCTCAGTATATTTAAATATCTTTGTTGTTTAGTGTTTATACTTGTAAGAACTAGTCTCAGCGATCAAGGTTGGATTGGAAGCTACATCAAGATCAACAGGGAGGAGAATAGGAAGCGCTTAGATCCCAAGTAGGTTTCTCCATCTTTTTTGTGTGTCTATTTACTCTTAGGAAAAGTGCGTGCAAAGTCTTTGATATATTGTTCTAAATGCATAGCACCACATTTAGGGGATGTGTTTTATCTATAATTCATAATTCGGCATTAAAAAATTGGTGACTCCGTTAGGGGAGTTTACCTTCATCCTTGGTGTATTTTGCCTCTGTTTATCCACCCAATAGCATCTACTCTCAATTATTAGGCTTTTGAAACAAATAATTTCATTAGAAGTGTGTTTAGTGGCTTGAATTTTTTTCTCTCGCACCCAACGCACTATTGGTCAAGACACAATGCTTTGAATAGCATGGTCTCCCACTCGGGGGGTGCTTTGCAACGCACCTGTCTCCCCTTAGAGACTGCGTTGTCCCCTAAGCCAACCAAATTCCTTTTGAATTTTTTCATTGCCATCACTTTCAGCCTTTTTGTTTGTTGTGTTTTCAACTCGTCCGATGCCTCATAGAGACTAGTGAATTTACCTAAATCTTCCTCCTTTGAAAATTAAGTTTGTTCAATGTCTCTTTAGGTGTTTTTCTTTATCATTGACAAATAAAATTCAAATTATTTTTTATTTATGCATTAGATCCATTTATTTTCGTAAAGGAAATTGTCGTTAAATTCTTCGCTTTTCCCGTAGGAAAAATAGTAATTTCATTCTTCATTTTTCCTAAAATAGAAATTGTTGTTAAATTCATCATTTCTCAAAGAAGAAAGCATTTGTTTTTTGTTCATTTGATGCATATAGTTTTTTTTCTCATTCACGTTAAGGGGATCGAAAAGAAAAACCCGCATTTGCATGTAGTGAATTATGTGTTTTGAATAGGAACAAATTAGGAAAACGCATATTAGTTTGTGCTCTTTGTTGTTTACTCTCAAAAATTGATTGCTCTTTCCCTTTAATAGCCAATATTTTCATTGAAAAAAAGCTAAAATTGAAAATTTTGCTTGTCATTTTAGTTTTAATTTTAGAATTTCCATCACATCATCGCGGTGAACCTTGAAAGACAAATTGAGAAACAAGATCAACTTAAAATTTACATCAATTTACCTAACAAAGCATTGGAACCATAATGATAACATTTAGAAGGTCTAGGCTAGAGACGTGTTCGACGTCGTAAAACATAACAGATTGCCTTTAATTTTCTATGATACATTCGATTGTGATACCTCACTCCATGTACGTAAGTATATCGTAGCTTTTTCCACATACCTTAGGGTATATCAGGTCGTGTTATAGTACGAAAAGTATAAAGGGGTGCTCTCACGAGTGTGGTTTTGCATCGACGACGCTAATACGAACTTGGGCCTCCACGTACCTTCGGGTATATATGGGAGGACAACTTTAGGTTGCTATCCATCCATAGTGAACCGAGTCGACCGCCTTGTAAATTGTGATACACCGAACACAAAGCATTCGAGAAGATTTCTGCCCTGTACTTCTTGGTTTGCCAGGGAGGTATTCTGTAGTTCATAGTTTCTTGGAAAACCTTTTTCCTAGCATTACCATTTTATTTTGTTTATTTATTTTTTGGTCATAAAATAAATCATTCATCGTGGAAGAATAAAATCCCTTTCCCCAGTCATTTGCGTAGACTTGCATTGAAACCACCTTTACCACCAAATGTCACTTTCGGGTCGTCGAAGGCGACATCGCTCCGTGAAACGAGTACCATCAATACCTCCGGTGAAGCATCATCTTCCCATATACTAGAGTTGGCACAAGTTATTTCTACAAATCCCGGTTCGTTTCATCAGTTGTCGAGATAGAGTCCCCACGACTACCCAGTGGTCATGATCCATCCAATCGGTGAGACCATACCTCCCAACCCAACGTTGTTCAACCGAAAGTTGATCCAAATCATGTCTCTTCTTTGCTAGAACATCTCGCATCCCTAAATTCGAACGACTAGAAGTTGTTCATGTATTGGTCACCCCACAATCTATTGTAGCCATTGAGTCTCCCATATCGCGCAGATCAACCTCCTGAAATATACTTTTGTTAGGTCCCTATATTACTAATATAGTCCCTTATTGTTGTTAGTGTAACCCCCTTTATTGTTATTATTGTACCCATATAACCCCCATATTGTTATTATTGTGCCCTTAAATTATTATTGTTAGGTCGGCTAGGATTACATTGTGGCCCCACTAAGATTACATTGTGGCCCCATGGACTCCTATATATAGATAGGAGGTTTTGTAATTTGTATCATCCAAGAATTGTTCATTCATGTAATGTATTGGAGTTTTCCCCCTCGAAGTGGCTTATTTCTAAGGCGTTGATATCTCTTTTCTTCTATTTTTGGAGTTGGTTTCACAACATTTGGTATCAGAGCTTTGGACTATAGGGTTTCGCTGCCCCAAACAAGTCATCATGGAATTTTCGCTATAATTTTTTTCTATGAAGTTTCAGAAGTTGAAATTTTCCGAATGCGAAGCCGAAATCCTGAGGAACATCGTTGCAAAATTTCAGAGCTTGGTTCGCAATATTTTCGGAGATATGATCTATGGAAGCTAGGTCATTTTGCAAGCTCCTGAATTTAACCTAAACAGGTCATCGTGGAATTTTTGCTATAACTTTTTTTCTACAAAGGTTTAGAAGCTGAAATTTTTAGGGAGCGAAGACGAAATCTTGAGGAAGATATTTGCAAAATTTCAGGGGTTTGGTTCGGAAAATATTCAGATATATGTTCTGTGGGAAGTTAGGTCTTTTGCAAGCTCCCAAATTTCATCTCAAAGAGGTGATCGTGGGCAAATCTTCATAACTCTCTCTGCAGCATCGGATTCGAATTCTATTAAAAGTGGTTGCAAGTACATGGACTGTAGTTTTCTCTATATCAATTTCAAAGCCGAAGGAGGAAACAGGTGACACGTGGCGGTTCGTACAAGTTCGCTCTCATCGAACCAAAGTCCATAATTAGGTCATCATAGGAGATTAGGCATAACTTTGTCTTCAAGAATCCAAATCGAGTCGGACTTGTGGCATTCGCAAGAAGATTTAGAGGGCTAATTCGAGGGCCAAATTTTGGATATTGAAGATCCAAAATCACAGAGATAAATCAATTTCAATATCAAGCTCCTCAAAAATCAAGAAAAAGGTGTGTATTTTTTTTCAAATTGCATAAGTCTTTTTTGAAAAATCGGCTCTAGGTGATTCCAAAGGCCTATTGAGCATAGATATCAAGTAGTGGGTTCTAAAATGCCTCCTAAAAAAAATTCAACACATATTAAGCCTTCATAAGGCTCTACTATGACTCATGAAGATGAATAATTGCAACATGAGATATCAAAATTCCATGAGCAAGTGCACCAAATTTCACTATCGCAAAGGGCAACAAAAAATGAAATGGATGGTTTGAAGAAAGCCATGGAAGTTAAGATGGATGGCATGGAAGTTGGCATGGAAGCTAAGATGGATGACACGGAAGCTAAGATCGATGAAAAAAATGGAAAACATGAAGAATGATCTAAAAGCGGACATCGAAGGTTTGACAAAGTTGATACAACAAATGTTTCCTAATGGTGAAAATATAGTAGAGGAAACTCATGATGAGAACAAAATAAATGTTGATCGTGATTTCATAAACTCTAATGTTGGCGGGAAGAACCACCATATTCCCAAAATGGATATGAGGAAGTTTGATGGAGAGGATCCTCTAACATGGATACTACAAATGGAGCAATATTTTGATCTCAATAATGTGCAAAACACACAAAAGGTACGCATTGCAACTTTACATTTAGAACAAAATACATTTGTATGGTATCGATGGCTTTGCTCCCGTAAAAAAAATTGTCACTTGGTCAATTTTTACGGAGGAAATGATAGCACATTATGAGGATACAAAGAGAAACACCTTCTTTAGCCATTTTATAAATACCAAACAAAAGGGTTTAGTGGGGGAGCACATTGAGGACTTCCAAAAATTGAATATAAGGGTAACTGATATTCCAGAGGAACACAGGATTGATCTCTTCATAGGGACTTTAAAGGATAACATCCAGCATGAAGTTCACATTTTGGAACCTGATTCATTGGAGAAGGCATTTAGGTTGGCAAGAAAAATTGAATGTAAAATTATGGCGACAAGGAAGCCTACCACTCACTTCTATAAAGAGGGAAGTTTTGCTACTCCTAGATTTCCAAAACCTACAAGGTTGACACCACAACAATTTTGAAGAAAAAATAGTAAAAGGGCTTTGCTACAGTTGTGATAGCAAATACACTAAAGGTCATAAGTATGCTGACCTAAAGGTCATAAGTGTGATAGCAAATACACTAAAGGTCTTGTTTGGGTAATCAATTAGCTCATAGTTCATCTTATCATCCTAAATCCGATGTTCAAACTGAGATAGTAAATAAATTTTTGGAAGGATATCTTCGTTGTTTTGTATCTGATAAAAAAACACAATGTGTCAAGTGGTTACCTCTCGCTGAATGGTGGTATAACACCTCCTTCCATACTGCAGCAAAAATGACCCCATTTATGGCACTTTATGGATATCATCCACTGTCCATCACATCATCTTTAAGAGAAAATTCGAAGGTTCAAGCACTGGAAGATCACATTGAGCATCAACAAGAAGTTCTCCAGCTCTTAAAGGATAACCTGAATTTGGCACAAAATCGAATGAAACAACAGGCAGATCAACATCGCAGTGAGAGAAGTTTTGATGTAGGAGACTGGGTGTTTTTATGGCTACAACCATACAAACAAATGTCCCTTAAGCAAGCTAAGAAGGATTTGGCGATTAATCACCAAAGTACTATGGTCCTTACAAGGTGTTGCAAAAGATTGGTACTATGGCATACAAATTGGAGCTTCCTGCTTCTTCACGAGTGCATCCAGTTTTCCATGTTTCATGCTTAAAGAAGGTTATAGGTGAAAATATTCCAGTTCAAACAATATTTTGAGAACTTGATGAGGAAGGAAAAATCATGGTTTCAGAGCGATCCATTTAAAACCAAACATTCTGATAAATCCAATTTTGAGTATCTCTGTCAAGTGGAAGAACTTACCCACTGAAGATTCTACATGGGAGGATGAGAATTTTATACAGAAGTACCAAAAGCTACCCAAGTGTTGAGGACAACACTTTTTTGAAGGAGAGGGGCATGTTAGGTCCCTATATTACTAATATAGTCCCTTATTGTTGTTAGTGTAACCCCCTTATGGTTATTATTGTACCCCTATAACCCCCATATTATTATTCTTGTGCCCTTAAATTATTATTGTTAGGTCGGATAGGATTACATTGTGGCCCCATGGACTCCTATATATAGAAAGGAGGTATTGTAATTTGTATCATCCAAGAATTTTTCATTCATGTAATGTATTGGAGGTTGCCCCTTCGAAGTGGCTTATTTATAAGGCATTGATATCTCTTTTCTTCTATTTTTGGAGCTACTTTCACAACGAATTTGGGCTTGACGGTGAAATCTTTCCACCTAGTTTAATTTTGATTGAAGAAATCCCACAAGACGAAACACCTTTAACTCCAACCCATTTTGGGGAGGATCTTTACCTGTACAAGTCTTTTCCTCAATCACTTGCCTCTACTTTTTTTGATCCTGTACCTATTTAAATTCTCGTCGATTCAAAAGGGTATACATTTGGTCAAGTAACCATGCCTGAACCATCATCTTCGGTTGGACCATCTATTTCGATTTCATCAGCACCTGCTCTCGCTACCCACTCGATGTTCACAACTTCACTAGATTCATATTTACATGGAGGCCATATGGTCCCATCAGGTTATAAATCTTTATTTGGAATTTTCTCTGGTGCATCTTCAAACCCATGGACTTTACCAATGTCATCATATGGTATTCTAACTAGTAAACCTATAGTGACTACTGAACGGCTTGATCCTTTATATCCATCATCAGGGTAATACCAAGCTGGTCCATTTGGGTCTATTCCATCCAGTACCATCTCAACTGGACTCCCTGCATTTAGAGAACAATATTTTCCATCTTATTATACTCCTCATGCTGGGGGGAAACCTATGGACACCCACTTTGACAGTACTCTATCATTTTTTTGTCAACCTAATGTTGAAATGAATTTTTGTCACTGGTATCCCACTCTTCCTATCCAACCACAAATAGTTTTACACTCGTATTAAATGGTTCAACCTGTTGCACCCACATCAATTCCACTTGTTAATACATCTTTACCCATGTTACAGACTCGAACTGTTGTACAACAACAGTTTCAGGTGAGTCCTTCAACTCAATACGCTCAAGTATTGGGCCCTCAAAATCCATCTACTTCGGCTAATTTACATCAACAACCTATACCCGGAATCATTTATTCACAAGCTAGATTACCATATTATGGGATGTCGCAGCCACAACCAAGTTATACCTATCCTGAATTGAATCCAAGTTATTCTAATTTGGGTTATAACATTGGTGGACAGACCCAAATGGCACAAATGCCTCAACTTTCATTTCAACAAGTATCATACCCAAGTTTTGGTCAATAATATCCTCAAGCATTTTCCTATCAAAACAACCCCTATCTGGGTTACTAGCAACAAATTCCTTATGTTGGTGCTCAAAGGCTTGTTTCCCAAGAAATTCCATCACACCCTGGCTATGCTCAACCTGACCTTAATCGAAAGTTGCCCTTTGTTGTAACTTTAGAGTTACCATATTTAAATCAGCTCACCAATGATCCAATCAACTATGCTCAACCTGACCTTTATCGATAGTTCCCTTTATTGCAAATTTAGAGTTACCAGATTTAAATTGGCTCACCAATGATCCAATCAACTATGCTCCTTGGTGGCCGGTGATACCCCATTAATTACCCTCGAATATTCCTAAGTTCAATTGAAACCCTAGGGAAGACACGTCGACTCATGTTATGACCTATCATTTGTGGTGTTCATCAAACTCCCTAAATGATGACTTTGTTCAGCTACGTCTTTTCCAGCGTACTCTCACTGGTCCGGCTTCAAAATGGTACATTGAGTTACCTAGAGCTTATTTTGATAATTTCACTACCCTAGCTACTGTCTTTTTTACTCACTTCCAGTTACCCATACGATATGAAACTGGAATGGAAATCTTGACTAATTTTAAATAGACTAATGCTACTCACATTTCTTATCATATTCATGAGTGGTGTCATCGTCATAGAATGGTTAAGACATTTGTTCTTGATCAGCTCCTTGTTGAGTGGTTCATTAAGTCCCTGTTACCATCTATAACTGAGGATGTGGCTAAGGGTGGCATCGTCACTGAAGAGTATGTCATTTATCATGCCCATTATTTAGACTTTATTTATACTCAGTCTGGCATGCTCTACGAGAACATTCCTTACGCACCGAGATCTAATTTTACTGTTCCTCCTCCATCAAATGACTCTCATGCCGGAGACGGTATGATCGGTACTGAAAGCACACATCATACTACTGCATCTGATCCTACACCTTCTTCTAAAATCAATGTCGTGTAATTTGACAAAGGAAAAAGTGGCAAGCAACTCGGAAGTAAGAAAAAATGGGAATCAAAGAAAAAACGAACTTCTAACCCGCGAGAAAGATCATATGGAAATAGGAAACCTCGTTATCCATGCATAATCTGTAATGAGGAACAATTTGTTCAGGATTTTCCTCACTGCGTTGAAGTCTCAAAAATGGTTAAGACTTCACATGCATCAGCTGTCTTGACAGATCTGTCTCCGAATCCAGACACAAATTTGGTTGCTACGAATCCAACTTCTAGTTCCCAGTACTTATGGAGTACTTATGGATTTTTCTTTCATCCTTTTTTTCAAACTCTCTAAATATGAAAAAGGATCGGGTTGTCACTGTCTTTAGGCTCATTAAAACATAAAATAGCAATGGGCTTGTTGATCATGGCAAGAATCGACTTTCATTCATTGCAATAATCTTAGTGAACTATATCACCCATCAATCAAAAATTTCTTTTTGAATTCTTTTCCTATTAATGCAATCAATTCTAAGCGAAATTTGTCAAATATTGAAGAAACCATTTCTATCTATTTTTCGACCAAACCTGGCGTTTTAGAAAATATTCATGTCAGCGTATCTTGTTCTCCATAAAAACTTGAAACATATTGCTCTCTCTTTCGTGAATTCCGTGATGTATTTGCTTGGTCTTACGAGGAAATTCCAGGCATAGATACTAGTATTGTTAAACACACTATTAAAATGTACCCTTATGTCAAGTCAGTACGTCAACGCCTTCGTCCTGTTCATTCGAAGAAGGTCGTTTCCATTAAAACAGAAGCTGAGAAACTTTTGCGTGCTAGTTTCATTTACCCTGTTCTGCTAACTAAGTGGATTTCCAAAATCATTCTTGTTATGAAAAAACAAGGAACCATCAGAGTGTATGTCGATTATCAGGATGTTAATCTTGCTTGTCCAAAAGGCAACTATTCTACTCCCTTTATCGACTAGATTATTGACGATTGTGTTGGATGCAAAATATTTTCGTTCATGGACGGATTTTCCGGCTACAATCAAATCAATATCCGCCCAGAGGATCAATATAAGACAACATTCATCTGTCCCTGGGGAACATTCTCTTATCGGAAACTACCATTTGGTTTAAAGTGTTAATCAAGGTTGTCATTGATGGCAACATGGCTTTGACTGAGATGTCAATATTCTTGAGATGCATGGTTCTAGATGATGATGTCTTGCCCTAACAAGTTGCCAAGTACCTGATTAGTGATCTAGTCCCTAAGTACAAGCCCATGATGTGAAGAACGATACTTAATGAATCCATACTTGTGATGATGCTATACTCTTATATGACCACACTTAATGATGGTGTTTGATGAAGATTGGAAGACTAAGAGATGACGTGATTGATGATTGAAAGATACCTTCCTAATGATACTTCCTATAACATATCATTGCGCCACTTTATAATACACTCATTACTGATGTCCTACCATGATCCTACGATGAGGGTGTTAAACAATGAAGAAGCAAAAACGATGAAGAAGCCTAACAAGAGAAGCATATCTGTCCTATCTCAAATTCTGCACTAATTAATTACCAGTCACATTAAAAAATGTTTTTCTTACTATATTAAAGGTAGCCTCTCAATTTGATACCTATGCCATCTTTTAGAGCATAATTTTGTCTTTCCAATGAGTTATTACTTGGCCTGAAACTCCAAGCGGTTTGGGAGATATGAATTTTTCAAGTTAAAGAAATAAATCTGCCCTTGAGCCGACCTGTGCTAGCCTACTCATGTCGGCCTCCCACCAAGAGCCGTGTCTCTTTATTAATGGTCGAAATTTTATATAAATACAAGTTGAAAGACTTCATTTCAAGCATCATTTTCAGTGATTTTTTTTAGAGAGAAGTTACAGAACAACAAGGAGGTCGAGGAGATAAATGAAGAAGTCTGTTTGGGCAATTTTGTTGTTAGGATTATCTTTCAAGATCAGATAATTAAGGCATCGGATCTGTATACTTAACTTGAAGACAATCACCTGAAGGAGGACGACTGCCACCTGTGGGAGCTCATTACAAGATCGGATCTGTGGTAAATTTACAGTGAAAGAAGAGGGCTCGGTCATGAGTTTTAGGGTGCTGTAATATCCTTAAAGGACGTGATCTAAGAAAACTTCAGACCTGTAATACCTTGGATAGCAGACAGTATTCTGAGGCTCGGAATTGTTTACATCTAGGACGTGTATCTCTACAACTCTCTTTTGGAAGGTTTGAACCTTGAGAAAGGTTTGTAACAACTTACAATTTTGGCTCTTTGGACAACACTTCAGGCCTGCAAGTTTCACCCCGTGGTGTAGTATTTTGAACCTGTGATAGCAAGCACACTTTGGGATAGAATTGGTATTTAGGACTGTATCATTGAACCTTTATCTTGATTGCAGTACAGTGACTTCCTTTGAGCTTAGATAGGACAGTTTTGCAGTTTGATACATCAAAATCTGTATTGGCTCGGATATCTCATAACTGATCAATGATAAAATGTGTAGAGGACTGATATATATATTTTTGCATATTTGTGGAAACTTGAAAGCCTTCAACAGTATGGATCCTCATTAAAAACAGTGGGTTTGTGACCACATGCTTGGATTGCAGCCCTATGAAGAATAATGAATGAGCATTAATGGACAGTGAACTTGGAGGCATGTACAAGTGAAGAAGATCTTGATGGTGGGCATGTTGGAGAAGATCATTGACCAGATCTTGAAGCATTTGGAGGAACCGTTTTGAAGACACCTTGAGGAATCTTGGTTGAAGTGTCTTGGAAGCCATTATTGGGACAACTCTTGAAAGATCTTTTGTGCAGAGTCCAGACTTAAACCTTGCTAGAGCAGACTTGCTGAGCAGATTTGAAGCCTTGAAGAATATTTTGCAGTAGTTCTTGTACTTGAAGCTGTTTGGAAGACCTTGTGCAGAACCTGAAGACACCTTGAGACATGACCAAGCATTGATTGAAGTCTTGAAGACACCCTTGGAGATCATGATGCATTGAAGCCATCATGAGGTAACTTGGAGAAATTGTTTGGGTACGATGAAGAGCAGTGGTGACACCTTCTAAGAAGAAAAGGTTGTCATTGATGATGTGACATTGAGACTAAGTGTGATAGGGCTTGTTGAAGAAGACTTTGGGAGCCGTGAAGAATAACCAAACATATTTTGACGAAGTGAAGTTGAGGGTTGGAGCCCAAGAGGTTGGAGCCTCATAGAGACAAGGTCGGTGCCTTGGAAGATAGGGTTGGAGCCCTAGAGGATTGGAGTCCTCAAGAAACCAGGTCGGAGCCTGTACCAAAGATAGGGTTGGAGCCCTAGAGGTTGGTGCCTCAAATTAAAAATGTTGGAGCCTTGGAAAGACCAAGCCAGTGCTTAGCACAATACAGGTTGGAGCCTGGAAGATTGGAGTCTTCATCTAGGGTTGGAGCCCTATATCATTATTGTACTTTACTTATTGTAAAGAAGAAATTAATAAAAGTATCTATTCCATCATTGTTCATTTTTTGTTCTAAATATAAGTGATCTAACTGGTAAAATTAACAATTGAAAAGAAATACTGATTCACCCCCCTCTCAGTATTTCCAACAATTGGTATCAGAGCCAGTACCTTCACTCAAAGCCTAATAGCTTGAAGGTTGATCATTAGAACACAAATGGCAAAGCCAAGGAAGAAAGTCTCCAATCCTTAATCTGAAGGCTTGATGAAGGCAACTTTGAATGGGCTACCTGATTCTATGAAGGGAAATTTTGAAAAATGTTCGTCAGCAAAAGGCATATGGGACAAACTTCATGATCTTCACTCAAAATGAACATTGACCATGACCTCTAGTCAAGAAGATGATGGAAATAAAGAAGGAAATCCAAAACCCATCAAGGAAGTCGGAGATAAGAGAGATGACTACAAGTCTAAAGAAGACATAGAAGATGAAGAGAACAAAGAAGACTTTGAAGAATATCTCTTGAATAAACTTATGGCTTACATGGAAGAGATTAACATTTTGAAAAAGAAAAATGAGGAACTTAAGAAGAAAGCACAAGATGGTAACCAAGACAAGACAAGGAAGGAAGTTGACTTTGTCAAGCTTCAAGTACAAGAAAGAGATGAGGAGCTCGCCAAAATTAAAGAGGAATTTCATCAAAACAAAAGAAAGCATCATGAAGAAGTCATATCTATGACAAATCAATTGGATAACGCAAATAAAAGGGAAGAAACTTTGTCAAGCCACCTTGAACAAAGACTTAAGAGCTTGAACAATCTTGAAGCAGAGATTGGTCAATACAAGGAAGAGGTCTCCTCTCTTAGATCTCAACTAGAAGAAGCAAGGAAACAAGCGCAAAGAGTTGAGAAGGTGATGGAAACTTTGGCGTTCATAGAAGGACAAGTTGATGAAGCAAAAAAGGAGAGAAATGCCATGATATGCCAAATAGAAGAAAAAGATAAAGAAATCTTCAAACTAAAATCAGACATCAATCTTCTCAAGGTTGAAAGATGTGAAGCTACAAGAATAAAAGAAGAAATGGAGAGCAGTCTAGCAAAAGAGAATGAAGAAGTCTTCATAATGAAATCAAATATCATCTCCCTTAAAATCGAAGCACATGAAGCAATAAGGATGATGGAAGAAATGAAGAAGCAACTAGTTATGAAAGATGAATATTGTGAAAAGTTGAAAGGAGAAATTGTCTTTCTTAAAAAGGAAGTTGACTTGCTGAATAAGAACTTGAAAAGATCTCAAACCCTAGATGACATCCTAAGTCATCAAAGGTCTCCCCTTGATAAATCAGGTCTTGGCTATGCAGGTGAATCCTCAAGCAAGAATGATAATGCTTCAAACAAAAAGGATGTGAGGAACCTAGAAAGAAATGTTGATGCTCCCAGTTCCAGCAAGGGTAAGGAGAAGAATCAAGACAACAACGGAAGAAATTATATTCCAAGGAGACTTGCAGGTGGTGTCAAGAATAAAAAAGGCAATGAATATCATCAAAGAATCCCAAGGCAAAAATACTTCAGAAGTACATCAAGGAAAACTCCATCTCCGAGGTACAAAAGTATATTTCTTGGTTATTTCTATTTTTGTACAAACTTTGGGCACATGGAAAAATAATATAGGGCATATCACAAAGAAAAATATAATGATCCCCGTCAATCTCCTCGAAGCAATTTTTCAAGAAGAAGTCATGATTTCTTATTCATGAACAAACTAGAGTGCTTCAATTGCCATAACATTGGACATATGGCACGCAATTGTAACTTGACTTGGGCTCATGCACAAGCTAGAACCATGTCAGAGAAGAAAGCTACACAAGTATGGAGAAGGAAACAAGTTGGGTCTAGAAGTCTCTTGAACACTCCAGCGAACAACATGTGTTGTTGACTAGATGAATTCATCCTTGATATTCCAAGTATTTGATGGTGAAACCCTGCCAAAAAGAGACCATGCATACAGTTAGGGGAGCTTTTTATCATTCCACGAAGGGCCATACATGGAAAATCATCTTTTAGATCATCTCTTGGGAGCATTGAAGAACATAATCCCTTCTCATCCGGTGAACCATTTTTGAAGATTTTTTCCATTAGATCACAAAGCAAGCAATATTTCTTGAGCAAGAGGAGTTTATGCAGGAAGGGGGAGTTGGTTCATCACATGAAGAAATGTAAAAACATCTATCATGGACCACATTGCTAGAAGGAAGAGCACCATGACAGGGGGAGTAACATACCTATGAAGGACTACTATTCATGAAGAAAAGAAGTAGCTTGATAGGGGGAGTACTAGGGCACCCTGTTTTCCATTGATGTCAAAGGGGGAGAGAATGTTGGAAGGGAAAGAATATTTCCATCAATGACAAAGGGGGAGATTGTTAATCAAGGTTGTCATTGATGGCAACATGGCTTTGACTGAGATGTCAATATTCTTTAGATGCCTGGTTCTAGATGATGATGTCTTGCCCTAAGAAGTTTCCAAGTGTCTGATTAGTGATCTAGTCCCTAAGTACAAGCCCATGATGTGAATAATGATACTTAATGAAGCCATACTTGTGATGATGTTATACTCTTATATGACCACACTTAATTATGGTGTTTGATGAATATTGGAAGACTAAGAGATGATGTGATTGATGATTTAAAGATACCTTCCTAATGATACTGCCTATAACATATCATTGTGCCACTATATAATACACTCATTGCTGATGTCCTGCCATGATCCTATGATGAAGATGTTAAACAATGAAGAAGTGAAAACCATGAAGAAGCCTAACAAGAGAAGCCTATCTGCCCTATCTCAAATTCTGCACTAATTAATGACCAGTCACAATAAAAAATGTTTTTTTTACTATCTTAGAGGCGGCCTCTCAATTTGATACCTATGACATCTTTTAAAGCATAATTTTGTCTTTCCAAGGAGCTATTACTTGGCCTGAAACTCCAAGCAGTTTGGGAGATATGAATTTTTCAAGTTAAAGAAATAAATTTGTCCTTGAGCCAACTTGTGCTAGCCTACTCATGTCGGCCTCCCACCAAGATACGTGTCTTTTTATTAATGGTCGAAATTTTATATAAATACAAGTTGAAAGACTTTGTTTCAAGCATCATTTTCGGTGATCATTTCAGAGAGGAGTTCTAGAACAGCAAGGAAGTCAAGGAGATAAATGAAGAAGTATGTTTGTGAAATTTTGTTGTTAGGATTATCTTTCAAGCTCGGATAATTAAGGCATTAGATCTGTATACTTAACCTGAAGACAATCACCTGAAGGAGGATGGTAGCTACCTGTGGGAGCTCATTACAAGATCGGATCTGTGGTAAATTTACAGTGAAAGAAGAGGGCTCAGTCATGAGTTTTAGGGTGTTGTAATATCTTTAAAGGACGTGATCTGAGAAAACTTCAAACCTGTAATACCTTGGACAGTAGACAGTATTCTGAGGCTCGGAATTGTTTACAGCTAGGACGTATATCTCTACAACTCTCTTATGGAAGGTTTGAACTTAGAGAAAGGTTTGTAACAACCTACAATTTCGGCTCTTTGGACAACACTTCAGGCCTGCAAATTTCACCCTGTGGTGTCGTATTTTGAACCTATGACAGCAAGCACACTTTGGGACAGCATTGTTATTTAGGACTGTATCATTGAACCTTTATCTTTTCAAGTACAGTGACTTCCTTTGAGCTCAGATAGGACAATTTTGTGGTTTGATACATCAAATCTATATTGGCTCGAATATCTCATAACTGATCAATGATAAAGGTGTGGAGGACTGATATATATGTTTTTTTCCTATTTGTGGAAACTTGAAAGCCTTCAACGGTAAGGATCTTCATTAAAAATAGTGGGTTTGTGACCACATGCTTGGATTTTAGTCCTATGAAGAATAATGAATCAACATTAATGGACAGTGAAATTGGAGGCGTGTACAAGTGAAGAAGATCTTGATGGTGGGCATGTTGGAGCAGTTCATTGACCAGATCTTGAAGAATTTGGAGGAA
Organism: Pinus albicaulis; assembly: GCA_034641835.2. Lineage (NCBI taxonomy): Eukaryota > Viridiplantae > Streptophyta > Pinopsida > Pinales > Pinaceae > Pinus > Pinus albicaulis. Next base: position 24,618 of record JAXQQM020059873.1, read on the forward strand.
CCATTTTGAAGACACCTTGAGGAATCTTAGTTGAAGTGTCTTGGAAGTCATTATCGGGACAACCCTTGAAAGATATTTAGTGCGGTCTTAAACCTTGCTGAGAACAAAACTTGTTGAGAGCAAATTTGGAAGTAACTGAAGAAGACTTTATGGTAAGGTCCTTGTACTTGAAGCTTTTTAGAACCTTGTGCGAAACATTGCAATTGATTGAAGACATCATGACATTGATTTAGTTTGGAAACACCCTTAGGAGATCATGATATGATGAAATAGTCATGAGGTAATATGTGAAAGAAGAAAGATGTTTGGATATGATGAAGAGCAGTGGTGACACTTTCTAAGAAGAAAAGGTTGTCATTGATGATGTGACGTGGAGACTAAGTGTGACAGGGCTCGTTGAAGAAGACTTTGAGAGCCGTGCAGAATAATCAAAACATATTTTGACAAAGTGAAGTTGAGGGTTGGAGCCCACGAGGTTGGAGCCTCATAGAGACAAGGTCGATGCCTTGGGAAATAGGGTTGGAGCCCTAGAGGATTGGAGTCCTCAAGAAACCAGGTCGGAGCCTGTACCAGAGATAGGGTTGGAGCCCTAGAGGTTGGTGCCTCAAATTGACAGGGTTGGAGCCCTAGAGGTTGGTGCCTCAAATTGACAAGGTTGGAGCCTTGGAAAGACCAAGTCGGTGCTTGGCACAATATAGGTTGGAGCCTAGAAGATTGGAGTCTTCATCTAGGGTTGGAGCCCTATATCATTATTGTACTTTACTTATTGTAAAGAAGAAATTAATAAAAGTATCTATTCCATCATTGTTCATTTTCTGTTCTAAATATAAGTGATCTAACTGGTAAAATTAACAATTGAAAAGAAATATTGATTCTTTTACACTCTCAATATTTCCAACATAAAGAACTCTAGGGCCACTTTTCAGAGAGCAATGGATTATGCTTTCAATGACATCAAGCCCATTGTTCAACCATATCTAGACGATTTACCCGTGCATTCATGAAATCAGAGTGATCACCCGATGCATTTGAGAGCCATCTTTTACGTTTCGGCCTGCAAAATGTACTTGCCGTCCACATAATCTGTGTTTGCGTGGTTTTTTGGTCGTTTTGCGGATCCAAGTGCAGTCTTAAAGAGAATTCGAGATGGAGGCCATTCGAAGGTTTAATTCATTCTTGGATTGTGCGCCATCAAATTGCTCCAAGACCTGTGACTTACCTGAAGGCTAACTTCCTAAGGAGGTTCATACCCAACTACGCCGAAATGGATAAAGGATTTACTCAACTCTTGAAAAATTGGATTCCCTTCCATTGGGACCAAGTTGCGCAAGCTTCTTTTGATGTTGTCAAGGATACTCTTGTCCGCGTGTCATTAATCTATCCCCCCAATTATCAAAGTGATTATTTCTTATATATCGTCGTGGTTGATACGACCATTGTTATGGTATAGGTCCAAGTAGAAAATGGGATAGAACATCCGATCTATTATTTGAGTCGTAATCTCAGTGATATGGAAGTGAAGTATTTGTACGTAGAAAAGCTTGCCTTGGCGGCTGTTCAAGCTGTCCAAATATTTCGCCACTATATCCTGTTCCAAAAGACCATTGTCATTTCGAATTGAAACCCCATGACTTATATCTTATCGCGTCAATTTCTGAGGGGAAAGTATTCAAAATGGATTGTCATTTTGCATAAATTTGATTTGGAATTCATCAAATCAAAGTCAAAGAAGTCTTTAGTTTTGGTTGAGCTTCTCTGTGACCTTCCCTCTGATAGTACTGCTACTATGTCGGAACCATCTATTCCTAACGAGTCTCTGTTTCTGATCGGATCATCTGATCCTTGGTATGGGGATTTTATTATTTATCTCTAGACCCAGAATTTTCGGCCTGATACCTCTCGTTCTGACTAGCGATGTATTCAATACCAAGCCAAAGATTATATGATCGTCGATGATACACTTTATTGTCGTGGTGTTGATACAATTTTAAAAAGGTGCCTCACTCATGAGGAGGCCAAAAAGGTTTTAAATTATTTTCATGTTGGGGCTTGTGGTGAACACTTGTCTAGATACGCTACCGCGCAGAAGATACTCCGTGCCGATTAATTTTGGCCTACCACATTTTGCGACTGTATCCTTGCGGTCAAAATTTGTCATGCTTGTGAGATATTTGATCATAAAATCCGCAAACCGCCAACGCCAATGCATCATGTTGTCTCTATGGGACCATTTTCGAAATGGGGTATTGACTTCATGACCTATAACCCTCGTTCGTCTGGGGGGCATGGTTATATTATTGTCGCAGTAGAATACTTTACCAAGTGAGCAGAAGCAATGCATATATTCAACAACATAGGACAAACAACTACATTGTTTTTCTTTTATCATGTCATTGCACGGTTTGGGGTCCCTCAAGCTATAGTCACAAATCATGGGAAGCATTTTCGCAACCACATGATGGTTGAATTCACTGCCAAGTTATGATTGTCACATGATAATTCTACTCCTTATTATCCACAATAAAATGGACAAGTTGAGGCTATCAACAAGATTCTTAAATGTATGCTTCCATGAATGATAGGAGTTCATAAAATAATTTGGCATTTGATCTTGTTCTCAACCTTGTGGGCGTACCGAACCTCGGTGAGAAACGTAATTGGATTTACTCCTTTTCAATTGGTGTATAGTCTAGAAGCTATATTTCCAATCCAATGTGAAATAATGTCATTAAAACTCGCAATCGACTTGTTATAAGACACCTGAGAAGAAGAAGCACGTCCTTTTAACCTCATCCATCTTGATGAAATGCATCGTGAAGCCCAATTTGCCAACGAAGCACATAAGAGACATATAAAGGCGCAATACGACAAAAATGTCCATCCTCACACTTTCTCAGAGGGCGACTTGGTCCTTTTTTATGATCAAGAAGCTGATGTAATAGGTACAGGGAAATTTGAGCCATTATGGCATGGCCCCTATATTTTCAAAATATTGCTTGCTAAGGGTGCTTACGAGTTGGTGGATTACGATGGAATTTTGTTGGCGCAGCCTCGAAATGGGTTGTATCTGAAACGTTACTATGCTTAATCATGACCGTAGTCATTTTTTGTATTATATTGTATATATATGTTGTTGATTTGCATTCACTGTCTTAGTTTGTTTTTTAGAGTTTTCTTGACGTTAGTATTCCACTTTACATTTCATCGCGGATGTCTAAATCTTTGGAACCACTTGTTGGATATGCTGATGGTGCTAGTTGTAGTACGGAGAATCTATCCTCTGCATTGTGGGACATTTTCTCTTTGAACAGCGAGTTAGTGAGTTTTCAAGGGATTTGTATCGGTAAATCGACAAAAAATATCGCTGAGTATAGCGCGTTGATCGAACTTCTCTCTGATGCCATTTAATTTGGTATTAACTGCATCATCATAAGGTTAGACTCACAACTTGTGGAAATACAACTTACTAGTGTTTATACTGTTATAAATCCAACACTGAATCGTTTGTTCTTAAGAGTTCAACTTTTGGAAAGACACTTTAATTTTATTCAATATCAACAGATTTCCAGAAACTTGAACACATTGACTGATTCTTTAGCTAATCATGTTTTAGACAGACATTTGAAACACATGTAAATGTCCATTCACATAATTGAATAGGATTGCGGAATAAACATAGTAAAACACTCAAATCAAATAGATAGATAGTTATAGGATTTTACAAAAAAATTGTGCCCAAGACACATTGGTCATCTGTCCTCAAAATGTATGCAACATGTCAAATGTAAACTAGTGATGCTCATGGTAACATGTTATATATCTAGTTATCCTACACAGTAACCGCATCCAGTGGTTAGGAACGCCTATAGTGTGGCGCTGCAGTCGCATGGGTAACTGTTCGATCTGGAAATCCGGAATCCTGAAGGTTAACCCCTCTATGTGTTGTCGAAGCTCAGACAGAGTCTCGGCCATGTCTAAATCCTGAAGAACTGCTCCCCCGACAACCCTCTCTGTTGGCTCATCTACTCCATGCTCTAGTTCCTACACTGGTTGAACTCGACCAACATCTGCATTACATTAAAAATTTAGTTTAGTCTTTGATGCAGGAGCATCAAAGCTAAATTCTCATTATTCATTTATGTAATTTAGGGGGTGAGGTGTTTTAATGATTTTATTCATTATTTTGCTCATTTTAATAAATTAAGAGAGAAAATTGTAAAGTGAGGATTATTGTAAATATTCTTTTCATAAATTAAGGATATGAGTGGAGTTGAATTAGGTAGATAATCTAGGGATTAGGAATTCCATAAATGGGACTTAGTTGGGTCCAAAAAAAGATAAATCTAATTTAAATTTTTGTTGAGATTTGTGTGGAGGAAATTATGGAGTGGAATAAATTCATATTTATGTATAAATAGGAGAATTGAGTGAGGATGAAAGACAAGTAGGAAAGTGAGAATACAGAGAGAGTGAGGAATGGGTTGAGAGCTTTTTGTAAAGGGCCGAGAGCCGAAAGGCCATGCACTGTAATATTTGGCCAAGGAATTTCTTGTGTATTTATATATCAATATATTTTTGTTTATATAAGCTCTCTTTTATTTATGCACGTTTCAAGCAGTTGCAAATTTTTGTTTAATGAAGAGTTTTGTTTGAGAATTTTAATGTTGAAGAAAGCACACGAGTTTTAAATATGCTAGGATCTTATTTAACCCAGTATCCTAGCATCATTTGGTATCGTAGCTCAAGCTCATGCGGGGATTGTAAGATACATTTAAATATATATTTTAATATGCATGTGTAATAAACCACATTCTATGTGCAACAATGGTGTAGGCACAAAATTATGATTGCCCATAGCCAAAGCGAAGCGGCCAAATATAGAGTTGTTGAGGAACACCTTTTAACCGATTTATGTGTTTGCATTTGACGCTGGGATGTTATGGCATCCACACTTTTTGTTGAATTCTTAGTTAAACTGAGAGGGGGGGGGTGAATCAGTTTAACACCTTCATGAGTTTTACAAATTTTTCATCAGCTTATTTACAACTTAATTTTATAATCAACCTTAGTATATGAACAGTCTTAATATGTTGCAGCAAGAGTTAAATTAATGTGACATCAAACTTATTATGAGAGCAGCAAACATTAAGCAGATTTGGTAAATCATCTCAGTACACAAACAACACAGATAGAGACAACAGATATAAGTGGAAACCCATAAAGGGAGAAAACCACATCTTATTATTGTTGTGATGCAAAGGCAAGCTCCAACTCCCTCTCACCACTGTTTTTCTGTAGGCACAAACCTACAGGAGGTTCCAACCTCAGTCAGCTACGACTGACAGCTATCAAGCTTCAACTTGATAGGGAAGCTCCAACTTCCTCAACTTATCTAAATAAATGTTTGTTGATTTACTTCAGGAATCAGCTCTGTTCTGTAGCATCTCCTTATGTTCCTCTCTTCCTTATCTTTTCTGCCTCAATCTTCTATACTCTGCATTCTCTATCCTTACTCTCTCTTACTATTTATGCATATCAGGTTGATATTATATATATAGAGTTCATTTCATGACTGCTTGTATTCCACAAGGAATTTGGAGTGAACAACCATGACTCTTTGACTTCTGCCTTCTCAATTCTTTATCCAACTTATTAAGAATATAACAATATGTACAAATTTCAATGTTATAATGGGATTTTTCTTTTTCCTCTAGACACTTGCCTTTGCATCACAAACAATAAAACAATTAAAACATTTACATTCACATTTTCAGTTACACACTTCAATTTCACTCAGCTCCTTTTCTGGATTTTGGCTTTACTGGATTTGTCTTTTTTGCTGCAGTCATGCCACTATCATGCATACTTTGTTCACTATCTTTTGCACATTTTCCCGTTTTCTGTGCTTATTCACCTGTCCAATTCATTCCTGTACATATTCCCATTCATCGAATTTTTATTTCTACATGCTCTCCTCTCTTTTTCCTTTTCCATACACATTCCTTTATTCAGTTCCCTGTTCATTGCAGTTATATAACTGCTGTATGTACTACTGCCTTTTAATCAAGCTTAACATAACTCTCGGCGTTTTATAAAACCCTTTTAACAACACGGATATATCAGTACTCACAATCTTTATCATGAACCATCAACAGTATAACCTTTGGTTCCATATTTACAGGAAATGCTTTGAATTATTTATAAAACAAATATCTGCTCCCCAATCAAAAATTTATAACCCTTATAACATCAGATTTTATTTCATTTATATGCATATATAGTTAAATCCAAACTTTGAATCTAATGTACTTATAAGAATTCGGTTCAACCTTCAACTTTTGTAATAAAATGTATTATATAGTGGCCACTGTGTAGAATGTGATAGCCCGCTTTATAATAAATTGAATAAAAGAAACGCCATCGCACATAAGTATATGCGTTAATTCACCATATTAAACCTTCATATAAATCCCGATGCATATTATAATACAACCATGTTCCGTGGAGCCCACTCGTTAATGAAATTCTCCAATCGACGGTTAATAACGAATTGCGCAGCCAACACTTATCCAACGGATATCGCTTGCCATAGTTGCACGAACGATAATGTGCGATGAGAGCATTTTTTGGGCCCTCACCGTATGCTACATGTCAGCCGCTCTATGGAATCGCTCTGATTTCTTGAATACCACTTGCCCGTCGAAGGTGGTGCGATGAAAACCGGGAACCCGCCTTTATTGTTCACTCTTGCAAGGTTCCACTGCTTTCTTCCTTAGGATTCCGTCCGCCTTCATTTTTATGAATTCCGCTTTTGTACACACACAGCAATTGCCTCAATTCTTCTAGGCTACCATCATATGACTCGGCTCAAGGTTCCATCAATTTATCCTTTGGTTCATCAATGTTTCAACATGACTCCTCTGCATACTATAACGCGCTACTTCATCATATTATACACTCCCCATTGCTCACTGTATCGTGGCCTTAGCAACTCGATATCTATGAATCAATTGTTCAAATATCCTTCCTACTGAATTCAATCAAGACTATACATATAATTCACAGTGAATTTAGAAGAAATCCCTCATCATTATATACAAATGTAACCATTTACAAGAACATTCACTTATTCTTCTAAATTGGCCAGATTTTCTATTCGATGGCCTTTTTCTCCTACTCTGTCTCTGGAAAACTCTGCTTCAATTCACTACTTCCTCTGCTCCTTGACTGATATTTCTCCTTGCTTCTCTTTTTTCTACCTTGTTGTTGTTTCAGGTGCTCCTCCTTTACCATGTCCTTTGCCATCAATGACAATATTTCCAACACTTTTATGCTTTGGCTGCTCAGTGCTCCTTGGGTTTTCCCTACTCGCTATTTCACTTGTTTGACTGAAAATCCTATGGGATCCATCACTATTGGACATACAACAAACTGTATAATAGTTTGTGGTAATTTTGGAAAGAAGAGAAGCCCTGTCTGAATGTGTTAGCACAATTTGTAACTTTCGCCGAGGAAGAAGAAAGTAGAGTCGCCCAATCCGCAATCGATCCTCATCACCCAAGATTTGAGAGATCTTTTACCATACAAACAAACTGTCTAAGTTACAGGTGAAGTGGAGGTCTACAGTGTGTGGTTGCAAAGCCAATCTCTGCGGAAGGTGAATTTCACTCGGGAGTCAACGTCGTTGGTGGTGTTTCCCTTAGTTGTGAAGAGAATACTAGAATTTGGTGTTGCACCTATGCTCTAGCGCTTTGTTGATGTGAGAGATTAAATTCTCATACGACGACGAGTGAGAAGGAGGAGTTGGTTGTTGGGAGTTGCGCAGCAGAATTGTGGATGAGCCAAAGGTTTGAAAGCGCTCGAATCAAGCGTTAGAGCTGCAAAGGCATCCACTAGTGCAGAGAGGAAGAAAGGATCTACACACTAAAGCATGGACCTGTCAGTTTGTTGCATTGGAGTGGTAAGGGTAAAACTTGGCTACGCCTGGATGCCGAGAGGGCTTGTCGTTGGACACTTTATGGGCTCCTTATGATTCCAACCTATTACCTAAATAAGGTAAGCAAGGCTCTGTGTTTTTAATCGAATTACATCGGATTTGATGAAATTCCAAATAGAACTTTACACCGATGCATCATTCAGTTTTGAATTTCAATTCCGGTAAAAAATAGAAGAAAACAACATCCCAGCAACAGGCAGGACAATTCCATCCCGAGGGATATATCATTTGAATTTTATAATGTTGTTTCATAGCATGATATAGAGCTCATGAAGAAATGATATTGTTGATTGTGATCCATTTATATGAGTTCTTCCATGCCATCATCACCCAACAAACAAACAAGCAATATCGTTGCCAATCATGTAGAGAAGGCGTTGTGAACTAAATTTTCGAAATCCTGTGCATTTGGAACTTCGAAGTATGTATTACGGTGGAGCCTGAAGCGGTTTTTCTTCAAACAGCATTGACATTCCTGTAGTGGAATAAATCTTTTGCATATTGTTGTATGCGACCTCTCCGAAAACTGGTGACTTCTTCAAGTGCACGATTAGCTGAAACATCCTTTAAATGGGTTGCTGGAGGAAATTCTGGAAATGGATCACGAAACTGGCATGGTAAAATATTCTTACAAAATGCATTTGCGGCATTTTCTACTCCCTTTATCGACTAGATTATTGACGATTGTGTTGGATGCAAAATATTTTCGTTCATGGACGGATTTTCCGGCTACAATCAAATCAATATCCGCCCAGAGGATCAATATAAGACAACATTCATCTGTCCCTGGGGAACATTCTCTTATCGGAAACTACCATTTGGTTTAAAGTGTTAATCAAGGTTGTCATTGATGGCAACATGGCTTTGACTGAGATGTCAATATTCTTGAGATGCATGGTTCTAGATGATGATGTCTTGCCCTAACAAGTTGCCAAGTACCTGATTAGTGATCTAGTCCCTAAGTACAAGCCCATGATGTGAAGAACGATACTTAATGAATCCATACTTGTGATGATGCTATACTCTTATATGACCACACTTAATGATGGTGTTTGATGAAGATTGGAAGACTAAGAGATGACGTGATTGATGATTGAAAGATACCTTCCTAATGATACTTCCTATAACATATCATTGCGCCACTTTATAATACACTCATTACTGATGTCCTACCATGATCCTACGATGAGGGTGTTAAACAATGAAGAAGCAAAAACGATGAAGAAGCCTAACAAGAGAAGCATATCTGTCCTATCTCAAATTCTGCACTAATTAATTACCAGTCACATTAAAAAATGTTTTTCTTACTATATTAAAGGTAGCCTCTCAATTTGATACCTATGCCATCTTTTAGAGCATAATTTTGTCTTTCCAATGAGTTATTACTTGGCCTGAAACTCCAAGCGGTTTGGGAGATATGAATTTTTCAAGTTAAAGAAATAAATCTGTCCTTGAGCCAACCTGTGCTAGCCTACTCATGTCGACCTCCCACCAAGAGACGTGTCTTTTTATTAATGGTCGAAATTTTATATAAATACAAGTTGAAACACTTCATTTCAAGCATCATTTTCTGCAATGATCATTTCAGAGAGGAGTTATAGAAAGAGAGGAGTTATAGGAACAGCAAGGAAGTCAAGGAGATAAATGAAGAAGTTTGTTTGTGCAATTTTGTTGTTAGGATTATCTTTCAAGCTAAGATAATTAAGGCATCAGATCTGTATACTTAACCTAAAGACAATCACCTGAAGGAGGACGGTAGCTACCTGTGGGAGCTCATTACAAGGTCGGATCTGTGGTAAATTTATAGTGAAAGGAGAGGGCTCAGTCATGAGTTTTAGGGTGTTGAAATATCTTTAAAGGACGTGATCTAAGAAAAATTTAGACCTGTAATACCTTGGACAGCAAACAGTATTCTGAGGCTCATAATTGTTTACAGCTAGGACGTATATCTCTACAACTCTCTTGTGGAAGGTTTGAACCTAGATAAAGGTTTGTAACAACCAACAATTTCGACTCTTTGGACAACACTTCAGGCCTGCAAATTTCACCCTGTGGTGTAGTATTTTGAACCTGTGACAGCAAGCACACTTTGGGACAGCATTGTTATTTAGGACCATATCATTGAACCTTTATCTTAATTGCAATACAGTGACTTCCTTTGAGCTCAGATAGGACAATTTTGTGGTTTGATACATCAAACCTGTATTGGCTCGGATATCTCATAACTGATCAATGATAAAAGGCATGGAGGACTGATATATATGTTTTTGCCTATCTGTGGAAACTTGAAAGCCTTCAACAGTATGGATCCTCATTAAAAACAGTGGGTTTGTGACCACATGCTTGGATTGCAGTCCTATGAAGAATAATGAATGAGAATTAATGGACAGTGAAATTGGAGGCGTGTACAAGTGAAGAAGATCTTGATGGTGGGCATGTTGGAGCAGTTCATTGACCAGATATTGAAGCATTTGGAGGAACCATTTTGAAGACACCTTGAGGAATCTTAGTTGAAGTGTCTTGGAAGTCATTATCGGGACAACCCTTGAAAGATATTTCGTGCAGACTTAAACCTTGCTAGAGCAAAATTGTTGAGCAAATTTGAAGCCTTGAAGAAGAGTTTGCAGTGGTCCTTGTACTTGAAGCTGTTTGGAAGACCTTGTACAGAACTTGTGTAATTGATTGAAGACATCACCAAGCATTGATTGAAGTCTTGGAGACACCCTTGGAGATCATGATGCATTGAAGAAATCATGAGGTAACCTTGGAGAAAGTGTTTGGGTGTCATGAAGAGCAGTGGAGACACCTTCATGTGAAGAAAAGGTTGTCATTGATGATGTGACATGGAGACTCGGTGTGACAGGGCTCGTTGAAGAAGACTTTGGGAGCCGTGAAGAATAACCAAACATATTTTGACAAAGTGCAGTTGAGGGTTGGAGCCCAAGAGGTTGGAGCCTCATAGAGACAAGGTCGGTGCCTTGGAAGATAGGGTTGGAGCCCAGAGGATTGGATTCCTCAAGAAACTAGGTCGGAGCCTGTACCAGAGATAGGGTTGGATCCCTAGAGGTAGGTGCCTCAAATTGACAAGGTTGGAGCCTTGGAAAGACCAAGTCAGTGCTTAGCACAATACAGGTTGGAGCCTGGAAGATTGGAGTCTTCATCTAGGGTTGGAGCCCTATATCATTATTGTACTTTACTTATTGTAAAGAAGAAATTAATAAAAGTATCTATTCCATCATTGTTCATTTTTTGTTCTAAATATAAGTGATCTAACTGGTAAAATTAACAATTGAAAAGAAATACTGATTCACCCCCCTCTCAGTATTTCCAACAATTGGTATCAGAGCCAGTACCTTCACTCAAAGCCTAATAGCTTGAAGGTTGATCATTAGAACACAAATGGCAAAGCCAAGGAAGAAAGTCTCCAATCCTTAATCTGAAGGCTTGATGAAGGCAACTTTGAATGGGCTACCTGATTCTATGAAGGGAAATTTTGAAAAATGTTCGTCAGCAAAAGGCATATGGGACAAACTTCATGATCTTCACTCAAAATGAACATTGACCATGACCTCTAGTCAAGAAGATGATGGAAATAAAGAAGGAAATCCAAAACCCATCAAGGAAGTCGGAGATAAGAGAGATGACTACAAGTCTAAAGAAGACATAGAAGATGAAGAGAACAAAGAAGACTTTGAAGAATATCTCCTGAATAAACTCATGGCTTCCATGGAAGAGATTAACGGTTAGAAAAAGGAAAATGAGGAACTTAAGAAGAAAGCACAAGATGGTAACCAAGACAAGACAAGTAAAGAATTTTATTTTGTCAAGCTTCAAGTACAAGAAAGAGATGAGGAGCTCGCCAAAATTAAAGAGGAATTTCATCAAAACAAAAGAAATAATCATGAAGAAGTCATATCTATGACAAATCAATTGGATAAGGCAAAGAAAAGGGAAGAAACTTTGTCAAGCCACCTTGAACAAAGGCTTAAGAGTTTGAACAATCTAGAAGCGGAGATTGGTCAATAAAAGGAAGAGGTCTCTTCTCTTAGATCTCAACTAGAAGAATCAAGGAAACAAGCGCAAGGAGCCAAGAAGGTGATGGAAACTTTGGCATTCATGGAAGGACAAGTTAATGAAGAAGAAAAGGAGAGAAACACCATGATATGCCAACTAGAAGAAAAGGATGAAGAAATCTTGAAACTAAAATCAGACATCAATCTTCTCAAGGCCGAAACATGTGAAGCTACAAGAAAAAAAGAAGAAACAGAGAGCATACTAGCAAAGGAGAATGAAGAAGTCTTCATAATGAAATAAAATGTCATCTCCCTTAAAATCGAAGCACATGAAGCAATAAGAATGATGGAAGAAATGAAGAAGTAACTAGTTATGAAAGGTGAATATTGTGAAAAGTTGAAAGGAAAAATTGTCTTTCTTAAAAAGAAAGTTGACTTGCTGAATAAGAAATTGAAAAGCTCTCAAACCCTAGATGACATCCTAAGTCGTCAAAGGTCTCCCCTTAATAAATCAGGTCTTGGCTATGCAGGTGAATCCTCAAGAATGAATGATAATGCTTCAAACCACGGGGATGTGGAAAATCTTGGAAGAAATATTGATGTCCCTAGTTCCAGCAAAAGCATGAGTCAAGATGACATTGGAAGAAACCCTACTTCGAGAAATTATGTTGATGGTGTCAAGGATGCAAGAGGTAATGGATATCATCAGAGGATCCCAAGGCAGAATGAATTTGGAAGAACATCAAGGCGATCTCCATCCTCCAGGAACCAAAGTATATTTTTTGGTTATTGCTATTCTTGTACAAACTTTGGGCATATGGCAAAGGATTGTAGGGCATACCACAAGGAAATATATAATGGTTCCCGTCAACTCCCTAAAATAAATTTTGCAAAAAAAAATTCATGATTCCTCATTCATGAACGAGATGGAGTGATTCAATTGCCATAAAATTGGACATATGGCTCGGGAGTGTAACTTGACTTGGGTCCCTAAAACCATGAAAAACAAGCCAGAGAAGAATGTTACACAAGTGTGGAACAGGAAGAAAATTGGATCTGAAACTCTTTTGAACAATCCATCCAACCACACATGTTGTTGATTTGATGAAGACATCCAGGCAGATGTGATATTCCAAGTATTTGATGGTAAGAATCTACCAAAAAGGAGACCATGCATATAGTTAGGGGAGCTTTTATCATTCCACGAAAGGGCCATACATGGAAAATCATCTTTTAGATCATCTCTTGGGAGCATTGAAGAACATAATCCCTTCTCATCCGGTGAACCATTTTTGAAGATTTTTTCCATTAGATCACAAAGCAAGCAATATTTCTTGAGCAAGAGGAGTTTATGCAGGAAGGGGGAGTTGGTTCATCACATGAAGAAATGTAAAAACATCTATCATGGACCACATTGCTAGAAGGAAGAGCACCATGACAGGGGGAGTAACATACCTATGAAGGACTACTATTCATGAAGAAAAGAAGTAGCTTGATAGGGGGAGTACTAGGGCACCCTGTTTTCCATTGATGTCAAAGGGGGAGAGAATGTTGGAAGGGAAAGAATATTTCCATCAATGACAAAGGGGGAGATTGTTAATCAAGGTTGTCATTGATGGCAACATGGCTTTGACTGAGATGTCAATATTCTTTAGATGCCTGGTTCTAGATGATGATGTCTTGCCCTAAGAAGTTTCCAAGTGTCTGATTAGTGATCTAGTCCCTAAGTACAAGCCCATGATGTGAATAATGATACTTAATGAAGCCATACTTGTGATGATGTTATACTCTTATATGACCACACTTAATTATGGTGTTTGATGAATATTGGAAGACTAAGAGATGATGTGATTGATGATTTAAAGATACCTTCCTAATGATACTGCCTATAACATATCATTGTGCCACTATATAATACACTCATTGCTGATGTCCTGCCATGATCCTATGATGAAGATGTTAAACAATGAAGAAGTGAAAACCATGAAGAAGCCTAACAAGAGAAGCCTATCTGCCCTATCTCAAATTCTGCACTAATTAATGACCAGTCACAATAAAAAATGTTTTTTTTACTATCTTAGAGGCAGGCTCTCAATTTTATACCTATGCCATCTTTTAGAGCATAATTTTGTCTTTCCAATGAGCTATTACTTGGCCCGAAAATCCAAGAGGTTTGGGAGATATGCATTTTTCAAGTTAAAGAAATAAATCTGTCTTTGAGCGACCTGTGCTAGCCTACTCATGTCGGCCTCCCACCAAGAGATGTGTCTTTTTATTAATGGTCGAAATTTTATATAAATACAAGTTGAAAGAATTCATTTCAAGCATCATTTTCGATGATAATTTCAGAGAGGAGTTATGGAACAACAAGGAAGTCAAGGAGATAAATAAAGAAGCCTGTTTGTGCAATTTTGTTGTTAGGATTATCTTTCAAGCTCAGATAATTAAGGCATTAGATCTGTATACTTAACCTGAAGACAATCACCTGAAGGAGGATGGTAGCTACCTGTGGGAGCTCATTACAAGATTAGATCTGTGGTAAATTTATAGTGAAAGAAGAGGGCTTAGTCATGAGTTTTAGGGTGCAGTAATATCTTTAAAGGACATGATCTGAGAAAACTTCAGACCTGTAATACCTTGGACAGCAGACAGTATTTTGAGGCTCGGAATTGTTTACATCTAGGATGCATATCTCTACAAATATCTTGTGGAAGGTTTTACCCTAGAGAGGTTTTTAACAACCTACAATTTCGGTTCTTTGGACAACACTTCAGGCCTGCAAATTTCACCCTGTGGTGTAGTATTTTGAACCTGTGACAGCAAGCACACTTTGGGACAGCATGGTTATTTACGACTGTATCATTGAACCTTTATCTTGATTGCAGTACAATGACTTCTTTTGAGATTAGATAGGACAATTTTGTGGTTTGATACATCAAATCTGTATTGGCTTGAATATCTCATAACTGATCAATGATGAAAGGTGTGGAGGACTGATATATATGTTTTTTCCTATTTGTGGAAACTTGAAAGCCTTCAACAGTATGGATCCTCATTAAAAACAATGGGTTTGTGACCACATGCTTGGATTTCAATCCTATGAAGAATAATGAATGAGCATTAATGGACAGTGAAATTGGAGGCGTGTATAAGTGAAGAAGATATTGATGGTGGGATTGTTGGAGCAAATCATTGACCAAATCTTAAAGAATTTGGAGGAACCATTTTGAAGACACCTTGAGGAATCTTAGTTGAAGTGTCTTGGAAGTCATTATCGGGACAACCCTTGAAAGATATTTCGTACAGACTTAAACCTTGCTAGAGAAAACTTGTTGAGTAGAGTTGAAGCCTTGAAGAAGAGTTTGCAGTGGTACTTGTACTTGAAGCTATTTGGAAGACCTTGTGCATAACTTGTGCAATTGATTGAAGACATCACCAAGCATTGATTGAAGTCTTGGAGACACCCTTGGAGATCATGATGCATTGAAGCAATCATGAGGTAACCTTGGAGAAAGTGTTTGGGTGTCATGAAGAGTAGTGTATACACCTTCATGTGAAGAAAAGTTTGTCATTGATGATGTGACGTGGAGACTCGGTGTGACAGGGCTCGTTGAAGAAGACTTTGGGAGTCGTGAAGAATAACCAAACATATTTTGACAAAGTGAAGTTGAGGGTTGGAGCCTCATAGAGACAAGGTTGGTGCCTTGGAAGATAGGGTTGGAGCCCAGAGGACTCAAGTCCTCAAGAAACCAGGTCGGACCCTATACCAGAGATAGGGTTGGAGCCCTAGAGGTAGGTGCCTCAAATTGACAAGGTTGGAGCCTTGGAAAGACCAAGTCGGTTCTTGGCACAATAAAGGTTGGAGCCTAGAAGATTGGAGTCTTCATCTAGGGTTGGAGCCCTATATCATTATTGTACTTTACTTATTAAGAAATTAATAAAAGTATCTATTCCATCATTGTTCATTTTCTATTTTAAATATAAGTGATCTAACTGGTAAAATTAACAAATGAAAATAAATATTGATTCACCCCCCCCCCTCTCAATATTTCCAACATAAAGAACTCTAGGGCCACTTTTCAGAGAGCAATGGATTATGCTTTCAATGACATCAAGCACATTGTTCAACCATATCTAGACGATTTACCCGTGCATTCATGAAATCAGAGTGATCACCCGATGCATTTGAGAGCCATCTTTTTACGTTTCTGACACTACAAAATATGCCTCAGTCCACATAAATGTGTGTTTTGTGTTAGTTTTGGTCGTTTTCTTGGATTCGTCGTCTTAAAAGAAGGAATTCGAATCGACCCATTGAAGGTTCAAGCCATTCTTGATTTGCATGCGCCATCAAATTTACTTCAGATATAGAAACTTTAAGGAAAGGCTAACTTCCTAAGGAGGTTCATACCCAACTACGCCGAAATGGATAAAGGATTTACTCAACTCTTGAAAAATTGGATTCCCTTCCATTGGGACCAAGTTGCGCAAGCTTCTTTTGATGTTGTCAAGGATACTCTTGTCCGCGTGTCATTAATCTATCCCCCCAATTATCAAAGTGATTATTTCTTATATATCGTCGTGGTTGATACGACCATTGTTATGGTATAGGTCCAAGTAGAAAATGGGATAGAACATCCGATCTATTATTTGAGTCGTAATCTCAGTGATATGGAAGTGAAGTATTTGTACGTAGAAAAGCTTGCCTTGGCGGCTGTTCAAGCTGTCCAAATATTTCGCCACTATATCCTGTTCCAAAAGACCATTGTCATTTCGAATTGAAACCCCATGACTTATATCTTATCGCGTCAATTTCTGAGGGGAAAGTATTCAAAATGGATTGTCATTTTGCATAAATTTGATTTGGAATTCATCAAATCAAAGTCAAAGAAGTCTTTAGTTTTGGTTGAGCTTCTCTGTGACCTTCCCTCTGATAGTACTGCTACTATGTCGGAACCATCTATTCCTAACGAGTCTCTGTTTCTGATCGGATCATCTGATCCTTGGTATGGGGATTTTATTATTTATCTCTAGACCCAGAATTTTCGGCCTGATACCTCTCGTTCTGACTAGCGATGTATTCAATACCAAGCCAAAGATTATATGATCGTCGATGATACACTTTATTGTCGTGGTGTTGATACAATTTTAAAAAGGTGCCTCACTCATGAGGAGGCCAAAAAGGTTTTAAATTATTTTCATGTTGGGGCTTGTGGTGAACACTTGTCTAGATACGCTACCGCGCAGAAGATACTCCGTGCCGATTAATTTTGGCCTACCACATTTTGCGACTGTATCCTTGCGGTCAAAATTTGTCATGCTTGTGAGATATTTGATCATAAAATCCGCAAACCGCCAACGCCAATGCATCATGTTGTCTCTATGGGACCATTTTCGAAATGGGGTATTGACTTCATGACCTATAACCCTCGTTCGTCTGGGGGGCATGGTTATATTATTGTCGCAGTAGAATACTTTACCAAGTGAGCAGAAGCAATGCATATATTCAACAACATAGGACAAACAACTACATTGTTTTTCTTTTATCATGTCATTGCACGGTTTGGGGTCCCTCAAGCTATAGTCACAAATCATGGGAAGCATTTTCGCAACCACATGATGGTTGAATTCACTGCCAAGTTATGATTGTCACATGATAATTCTACTCCTTATTATCCACAATAAAATGGACAAGTTGAGGCTATCAACAAGATTCTTAAATGTATGCTTCCATGAATGATAGGAGTTCATAAAATAATTTGGCATTTGATCTTGTTCTCAACCTTGTGGGCGTACCGAACCTCGGTGAGAAACGTAATTGGATTTACTCCTTTTCAATTGGTGTATAGTCTAGAAGCTATATTTCCAATCCAATGTGAAATAATGTCATTAAAACTCGCAATCGACTTGTTATAAGACACCTGAGAAGAAGAAGCACGTCCTTTTAACCTCATCCATCTTGATGAAATGCATCGTGAAGCCCAATTTGCCAACGAAGCACATAAGAGACATATAAAGGCGCAATACGACAAAAATGTCCATCCTCACACTTTCTCAGAGGGCGACTTGGTCCTTTTTTATGATCAAGAAGCTGATGTAATAGGTACAGGGAAATTTGAGCCATTATGGCATGGCCCCTATATTTTCAAAATATTGCTTGCTAAGGGTGCTTACGAGTTGGTGGATTACGATGGAATTTTGTTGGCGCAGCCTCGAAATGGGTTGTATCTGAAACGTTACTATGCTTAATCATGACCGTAGTCATTTTTTGTATTATATTGTATATATATGTTGTTGATTTGCATTCACTGTCTTAGTTTGTTTTTTAGAGTTTTCTTGACGTTAGTATTCCACTTTACATTTCATCGCGGATGTCTAAATCTTTGGAACCACTTGTTGGATATGCTGATGGTGCTAGTTGTAGTACGGAGAATCTATCCTCTGCATTGTGGGACATTTTCTCTTTGAACAGCGAGTTAGTGAGTTTTCAAGGGATTTGTATCGGTAAATCGACAAAAAATATCGCTGAGTATAGCGCGTTGATCGAACTTCTCTCTGATGCCATTTAATTTGGTATTAACTGCATCATCATAAGGTTAGACTCACAACTTGTGGAAATACAACTTACTAGTGTTTATACTGTTATAAATCCAACACTGAATCGTTTGTTCTTAAGAGTTCAACTTTTGGAAAGACACTTTAATTTTATTCAATATCAACAGATTTCCAGAAACTTGAACACATTGACTGATTCTTTAGCTAATCATGTTTTAGACAGACATTTGAAACACATGTAAATGTCCATTCACATAATTGAATAGGATTGCGGAATAAACATAGTAAAACACTCAAATCAAATAGATAGATAGTTATAGGATTTTACAAAAAAATTGTGCCCAAGACACATTGGTCATCTGTCCTCAAAATGTATGCAACATGTCAAATGTAAACTAGTGATGCTCATGGTAACATGTTATATATCTAGTTATCCTACACAGTAACCGCATCCAGTGGTTAGGAACGCCTATAGTGTGGCGCTGCAGTCGCATGGGTAACTGTTCGATCTGGAAATCCGGAATCCTGAAGGTTAACCCCTCTATGTGTTGTCGAAGCTCAGACAGAGTCTCGGCCATGTCTAAATCCTGAAGAACTGCTCCCCCGACAACCCTCTCTGTTGGCTCATCTACTCCATGCTCTAGTTCCTACACTGGTTGAACTCGACCAACATCTGCATTACATTAAAAATTTAGTTTAGTCTTTGATGCAGGAGCATCAAAGCTAAATTCTCATTATTCATTTATGTAATTTAGGGGGTGAGGTGTTTTAATGATTTTATTCATTATTTTGCTCATTTTAATAAATTAAGAGAGAAAATTGTAAAGTGAGGATTATTGTAAATATTCTTTTCATAAATTAAGGATATGAGTGGAGTTGAATTAGGTAGATAATCTAGGGATTAGGAATTCCATAAATGGGACTTAGTTGGGTCCAAAAAAAGATAAATCTAATTTAAATTTTTGTTGAGATTTGTGTGGAGGAAATTATGGAGTGGAATAAATTCATATTTATGTATAAATAGGAGAATTGAGTGAGGATGAAAGACAAGTAGGAAAGTGAGAATACAGAGAGAGTGAGGAATGGGTTGAGAGCTTTTTGTAAAGGGCCGAGAGCCGAAAGGCCATGCACTGTAATATTTGGCCAAGGAATTTCTTGTGTATTTATATATCAATATATTTTTGTTTATATAAGCTCTCTTTTATTTATGCACGTTTCAAGCAGTTGCAAATTTTTGTTTAATGAAGAGTTTTGTTTGAGAATTTTAATGTTGAAGAAAGCACACGAGTTTTAAATATGCTAGGATCTTATTTAACCCAGTATCCTAGCATCATTTGGTATCGTAGCTCAAGCTCATGCGGGGATTGTAAGATACATTTAAATATATATTTTAATATGCATGTGTAATAAACCACATTCTATGTGCAACAATGGTGTAGGCACAAAATTATGATTGCCCATAGCCAAAGCGAAGCGGCCAAATATAGAGTTG
>JAXQQM020072082.1:0-86501 GCA_034641835.2 Pinus albicaulis
AACATTGCAAGAAGACCAAGATAGATAAATATGGTCTAGAAGTTGTTCTTGACCTACTTGGGCGAATATCTTAAGATTAGGTTTATATGATTCATGAATATGATTTTTTTTTAAGGATCTTTTAATATGCATTCAGACACTTTTCAATATTTGTTGTATATCAAATATTATTCTCCTCATATCATTTTTGGAGGATTTTTATATTATTTAGTATTTCAATGTAATCATGTGGTGATACAAATGACATGATTGTGCCATAAAATATTTAATTTTCAAAGCTTTGTTTAACCAACATGACTTGCCACCATATCAAATATGCATAATCATATTCAATAATGCACTTAAAAACAACATCTTCTAAACTTGGTCTATTAAAACAATAATGGAGTAGCTAATTAGTATTCTATTTAATATAAACCATTTAAACACTTAATGAAAAAATGTTAGACATTTGTAATAATGTTTGAAGTGAGTTTTCCTTAATATTCCTTATTATAATTGATCTAAATCAAATTTGTTGTTTTGTTGCACTCTAATTTTAAAAAAAATGATTTTGATCATTGAACGACACAACTAGACTTATAAAATATTTCCTCTTATAGACTTTGAAGTGGTGCCAACATTGTACTAGCATAATAAATTTGTACTCAACATAGGAAAAGTAGTTAGTGTCAATTTAAAATGGTTAATAATAGTAAGAAACACAATATTCATATATTGTTAAATAACTTTATAGGTAAGAATCTTTTTACAAAATCTATTATTCACGAGTCAAATTTAATACATAAATATAAATATTAATGATAATAGAAATAATGTAACTTGGAATCTAAGTTTTAGATGAATGTCAATATGTTCTTTTCAATATAATATCCTTAAACACTCTAGGAATAAAAACTAAACATTTGTAATAAATAGAACTTTAGTCAATTTTCTCTCTTTCCTCTTGGATTTGAAAATAATCACTTCATATTATTTTTGGAGGAGTTTTATATTATTTAGTATTTCAATGTAATCATGTGGTGATACAAATGACAAGTCAATGCCATAAAGTATTTAAGTTTTCAAAGCTTTGTTTGACTAACATGACTTCTCACCATATCAAATATGCATGATCAAATTCAATAATGCATTTAAAAATAACATCTTCTAAACTTGGTCTATTAAAACAATAGTGGAGTAGCTAATTAGTATTCTATTTAATCTAAACCATTTAAACACTTAATGAAAAAATGACAGACACTTTGAATAATGTTTGAAGTGATTCTCCATAATATTTCTTATTATAATTGATATAAATCAATTTTTTTGTTTTGTTGCACTCTAATTTATAAAAAAAATTGATTTTGATCATTGAACAACACAACTAGACTTATAAAATATTTCCTCTTATAGATTTGAAGTGGTGACAACATTGTACTAGTATAATAAATTTGTACTCAACATAGGAAAAGTAGTTAGTGTCAATTTAAAATGGTTAATAATAGTAAGAAACACAATATTAATATATTGTTAAATAACTTTATAGGTAAGAATATTTTTACAAAATCTATTATTCACAAGTCAAATTTAATACATAAATATAAATATTAATGATAATAGAAATAATGTAAGGAATCTAAGTTTTAGATGAATGTCAATATGTTCTTTTCAATATAATATCCTTAAACACTCTAGGAATAAAAACTAAACATTTGTAATAAATAGTTTAGTCAATTTTCTCTCTTTCCTCTTGGATTTGAAAATAATCAAATTGTATTACTTTGTTACTATTCTAATTCATGATTGATTTTGATAACTAAAATGATTAGTAATTGAGTCGAGAGGTGAGGCTC
Organism: Pinus albicaulis; assembly: GCA_034641835.2. NCBI lineage: Eukaryota > Viridiplantae > Streptophyta > Pinopsida > Pinales > Pinaceae > Pinus > Pinus albicaulis. The sequence goes on from JAXQQM020072082.1 coordinate 1,836, forward strand.
ATTCTACAACCTAGTATGAGGGGATGTGTAAGTTCGACTATTTTTTTTTTGAAAGATCTATTAATATACATTCAGACACACTTCTCAATATTTGTTGTATATCAACTATTCTCTTCATTTTATTTTTGGAGTTTTATATTATTTAGTATTTCATTGTAATCACGTGGTGATGCAAATGACATAACAGTGCCATAAAATATTTAAGTTTTCAAAGCTTTGTTTTACCAACATGACTTCTCACCATATCAAATATGCATAATCAAATTCAATAATGCACTTAAAAACAACATCTTCTAAAGTTGGTCTATAAAAACAATAGTTTTTAACTTAGTTTTTAACACAAAAGTACAAATAATAAATAATAAATAAATTATACTACTACTCTCATTCAACATTTAATCCCTCTAGGCTCATGTTAAATCTGTATTTAAGGTGGATCTATGCTGGTATATATTGGACACATTACTATGATAATTTTTCATTAAATAACTTTATACTTAATATATATCTTGCATATTAATCTATTATTCATCAAGTCAGTCTCAATTAAGTTAGTTTTTAACACAAAAGAACAAATAATAAATAAATTATACTACTACTCTCATTCAACATTTAAATTGACCGTAAAAAAATATTTTCTCATGTCAACTTTAAAATGGTTCAAACTTCCTACAATAGTATGTAATGATGATGGTGATAATGATGATTATCATCCACTAAGACCAAATAATATGGTATATAAGAAGCCATAAAGATATTACTCTAAATTCTTAAGAATTTTATTGTTAATATGCTAAAAAAGCATTAAAATAAGTGTTTCAAGATCATCATAATTTTGTTTAGTTAAAAGATCAAGAAGGTTGGTAGTGCCACAAATATTTTGAAATTTAAATCCAAATTTGAGTATAAAGTGGATGATCTAAGAGGGTTTTTCATCTTCAACCATATTACTAGTGTTGCAAAGGCAATAGAATTTTAAATTGTGCCAACCTTGTCTTAGTAATAATCATAATTTAACACATACATGATATTTACTATATCAAATTATAATTAAATGGGTTAATAATAGTAACATACAAAACATTCTTTTCATAAAGTTAATAATAGTAACATACACAACATTATTTTCATAAGATAACTTTAACAAACTTAGCTTTTAGTACAAACCATAAAAAATCTTAAAAGAGATAATGTAAGGAAACCAAGATTAAGATGTGAAATATTTTCTTTTGCAAGTTTATATAAATTTGTTTTATATTCTTTACCATGACAAAATTTTCACCAAAAATGGTGAATATCTACATTAAAATTAGTAAACTAAGTGATTTTATAATTCCACATTTTGAAAAAACTTAATCTAGTTAAAATTTCTAAATTCTAGATCGACAGAAAACTTCCAAATTTAACCTTTGGGCTAAAATTCGCCCCTAAAATTTTCCATGGTGATAATGTCTTGCCTAGTAGCTGTGAGGAGCTAAAAAAATTGTTGAAAATGTTGGGTGTTGAGTACATATCATATCAGACATGTCCAAATGATTTTATTCTATATAGAGGAGAATATGCAGACAAAGAGATGTGTCTGAAATGTGGGCATGACAGGTATGATAAATCAAAAAGGAAGGGTAAATCACATACTATTCCTCCTTTTCAGATATTGAGGCACATGCCTATAATCCCAAGGATTCAAAGGCTCTTTCGTTGCAAAGAATTAGCTATGTTTCTGGGATGGCATGCCTCACACAAAAGTGAGTTGGGAGTTATGCACATACCAATTGATTCAATAGCCATGAAGCATATAGAGGATACATGGCCTGAAAAATTCAAGAATGAAGTACGAAGTCTACGACTCAGCATAGCCATGGATGGCGTCAACCCATATTCCCTCCAGAACACCAACTATTCTATTTGGCCTATAGTAGTGATCAATAACAATATCCCCCCATGGTTTTCCGTGAAGAATGAACATCTTATGTTGGCTCTAATAGTCCATGGTAGAAGACAAGTGAAGAATATGGATGTCTACTTACAACCATTGGTAGATGAATCGAAGGAATTATGGGATGGGATAAATGTATACGATGTATCAAGACCCATCGCAGTAGAGAGGAGGTTTACATTGTATGGCATATGTGCTTACACAACACATGATTATCCAGGCTTAGGAGTTTACTCTAGTAAATTACATGTTTAATTTATTGATTTGTTTATATATAATGTAACAATATTCTTTCACATATTAGTTATTTAATTCATTGTAATATTATTTGTTTTGATCTTCATGATATTCTTTAACGTGCCATGCATATTAATTCATGTATACAAATATAATATCGCAGGTCTTGTAACAATAGGGTATTTTGGATGTAAATGTTGTGGACCTTCTCTGAAAGCTAGATGGTCCAAGGACCTACGAAAGCCAGTGTATGATTGCTCCAGGATATTCCTACCATAACAACACCCTTACAGAAGAGCGTCATCCTCTTTCAATGGTAAACGAGAAAGAACCCAAAGGCCTCCAATAATGACACCAACTGAATGGCTTAGAGCATATGAGAGAGAGAAGGAGAAGGAGTTCACAGAAATGTTTGATTCAAATGGGGAGCCTAAGTTCGATGATCCATATTTCTTCGAAACCTATGTTGAGAATTTCCCATTGGGATGAAAAAGAAATCTATCTTTTATGACCTCCCATATTGGGAGCATCTTAATATTGCCCACTTATTAGATCCCATGCATATATTTAAAAATGTTTCATCTTCTTTATGGAGGCACATATCATCGAAACAAAGTGACACATTGGCGGTTAGGAAAGATATTATTACTTCAAAAAATAAAAATAAAAATTTGCCAAGAGGATTAGAAAGTACAGGATCAGAGGCAGGCGCTGGACCCTCTAATTCATGGTTTTTCAAAGAAGGTGATGTCCCATGGATTTAAAAAAAAGATGATATATCTTTGGCAAAGGAAGTTATAATGGATGTGAGGGTGCCAACTTCATATGGATCTTCACTACGACGCTGCTTCACCGTGGATGACCATTTGTCGGGGTTGAAATTGCATGACCATTTGAATATTCTAAGAGTACGTATAATGTCAAAAGCATGATTTTATTATTTGTTATATTAATAAATTTTATCCCATGCGGTGATCATAAAACATAACTAATTTTGTATATTATTGCATGTTTTTTTAACTTTGCAGTGTCATTATCCTTTCTTTATGCGTGGGAGTGTGAAACATGAATTCCCTCAAGACCTAGGATGTGCCATATCTAAATTATCTGCATTTGTACGTTGGATCACGTCAAAGGAGATTCATGTGGCTAGCATTCCACGGTGGCATCAAGAGATAGTTGAGATTGTTTGTATGTTTGAGAAGGAACTGCCGACGAGTTTCATGGACTTACAGGTTCATCTTCTAATCCACCTGGTAGGTGAGGTTGAATTATTTGGGGTTGTTTATGGTCGTTTGATGTTCTTATTAGAGAGGTACATGAAGAAATTGAAAGGTTTTGTTTGACAAAGGGAAAAACCTGAGGGGTCTATGGCAGAGGGGTACATATCATATGAGTCTTTCTACTATGCCAGTGAGTACATCAAGAAGATCGACAATAGACCATGTGTGGTGATTTGGAGAGATGAATTGGATGAATACAAAAGAGAAGGAGAGTTACTCCAAACAAGTGGAAAAAAGCACTTGATAAAGAGTAAGCGACTTATAATTTTTCAAATTTACAAAAAGTAATTAATATTCATGTTAAACTTTGATATAATGTATATTTTGATCTCTAAGTACTATATAATGTTGGTTTGGTTTCATCAGCGAATGCAGAAATTGAAGCAATCAATAAATTCATTCTTTACAATTCTGAAGCGACACAACCGTGGGTCGCATTATACAAACAAAAAAGAATGAAATGGGATAGTGGCAGGAAAGAATTCAGACAGTTGAATGGTATAAGTGTGCCTTATCCCGATCATTTAAAAGAAAATATGACAAAAATATGCCCCAACAGTTGGGTTGCTGACCAAGTCAGAGAGAAATACAGTGCTACCGGTCATTACCCGCGTGCTGAAGAGGATGCGCTAAACATAGGGATTGGGTGTAGCAACTTTGTAATAATTTATATGTAAATTTGAAACTTATATTAAGACATCTACATTTCATATTTTAACTATTGGATTATTATTTATAAGACACATGAAACATATGATTTTTTAAACTTTTTTATAATAGGTGCATTTGTTCCCATCTATGTGGGCATATGGACACCATTTTCACACAGAAAATGGAGATGCTGGAAACATCACATAACACTGTGGAGTGGAAGTCGAGTTCAATCAATCTAGTCGATCTAGCCACCGTGATCAACAACTAGTAAGAGGGACGTTAGGTTACATCAGAAAGATACAAGAGATCATTGAAGTGGATTTTTCTTCTTTCCAATGTGTTATTTTTAGGTGCAAGTGGTGGGACACCTTTTATCAGAATAATATTGTAAAGGAAGATCGTGATAGTAAGCTGATATGTATCAACTCTAGAAAGATGTGGGATGAAGCTAAGTAGCCCTATTTTTTCCATAAACACTTGAACTAGGTGTTTTGCTACCCAGATGTGTTGGATAGGGATTGGTGATTCTTATTGACACATGACCCTAGATCAAAACATATTTTTGAGAACAATAGTGTTATCATGCCATGCGAGCTAGAAGATAATGAGGGTGATCATGAGAACCGAGAGTGATATGGTACAATATGTGTTATTTCATCAATATTTATACTTTTTAAGATGAGTTTTTCAAAATATTAATGTAATATGTATTTTTAATTAATTGGTAATTTGCATTGTGTTAATGTTAAAATCAGTGATTCACTTGAAAATTTGGTATTATGTACTTGATCTAAAAAACAATGGCGTACTGTATAAATTAATTCTTTTTTTGTATCTAAGAGCATAATAAAATAATGATAATTCTAATTAAGTACAGGAATTTATTTGCATTATTTTCTAAATTTCCTTATGTTACAATAAATCATATTATTCTATATTTATTATTTTACAATTCTTTAAAATTTTAGATTTACAGATTTAAAAATTTTAATAAATTCATTTCACATTAATACAATTAAAATTTTACAAATATTTTACATACAATTAGAATTAGAATTAGAATTAGAATTAGAATTATTAGAATTACAATTACAATTTTACAATTTCATGTACAATAACAATTTTAGAATTTTACATATATACAATTACAATTTCACAAATTAAAAAATTACAATTACAATTACAATTTTAGAATTTTAAATACAATTAGAAATACAAATATTACAAATTTACAATATCATTATCATTTTGTATTTATAAATTAATTAATAAACATCACGTTCATGATAAGCATCGTACAAACATCATATTTGACTAAAAAACACATTAATAATCACTAACTGCATCATCGTGATCATGATCATCTAACAAAACACAATTAACATTATATATTAACATCATCAGTACAACAAAAACATCAAATACACATCTCATGCTATCACATACACATCTATCTGCAAGCTTCACATTAAATGAACATATCTAACATGACCTAACAACATACACATAATGATGATCACCAACATGTAAATTAAGTACAACTGCAAAATGAACATAAAATACATGGACCATATATCTATATCTATATATATATATATATATATATATATATATATAATAGAATAATGTTAAAAATATACAACTATAATATAAATGTCATGGATTAGTCGATGATCGAGCCTCATCTCCATGATGACTGCTGGTAGATGCTACTGGAGGCTCATGAAAATCTGGCGCGGTGCGAGGCCGTGAACGATCATGAGATGTTGATGGTATGCTGCACCTCACAAAATTTCCATCATGTGTTGCGGCTCACTCGTAACGTGCGACAGTCCTCGTCAGTCGCGTAAAATCTTTCGTAACTCCTACGACATGCCGCATCAGGCTGTACATGTCACACAACAAGCCTCTCCACATCTATAAGAGCCTATCATCGACCTCTATATCTATGAAATCAGTGGGACAGATGCCTGCCTCACTAAAAAATGCAATGATTTGATCCCCCAACTCCATCCTATATCTAGCATCACTCATACGTTGACCACGGTCTGACGCACCAATAGGAGCAGGTCTCTGATCTGCACTGACCTCCTGCTGATCCTCGACAATATCTAGCATCATGCCCTCTACATCCTCATCAAGATCCACAACTGGATCAGGTGGTGGTGGTGGCATCTCCTCGCGATCATAAGAGCCAATGTCTGCCAAATATATACAAGTACACAACAATAATTAGACAATTTCATTACACAATTTAATAAAAAAAAGTTAAAGAAAATGTTAGAATAAATTTAAATAAAACAGTAATATTACCTCTATCATCTGGCAGCTCATCATCTGTGAAGAGGATGTTGGCACACCCTCACCAATCCAACCCTGCATAAGGAAAAGTGACCATAATGAAGGGATGCTCAAAAAAACTGGCTAGAAACCCCAGTGCATCATCTGATATCCTCACTGTTAACAGAGTCTCCTCCCTCTTGGGCATCATTTGCCCCCATATATGCATACATGCCTCAGTAATCGACCTACGAGGCTGCCGAAGAAAAGAAGGCCTTGTCTTTGGAAATATCTCAAAAAATAAACAAAAAAGCTCTGAAGCAAAAGGGAAGTTGACCCTCCCTTATGCACGAGCATGACATCTATCTAATGTTGTACAGAACTGCCGTAAAAAAATGGCAAACCACCTGACAAGTTGTGGCTACTGTAGTAAAGAATCAACATAATATAAAAGCTAGAAACTAATGTATTTCCCGTCAATGGTGTTGTGCGAAATGGTCGAAATGATAAGTGAGAGACACTGGACCTCCTCACGACCAAACACACCAATACGTAACTATCCTCCGGAGACCTAAAAATCTGAAGGAGACAATATATCTACTCTAATGTATCTATGGGAGTAAACTAACTGACTCCCTGCCACACAGCGAGCTGGAACCTCAAAGAACAAGGGAAAATCCACCCCTCTCCTTGAAAGCCTTGTAATAAAATATACATCCTCCTCAGTGGGCGTGTACCACTGGTCGATACCAACTCGAAAAGCCTGTTGTTGGGCATTCCACCTTCCGATAAGATGTCTCAAAAAACCACTATGGGAATTTAGGGAAGTAGCCTCCTCATAGAAATTGAGGAGCCCTACCTACCTTAGGAGCCCCTGCATCGCTGTTGTAATAGGGAGAGGGTACGCATCTCTCTCCCTCTCCCTTGCCTCCCATAGGCGAACCATGTTATATTGTTCTGCTTGTTGTTGTTGGTGTTTCTCCTCTTCTCTCCTTTCACGTCTCTGAATGATTGACATATTAAACACAATTTTTTAAATAAATGACACATGTATTTACAAATATACGTATATAAATATTTTTTTAAAAATAAATAAAACAAGAGTCGGTGCGCCAAAAACACATTCACGCACCGGTAATAGTGCGTCCCTCCACAGAGATGCGTCGACAACGATGCACATAATGATATAAAAAGCACCGGGAGCGGTGCTCTAGAAAATATTTTTAGCGCACCATTCACTAAGTGCAGTGTCAGGAGGCTGGTGCGATGACTTCACTATATGCCCCGGGGCTTATAGCTAAGTTAGCACACCACCCTCATGCCACCATACATAGTCGTATAGTGCTGCCAGGTATCCAATCGCACCAATTTTTGTCGTAAAATTTACAATTACACGGTGCGCCTTTCAAATCCGCCCCGGAACTGGTGCAGATACACTTAGCACTGTTTTACCAACCCGAACCGTTGACAACGTCGATTTGCGGTTCTGGTGCGCCGAAAAACTTACATGCCCTGGGGCGGATAATTTGGTCAACGCACTAGGTGGCCGCGATTCAACATTGTCAACGGTGCGACTTGGTAAATCACCGCACTGCACTTTTAAAAAATTTTAAAATAACACTGTGCACCTCATGGTACTGCCCCAGAACAGGTGCAAACTTCTTCAGCACCGGGTGTGGTGCAACCTGTAAATTTACAGGCAACACCGCAAACTGGTGTGAGCCGAACGGCTCGAGCGCACTGCGCGACATTTTTTTTTTTTAATGGTTAAATTTAAGGTTTTTTTCAAATATTATCTGATAAAAGGTTTAATTATGGAAAAACAAGAAAAATACTTGTTCATTTACCCATCGAGGAGGCATATTGGCTGTACAATTTAAAAAAAAAAAATTGTCCACTGTTTTATAAAATTCAAGCTGGAGATTTGTGGCAAAGTACAGCAGCAGTGCGTGCAATAAGTGCATTGGGAGCATGGATGTCAGTGCAGATCAAGCAAGGAGAACTTGCACCAGTGCTTGAGAGCTCTGTAGCACTGAAAAATGTGAAAAATGCTGTAATTTTTTTTTATTTAACCCTGTTTCGGTGCGCGGGGTTTTTATTGGAGTACCGATGCGTTGTCTTAATGTCGCGCTGGGCTCATTCTGTTTTTTCACACTTTTAGGAGGCACCGTGGTAGTGTAACTGTAACGCATTGATGTGCTACAGAAATGTGATGCACCGGTAACGGTGTCCGATGAACCAATGATTTTTGCGGTTTTTTGGCCGTAAGTTTTTTTATTTAACCCTATTCCAGTGCACGGGCTTTCTACTACAGTACCAGTGCGTTTCCTATATGCTACGCTGGGATTTTTATATTTTTGCATGCTTTTAGGAGGCACCGGGGTGGCGTAATGTTATCGCACCGATGATCTATAGTAACATCACGCACCGATAACAGTGTCCGGTGAACCAATTATTTCTGCGGTTTTTTTGCCATAATTTTTTTTTTATTTAACCATATTCTGGTGCACGGGGTTTTTAATGGAGTACTGGTGTGTTTCCTGTATGCCGTGCCAAGCTCTTTCTGTTTTCGGGCAATTTTAGGAGGCCCCAGGGCAGCGTATTTTTAAAGCACCGATGCTCTACAGTAATATGACACACCGGTAACAGTGTCTGGTGAACCAATGATTTCTGCGATTTTTTGGCCATAAATTTTTTTTATTTAACCCTATTCCGGTGCGCGGGATTTTTGCTGAAGTACCGGTGCGTTGTTTGTATGCTGCATCAGGCTCTTTCTATTTTCACACGCTTTTAGGAGGCACCAGGGAAACGTAGTTTTAAAGCACCAGTGCTCTACAGTATCATAACGCACCGGTAACAGTGTCCGGTGAACTAATGATTTCTGCAGTTTTTTGGCCGTAATTTTTTTTATTTAACCCTATTCTGTTGCGCGGCATTTATGGGGACCTTGGTGTGTTTCCATCATTCCGCCCCGGGAATTTTATGTTCCACTCGCTTTTATGACGCATCGAGGCATTGGGGATGTGATGCACCAGGGCTCTACAGTAACCTGATGCACCGGTAATGGTGCCCGGTGAACCAATGATTTCTGTGGTTTTTTTGGCCGTAATTTGTCTTTTTAAAACCCTTTTCAGTGCGTGGCATTTATGGGGATCCCAGTGCGTTTCAGTCATTCGACACCGGCATTTTTATGTTCCGCGCACTTTTTATGAGGCACTAAGGCTGACGATATGACATGCACCGACACAGTTGCTGAATTAAAAGCACTAGGAGGGTGTGTACAGAGTGCACTGTTTCTAGTGTGCTAATGTTTTATGCAGTTTTTTTGCCATAATTTTTTTTATTTAACCATCCACTGGTGCACGCATTTTGTGGGTGCCCCGGTGTGTTTCATTTATTCCACATCGGGCAATATCTGTGCGATCGACATGTAAAGTACCTGTGCTCTACATAAATAAAATGCACAGGGCGTGTGTGTACAAAGCACACGATGTTTGATGTGCCAATTTTTGTAATGCACCAGTGCTTTGTCATATTGAACGCACTGGTGCGTTTTAGGTTGATAAGAGCACCGGAAGAAATAAATCCGCAAAAACCTTTGCCCGCCAACCTCTGTTAGAAATGGACGTCTGAGGTATTTTTCTGTGGGGTTCCTCAAAAATATCCACTAGAGGGTCTTTTCCTTGTAGTGTGAAACACCAATTTACCCAAACAGGGCCCATAGTTTTGGTGCTTCATCACTTAGGGTTAGTGTTACATAGTAATTTGTCACTATCCCTGCAATCCCCGTCCCGCACATTGGAGGGCTCATTTCGTGACCTGTGAACAGTGACATAGCTTGAAACCACTTTCATGACATCCCTCTGAACAAGAGCTTTTATTGCCCTCAAGACATCTCCTTGTGAAAAAACCTAAAAATGGCCCTTTTAGCATTGGCGCGAGCAGGCAGTTCAGTACCCACGCCAATGGGGAAAATACTTCAAAGAGGTCGCGCCAGTTGGTGCTCTGTCCCAGAGTCGCACTTGCGCTAGCCAATTTAAGGAATGTTTTTAAAAAAATAAATGGCGGAAGTTTCGTCCTAACTGATCCAGGATCTGATATCTATCTTGAGTTGGGAGGTTTGGCTATGGGTTTCCGTAGAGAGGAAGTGGTTTGCCACCTCTCATGGAAGCTTCCTTGAGGATAGGGCCAATCCCATGATTTTAGGGATCCCAACTCCCCTTCCTCCATCTATAAAAGCTTGCCCATCTTCATTGCAAGCTAGTCTTCAAGTTCCCAAATTCCCAAGAGCCTTATGCTGCAAGAGCCTCCATAATTCCCTTAAGGCCAATTTCAAGAAAGGAGACTATCATCAAGATCCGAAGAGAGAGGTTTGTCCCATCCTTGACAGGCTTTTCAAGACATGTTCTACTGGTGACCCGCTGAAGGAGAATTCAACATCATAACTATGGTTGTAATTTTCCTTTGATTGATTATTAATGAACGACTATTGGTTATGGTTCCACTCTTGTTTTTATTTATAATGATGAGTTATGTCCTCTCTGACTGACATATAGTTGCATCTACTGGATTTTACACTTGCGTTTGTTTTGTTTCTCGCATGTGCAGGTGTCCTATCACGAAGACTGTGGGGATCATGATCTGCTAGAGCTAAGGAACGGGAGCGCCACCTCTTCTACAAGCAACAACATTGGATTCCAGGTAAGCCTTCATCGCTAGTCAGTTTATTACAATTAGGAACCTGCAGTATAGCGTGAATGATTGTTGCTAGACCCGTTCTGGGCTAGTAGGGATCGCCTCTGTCCACAGAGGGGATTTACCTCCACAACAAATTGGCGACTCCGTTGGGGATCATTAGCTTGTCGTCGTTCATTTTATAAGCTATAGACGGAGCCTGAAGTTGGCGAGATAGCCTTCGAAATTCTTTTTCTTTGCAATTGCGGAGTAGATCAAAGCTGTTTCATTCAATCTCCGGTTTAGTTTGTAAACTGAACACTTGGAGCATTGTCTTGCCTCTTTGGTTGATTCTTGATTCTCCTTGCTTGATCAGCTCTTTTGGGCTGGTTCTTTTCGTAAATTTGGGTCTTTGATAGCTTGATCATCACTGGTCTGCTTGTTGGATTCCTTTTTTTTCTTTTTGACTGAGAAACATGACTGGCGCGCTTTTTAGCTTGACAGTCGCGCCCATTGGCGCATGTTGCTTGTGTATCACTCGCGCCAATTCCTTTCTGGCACTAGTTACAACCTCACAGTCGCGCCAATATTGTGAGCTGCTAGGGTTTGCTCAGTTGGGAGCTTCCTAAGCCTGATCTATGTGTTTGGTCTTGATTTTTTCATTGTTTGAGTGTTTTGGAGCCTTGATTGACTGACTGTTACCTTTTTCCTTTGGTTGTTTGCCCATTTCCATCGATTTTGCATTCTAGCCCTAGGTCATCTAGGTGCTTTTGTTTTTCGAGCCTTCCTTGGGAGTTTTCAGTTCCCATTGGTTCAGTCAATCTTGTGATCGCTTCTTTTCATTCGTTTGATGTTTTCCTATTGTCTCATTGCGTTCGTTGAGTTCTTGTTCCCTTTTTCATTCGAATTTCACCTTGTCTCGTTTTGGGCCTAGATTACACGGCTCATTTGGAGTCTTTGGGATTCTTTCGCTTTGAGGGACTTTTGGTCGGTTTGAGGCCTGATTGTACATTTTCATTGAGTGAAATTTGTTTGGTTTTGCTCTCTTGTCATCATTTCTCGAATTGCCGTTGCATTAGTTTTCATTTTTTAGTGCATTTTGCTCTGAAATATTGAAGGAAAAAAAAAATCTCTTTTTCTTTGAATTAGTTAATGTGAATTAGATATTTTCGGTGTTATTAGTGATTAGTGACTTTGAATGAAAATCTTTTAGTTTACATTAGCTGCATTAGAGGCATCGTTGGTTGTTTTCTGTTCATTTCATTGTTGCGTGAAAAGCTCTCAACTCTCTTATAAGTAGCTTTCATCGAATGAAATGATATACTGTGGCATATAGAGTGCATTTAGGAGATTTTGAGACATTACATTCTCTAGGGCCTGAAAACTGAAACGTAATTGAAGATAAACTTTAAAATTTACTCAATTTGCACTAAGGCAGCATTGAAATCTAACGAAACACATTTAGAGGTCTAGGCTAGAGACGTGTTCCAGTGTCTTAAAACCTAGTAGCTGTCATTCGCCTCTTGGCTTTAGATAGCGCTAGTACGTACTTGTGCTCCCCGTACCATCACGTATATAAAGGGAGACCCTACTAGGTTTCAATCGTTTATCCATAGGAAGCCGAGTCTGCCACCCTATACCCGTGATACACCGAACATAGCATTCGGGGAGGTTACCTGCAAGTACGGAAAGTCCTTGGTTGATTTCTCTTTCATTTTGAAACCAAGGTGTATATTGCAGCTCACAGTTATTTGGTACACCCTTTACCTAGTATTCCTGAGTAGTCATTTGATCTTTTCTGACTCTTTAAATTTGAAAGGATCACCAAGCGCTTGTCCTTTCACGCTTGTGTCAAATATGAAAGAGATAGAGTCACCTTTTCAACCGTTTCTCGACTCTTAAAACATGAAACAGTGAAGTTTCTAAAGTTTCAATGTGGTAAAAAATTAATCACCCGCGATCACACGCCCTGTTAGATTCTGCTTGTTGGCCATTTGATTGTGTGTCTTGACTCTTTTTTAGCTCGTGTGTGTGTTTGATATTTTTCTCTTGTCGTTACTACCACAGTGGCGGAACCCTCAGTTTCATCTACCAGTAGTCCTTATACGAACGATTCATCAAAGGCTTCTGAATCCTCCGCTGAAGTTCAGCAGCCCACTGTTTCTGAGAAACCCTTTGGGGGACCAGTTGAGTTCAATTAGCCCTTTTTTGACCCTTGGTCTGATCTGAGATTAAGATCTGATTTCCTTTCTCTTACATTGGGTTCGCCTTTTTTCGCTGCTATTTTTCCTCCCAGTCCTCGCCGTCTATTACGAGATCTAGCGGCAGGCTCCAACATGAGTGATTCCAGTGAGGAAATCCCCATGTTCGGTGAATATTACCAGTTATTTCCTCGAAGATTATTTCCAGGAGACAACTCTGAACCAGCTGTTATGTCGTCATCCGGTCCCTCATTACCAGCAGGGTATAGATCCTTGGGACAGATCATTGCCGCCGCAGCTTCTATGGGGGCATCAGCTCCTTCTACAAGGCCGGTGGTTCCTTCATTAGGGATGTCTCCTCAGACACCCGTCACTTCTGTACCCACTCGACCCACTGTCTGTGTGGCCGCATCTGCACCCATTGTCACGACACCCTCCATGAGGGCTATGCCGCCTCCAGAAGACATTTATATAGAAACTGCTGTGCCTTAGAACATCTCTCTAGAGGAGTATCGGTTATCCTTACAGCAACCGAACCTCGAGGTTGGACAAACCTCTCAAGATCCCAACCGCTCTTATTTTTCGCATTATGCACAGGATGGTACACCCGTGTATTTTTTTCCAGATCAGTATGATGAGCACGGGGACATTTTACGTTTACCCGCTCCTGAGGCTCACCTCCATGCTCAAGGTTTACCTTATAACCTGGCTTATAACCCAGAAGGGTAACCTTTCCAAGGCCAACCTCCGAGCCAACCTGGCTATCCTTATGACCCACAGGGGCAGCCCATGCAAGGCTATCCTGCAGGCCAGCAAGGGCCATCATATGGTCCGCAAGGACAGTATTACAACCCTTTCGGTCAGCCTGTGCAGCCTTAGACAGGGTACCAACTAGGGCCGATATATGGTCCTGGGGGGCAAGTCCAACCTTCCCAACCCATGCAACCTCAGTATCCTGTTAATCCAAATGTTGCGCATCAGCCAAGACCATCTTATGGTCCTGCTACAGGTCAAACCGGTTACCAGCCACCACCTGGCTCTGTTCCGCCACCAGGCCAACCGGTCTATCCGGCACAACCTGGTGTTCCGCCTCCAGGCCAATCGCTTCATCCGGTACAACCTGGTGCTTCTCAACAGCCAGGTCAACCTGCGCAACCGGCTCAACCTCTCTACTCGGGTCAACCTGTTAACCCAGGGCAACCCCCTCACCCAGGTCAACCTGCTCAACCAGGCCAGCCTGTCCATCCTATTAACCCTACAGAACAGCCGACTTATTCGATGTCGCAGCCAAATCAACCGTTGCACCCTAATTATCAGGCTCAGCAGGGTCCCACCTATCAGCAGCCCACTCAACCTCAGGGCGGTTACTATTCTCATGGTCAATACAAACCGAATTATAGCGAGCTCCAAGGGTCTAACTATCTCCCTCAACAACCCGGTTATACCTATACTCAGCAGCCGAATCCAAATGCTTCTTACATAGGGCCGACTCCTAATTAGGGTCCATACTCTGGTTACCAACCCCCGTACGCTAGTTACCAGCAACCGAATCAGGCTGGTTATAACATCTATACCCCCTACGGTCAGAATCCTGCTAGACGAAACCCATGGGGGCAAGGATATTCCCAACCAGCGTGGAGTACAGGTACTGGTCCTTACCCAGGGCCAGGTATGCCATCTAATCCGCCATTACCGTTCCTAGCTACCTTGGAGTTACCGGATGTTTCAAAATTAATGAATGATCCAATACTGCATAATATTTATTGGCCTCTAGTTCCTACCAAGGTGCCCGGTGATTGCCCCAATTTTGAGGGTAAAGCTGGGGAGGACCCCCAAGCTCATGTGATGACCTACCATCTTTAGTGTTCGTCCAACTCTTGGGTGGATGATTCAATTCGTCTACGCATCTTCCAACGCACTTTGACTGGCGCTGCAGCTAAGTGGTATATCGAATTATCCCATGGCATCTTCCAAGATTTCGATACGCTAGCCATGACTTTTCTGACTCATTTTCAGTTACCGGTTTGCTATGAAGCCGGGACACACCTCCTGAATTCTTTGAAGCAGGAAAAAGCCACCCACATTTCTGATCACATTCATGAGTGGCGACGTCGTCGTAGGCTGATCAAGTTTCATATACCTGATCAGATACTAACTCATTGGTTCACCACCTCCTTCGTGAACAAAATCGCCCAAGATATTGCTATGGGAGCGTGTGTGACTGAAGAACAAGCCATAGCGCGTGCTCAATATCTGGATCTGGTATACTCATAGTCTGACATGCTGTACGATATTTTTCCTGATGCTCCATGGTATAGAACCTCTAAAGCTCTGCCTACCCCAGCGGTGGATGGTGTTATTGGTTCTGTGTCTTAGAATTCGAAGAAATCCTCGAATGGGAAGCAGAATTCCAACTCATCCAATAATTCTGCTCCTCCCGCCCCTACCGATTCTGGAAAAACTACAGAGGTTAATGCCGTTCAGGCCAATCCTACGGAAAAAGCCTCCAAAGGGAAAAAGAAGGGCAAAGGTAAATCCAAATCCAATGCCCCAAATCCAGAATCAAAACCTCGCACTGAGGATGGTTCTCAACATAAACCGAAGTATCCCTGCCTCATTTGTGAAGGAGACCATTATACCAAGGATTGTTCATGACGATCTGAAGTTAGTCAACTTCTAAAAGGCTCAAAAGGGACTCTGGCAGTTCTTAAATAAACATTCCCATCTCAGCAGACCCAGATGGTTGAACAGCCATCACCATCTGCACCATTTGGGTCCCAAGTCTTTATGATGAATGGTACGGCACCCATTTCTATTGCTACACATTTGAAGGATTACAACAAATCACGACAGGCACCTGGGAAGGCAGTTGCGGATGGAACACCTCCCCCACCTGTCTCCGGTTCATTGGAAATCGAGAAGCCTACTCCTAAACCTATTGTGAAGCCACCTTCTAAAGGTGTTTTACGAAGATCTTCTTATAATCCAAATGCTCGTGCCGCTCATCACTATAGTATTGTTAAGGATTTGGCACAGGTGCCTTCTGCTATTTCTCCACTAGAAGTTCTTCAAAGTTGTCCCTCGCAACGGAAGGCTTTGTTGTCTGCAATCGGTGGCATTGACCCCGCCGATTCAAGTCTTCTCACCTTCGACTTAGAGAATTTCACCCCCAGACTTCCACATCAGATCGCTCTTGTTATTCAAGTCGGGATCAATAGTCTTAACATCCATAGGGCCGTTGTGGATGAAGGTGCCTCTACCTGTGTCATGTTGTCCGCTTGCTGGAAGGCCATTGGCTCTCCAACCCTTTCATCATCTTCCAATGCCCTAGAGGCATTTGATGGTCGGGAATCCAAACCCCTGGGTGTTCTCGAGATTGCGTGCCATCCACCCTCTTTCGACTTCTTAAGTTCCCTCACGAGGGAAAAATTGTTACGGTGGATCAATTGTCTTTCTTCACCTCTACCTCCGAGAACAACGTTTCATACGTGGATCAGATCCCAAATCCCCCTGACAGTGTAGGGCCCGGTCTTTTCAAAGACCCCGTCCTCATGGGTATTTTTCCCATGCCACCACCACACACCGCTCAAGTTAACATGATCTCCAGGTCTGATGACCCATGGCTCATCCCTACGCCTGAGCAGGTGCTTGAGTTTGGAGAATCAATGCCCTTAACTCCAGTAGAGATTAGCTACTATGAAATTGTTGCTAGATCTGATCCTCGCCCTCCTCAGTATGCTCCTTCGAGCATGGATCTCGACATCTATTCTCAATCCCCCTGGCTCGGTCAGGCCGATTCGCCTGATCCTCTCAAAGAGAATTTTCCTTCTGATGAAGCCATTTTTGAAACAATGTCTCTGGAGGAGCTGCCATGGAGCGATGGACATCATCGTTCCTCTTTTATGCCCGGCCTAGGGGCAATGTAGGATTGTCTAGAGCGTTTCGCATCTCAGGTTCCCACTCCCCCTTTCCAAACGCCCATTTTGATGCACGAGGTTCTTTCGGAGGGAAACCTGAGTAATATCACTCAAACCATCCCGATCAACATCTCCATTAAACCCGGGATCGTTGAGAACATACACGTGGGAGTGACTTGTTCTCTTGATGAGATTCAAGTCTATACTGATCTTTTTAAAGAATTTAGAGATGTGTTCGCTTGGTCCTACGAGGAAATGCCTGGGATTGACCCCAGTATCGTAGTGCATGAGATTCCAACCTATCCTGGTGCGAAGCCCATGAGCCAATGCTTATGCCCAGTGCATCCTCGCAAAGCCGCTGCAATCAAAGCAGAAGTTGAAAAACTTCTGAACGCGGGCTTTATTTATCCTATCCCCCTCACAGAATGGGTTTCCAACATTGTCCCTGTCGATAAAAATCAGGGTACTATTAGGGTCTGTGTTGATTACCGCGACATCAATCGTGCCTGTCCGAAAGATAATTATCCCACTCCGTTCATAGACCAAATCATCGACGGATGTGCCAGAAGTGAGATTTATTCCTTGATGGATGGTTTCTCGGGGTATAATCAAATCAATATTTTACCTGAGGATCAACACAAGACTACATTCATCTATCCGTGGGGCACTTTTGCTTATAAAAAGCTCTCGTTCGGCTTGAAGAACGCTGGAGCCACTTTCCAGCGTGCGATGTCTTACGCTTTCCATGACATATGCCATATCATTCAGCCTTATCTGGACGACTTGCCAGCTCATTCAGCTAGGCGAGAGGACCACCCTGAACACCTCCGCCAGATTTTCCTTCGCTGCAGGCGCTACAATATTAGGCTTAATCCTCATAAATGCGTCTTTTGCGTGGATTCTAGCCGTCTTTTTGGATTCATAGTCTCCAAAGACAGGATTCACCTTGACCCTTTAAAGGTCGAGGCTATCATCAACCTCCCATCACCCTCCTCATTATATCAGTTGCAGAGTCTGCAGGGAAAAGCGAACTTGCTTCGACGCTTTATCCCGAACTACGCTGAGGTGGCCAAAGGATTCACGCTCCTATTAAAGCAGAACATTCCCTTCCATTGGGATGAAATTTCTCAACAATCCTTTGAGAAGCTGAAGACGTTACTCGTTAATGCTCTTTGCTTTGTCCTCCGGACTACCACCATGATTTCACTTTGTATCTCGCCGCCACATTTAGCACCATAGCCATGGTTCTGGTGCAGGATGACGATGATGGTAATGAGCATGTTGTTTATTATCTATCACAGAACCTTATCGACATAGAAATGCATTATGCTCATGTCGAGAAGTTGGCGTTAGCCACAGTACACGCTGTGCAGCGTTTTCGTCACTACATCCTTTTGCGTACGATAACAGTGGTTTCGGATTCCAACCCCATGACATATATTCTCTCTCGACAATTACTGGGGGGGAAATACTCTAAATGGATCGTTATCCTACAGGAGTTTGACTTAGAGTTCACTACTTCTAAGTCAACCAAATCACTCATTTTCGCGGATCTTATATGTTCACTCCCGACAGACTCCACTCCTTCACACTCCGAGGATCATATCCCGGATGAAACTCTTTTCCTTATCAGTACTTGCGACCCTTGGTATGGTGACATAATTGTGTATCTTCATACCTCCACATTTCGGTCTGAGTTGACTAAAGATGCCCGACGTCGAGTTTGGCATCAGTCTCAACCCTACCGCATCGTAGGAGATACCTTATACTGCGTTGGAGTAGATTCGGTGCTCCGTCAGTGCCTAACCTTGGAAGAGGCTGAAAGGGTCCTAAATGACTGCCACAGTGGCACCTGTGGTGGACATATGTCCAGATATGCCACTGCCTAGAAAATTCTACGAGCAGGTTACTTCTAGCCATCCATATTTAAAGACTGTATCGTTGCAGTCCGTAAATGCCACGCGTGCCAGGTGTTTCAGCGCAAGATGCGCACGCCGCCTCTCCCTTTGCATCCTCTTATTACCGTCGGCCCTTTTGAAAAATGGGGCGTGGATTTTATGACGTGTAACCCTCATTTGGCCAGGGGGCATGCGTATATAATCGTCGCTATCGACTACTTCACCAAGTGGGCCGAGGCGATGCCTACACTAGCTACCGATGGTAAGATAGCTGCCCAATTCATCTTCAACCACATCATTGCACATTTCGGCATCCCTCAAGCCATTGTTACTGACCATGGTACTCATTTCTGAGATTATATGATGGCCAAGCTGACTTCAAGATTGGGCTTACGCCACAATAGCTCAACGCCCTATTACCCTCAGGCAAATGGCCAGGTTGAAGTAGTGAACAAGGTTCTGGTCACTATGCTTCAATGAATAGTTGGTATTCACAAATCCAATTAGCACCTCCAACTGTTCTCAGCTCTATGGGCATACTGGACGTCTGCAAAAAGTGCAACTGGATTCACACCATTTCAATTGGTGTATGGTCTGGAAGCAACTCTTCCGGTTGAATGCGAGATTCCTTCTTTGAAATTAGCTGTGGAACTCCTACCCAATACTTCTTCTAAGGAAGAGCGTCTTTTGTATCTTGAACGGTTAGATGAAACCCGCCATTCAGCTGCTTTAGTCATTGAAGCACAAAAGAAGTAGGTCAAAGCCCACTTTGATCAATCAGTTTCTCCACGTTCCTTTATCGAAGGGGACCTCGTCCTCCTATACGATCAAGCACATGACAAGTTGGGGCTGGTAAGTTCCAACCTATGTGGCATGGGCCCTACATAGTAAAATGCGTTTTGAAAAATGGGGCTTATGAGCTTATAGATTATGAAGGAGTTCCGCTGGCACAACCCAGAAATGGGCTGTACCTCAAAAAATACTATGCCTGAAGTGATTTTTGGTGTGGTGTGTGTACATAGGTGTGTGTTTTTCATTTGTGTGCATGTGTGGTGTGGTGTGCGATGTAGACATCTTTCTGCTGATCGGGTCTTCCTGATTGTGCAGATGTCCATTCATCCATTTTTTGGTTTCGCGGATGGTGCCTCCCGCAGTACCAGGAATCTGTCTTCGGCAACTTGGGTAATCTACGATCCTGCTAGTGAGTTGGTCAATCTACAAGGTGTATTTCTGGGACGTACTACAAATAACATCACGGAATATAGTGTTGTATTAGAATTATTAACTGAGGCTGTAAACCTTGGTATCCGTGAATTACTTGTGTATCTAGACTCACAACTTGTAGTATTACAGCTTAATGGTCATTATTCAGTCAGAAACCCATCCATTTTACGTCTATATCTACGTATTGATTTACTGGAAAGAACTTTTGACTATATTACATATCAACATATACCCAGGATATGAATACATTAACAGATGTAGTAGCTAATTTGGTGCTAGATAGACATTTGTGCAATTTGTAAAACAACATCACATGTAAAAGGAAGATCCATCCAGAAATAGATATGTATATATATAGATATCGAAATGTTTACATAGTGTGCGTCGCATAAAATCAAAAAACATACATGTTCATCTTAATACATCCGAAGACGATACGTCTCTCAAAAAATATGCATGAAATGAACCCCAGGTGTCTAATCTACGTGGTGCTCATGATAACAAGTCACCGCACGCACTAGCCATCTCAGGATACGGTGGAGGCGACTAGGCACCCCCACCATATGTCTCTGGTATGCTAGTGGGACATCTGCCAGTCGGGTGTAATCTGGAATCCCCCAGGAAATTCCCTCGAGGTTCTGGATCAACTCTCCCCCCTCAGCACCCTTCGCCCGAGGTTCAGCTACGGGCTGAGTTCTCCGTGAGATAGGAGACATACCGGCAGGTCGCTCTGGGCTGACATCTGCATACACACATAACAACTGTCTTTAGAACGAACATGTATTACCAAAAAAATCATAAATGCATAAAATCAAAAGATGGTCTTACCAAACTCCTCGTCCCAATCATCTCCCTCCAAAAGTGGAAGATCTGGATCACCAGTGAAATTGGTTCCTGCATATCGCCAGTCTTCGATTATGATCAGCTAACACTGTAGCCGCCTAAAAAATTCTGGCCTCCAGGACATCTGTTGGCCCCCTCCCGCTCTGGGCATCAGTGCTGCCCAGCGAGCCATTCTCGGCTCTCGTGGTACCGGCTCAGCTACTATGGCCCCTTGGCCCTGGAAGATTGGTAGTCGTTCCAAGATGAACAATACCAGGATAGAACTGTAGCCGAACTGTTTCAGTTTGGCTTGCTTGCATTTTTTCAGCTGCCTCTTCATGTTCATTGTCACTTCTGTGGCCCAATCAAATAATGTAGGACTCATACACTCAGAGGTGAGTATGATTTGGGCTTTGGTGGCTTCATGCGGGGCCTGCTCTCCTGTAGCCCACGTAATGGTGTGTAGCACTACTCTGAGTGCTAGATCCTCGATAGTGTGAATGTCTACCTTTCCACTTCCTGATCCGGTTTGTGCCCCTGGGCACACCCTCGCCATTACCTGCTCCATATTTTCACCTGATGGTCTGATCCCTGTCAATATGGGTACTGGACCTCAGCGCGATAGTCCGGTTATGAAGTATACGTCAGAAACCTCCAGTTCCAATACTTGATCCCGCAACTTGAACACTTGCTCATTTGCGTCCCAAATACTGATCAGGTACTGTAGAAGCTCGGGTTGAGCTCGTAAGCAAGGTGTCAGGAAATTTTTTTTAAGCCCACAGTTCCTGAGGGCATTCATACAAGTTTCATTCTCCATGGCTAATTCATCCTCTTCCCCATGCTCCCACTCTCTCCATTCAATCACGATTTTTCTTGGTTGCCTGCATCAACATGATCAAAACCCTTGATTAGATCTTTGTCATGCTTAAAAAATTCAATTAAATTACTCACAGTTCAGAAATTTTGGGCGAAAAATTTGGTTCCGCCGTTGGCGCGGGCCCTGTGTATATAAAATCCCATTGGCGCGGGTCCGTGCCTGATACCCGCGCCAATGGGTAGAGCCCTAAATTTTTAGAATCCTTCCATAGAGATCCAATGAAAAATGGAAACTATTAAAAAATGGATTAAAATGGAGTACAGGGAAGTTCCTCTTACCTGGAACAGACGGGAATCTGAATAGTAGTCTGGATCGGTCGCAATTGCCGTCAGAAGTTTTCACACCAAATGGACCACTATTGCTCTCCAATGAGGTAAATCGTAAAAGCAATTTTATTTTTACCATTTGAGACTTATTTATAAATTTTTGAACTTTGATTAGGTTTAAAAAGTCATTTTTATTAATTTTTTAATATACTTTGTCAAAAATGGATTTTACACTTGCCTCGATGTGCAGTAACAGGTTTTTACATTACTAAGACGGTGAAACGAGTTGTATTTTATACTTTTTCGGACTCGGTAAAAACACAAAAAAAGTCACTTTGGAGTCATCTTTCAGCTCTTTTCTGACTCTCTAAACATGAAAAGATTACCAAGGCCCTTGTTGTTTCAATCTCGTTAAAGTGGCTGTGAATCGACATCTGCCCAGTATACGTTTACCCCTTTTTCGGGCTGGGATGGATTATTTACGAAAAAGGAATACCCTAGCCTATCGCGACTAGGAGGTTTTCTCAGATATTGTTTTCTACCTTTTCGGTTCTGAGGAACTATTTACGAAAAGGGACCATTGGAGTTTACTTTTAAGCTGTCTTTTCAAACTCTCTAAACATGAAAAGACACTGAGTTCTTCCTTTGTTATACTCGTTAAACCCTGATGACATCGGATTCAGTCGAAATGACGCTATTCGATTTCCTCCTTCCTAGGGCTCGTTAAATGCACTAGGATGGACTTATATCACAAGCATATGCTATCCCCTTCAAGCTTGTTATGAAAAATAATTGGGGTACTCACCAGAAATGGCATGGAAAAAATGGAACCAGCATCATTGTCGTGTCGGCAGTATGTCGCTCTTGAACATGGCACTTGTCTGCATTCGTGTCGGGTTGGGGATATCTCATCTCGTTTTTCACTTGCCTCCGTGGGTTTGGGTAATCCCTTTTGACCTCCCATCGTTCTTTCTCGCGCATGACTCCGATCCATTGATTTCAACACAACCACCTGCCGTGTTGTTTATATGTTCAAGAGAAGGAGCTCCAAGTATCAACCCTCCTGTTGACGTCATCTCGATCATGATCTCACAAAAACATTATGTCTCTTCCGTCTCGTGTCGATGATGGGAAACATAAGGCGTCCACCGATCAAGGTCACTTCCTGTCGACTTCAACTCATTATCCAGGAAGCTGATCTAGAGACTCCCTTCTGGTGCCTTGGAGCCTGCATGCCTCAATGGTAGGTTCTTCGCATTCGACGTGAGGTTTTCATTGTTGGCCTCCGATCGAGTGATTCTATGGGTGTTCGATGCCAGATCATTGATTCACATGCCGTAGATTGTACCTGTAGTACCTTGAGGGCCATTGTCATTATTGGTGGTACCTCTCGCGTTTGTTAACAAATTTCATCATTGGCTGGTAATTATATGATGTTCTTGCATGTTCGACTTCAGCTCACATATTCACATGCTTGAACTTGTACTGTGTTCAGGTCGAGATGGAGTGCAAGACCCTGGATTGTGTCTGTTATAATCCAGGCTGCGAGTCTATGGATTATTATGATTAGTAACATGACTCACTTACTGGATGGCTGCGACCATACCTGAGTCTATTTATCGATCCTCACTGGATGGCTGCGCCCATGCCTTGAATCTGGATTATTGTATACTCTTTTATGGATGGCTACACCCATACCACTTGTGTATCATGTACTTGAGATATCAGTTGTATTTCTCCACGCAGGTTTTCCGACAGCAGAGTTTTCAGTTGGGCACGTTCTCGTAAAGCATTTCACCCCTCTCTCTCTCGGGCCTCATGCTTTAGGGGGCATCTGTTACACAGTAATTTGTCACTGTCCCTGCAATCCTCGTCCTGCACATTGGAGGGCTCATTTCCTGTCCTGTGAGCAGTGACATGGCTCGAAACCACTTTCATGACATCCCTTTGAACAAGAGATTTTATTGCCCTGAAGACATCTCCTTGTGAAAAAACCTAAAAATGGCCCTTTTAGCATTGGCACGAGCAGGCAGTTCAGTACCCACACCAATGGGTAGAATAATTCAAAGAGGTTGCGCCAGTTGGCGCTCTGTCCCAGAGTCACACTCGCGCCAACCAATTTAAGGAACGTTTTTTTAAAAATAAATGGCGGAAGTTTCGTCCTAACTGATCCAAGAACTGATATCTATCTTGAGTTGGGAGGTTTGGCTATGGGTTTCCATAGAGAGGAAGTGGTTTGCCACCTCTCATGGAAGCTTCCTTGAGGATAGGGCCAATCCCATGATTTTAGGGATCCCAATTCCCCTTCCTCCATCTATAAAATCTTGCCCATCTTCATTGCAAGCTAGTCTTCAAGTTCCCAAATTCCCAAGAGCCTTATGCTGCAAGAGCCTCCATAATTCCCTTAAGGCCAATTTCAAGAAAGGAGACTATCGTCAAGATCCAAAGATAGAGTTTTGTCCCATCCTTGACAGGCTTTTCGAGACATGTTCTGCTGGCGACCTGCCGAAGGAGAATTCAGCGTCAGAACTATGGTTGTAATTTTCCTTTGATTGATTATTAATGAATGACTATTGGTTATGGTTCCACTCTTGTTGTTATTTATAATGATGAGTTATGTCCTTTCTGACTGACATATAGTTGCATCTACTGGATTTTACACTTGCGTTTTTTTTGTTTCTCGCATGTGCGGGTGTCCTATCATGGAGATCGTGGGGATTGTGATCTGCTAGAGCTAAGGAACGGGAGAGCCACCTCTTCTACAAGAAATAGCATTGGATTCCAGGTAAGCCTTCATCGCTAGTCGGTTTATTGCAATTAGGAAACTGCACTATAGCGTGAATGATTGTTGCTAGACCCGGTTTGGGCTAGTAGGGATCGCCTCTGTCCGCAGAGGGGATTTACCTCCACAACAGTTAGGGTTTTGGATGTTTATGGTTTTACATTGTTTATAAATAATAAATAGGCCCTCAAGCCTCATTTTAACTTAGTTCAGAGGCATGTAGCTGCCACATCTCTTCTCAGAGATAAGCTACCAACGCCCTAGCTAGTTTATTTCCATTATGTCTGTAAGAAAATTTCAATTCCTTGATATTAATGAAATGAATTTTTATTTCCACTACATCTTTGTATTTATGGTTACATGTGTATTCTGTTGCATTCCTTCATAAATTTGGATCAATGGTATCAAAGCGGTCTGCTTTTTCTGGATCCTTCTTTGCATGTCCCCAATAAGGTCAGGGTATAAGGAGTTAGGGATGGATCTGGTTGAACCTTTGCAAGATCAACCTCGCAAACCCCGATGGCTGCCCATGGGGGACGAAAATAAAGATGAGGGAGTAGGATATCCTATCAAATAATTGCTCGAGGAGGCCCTCGAAAAATAAAGGAACGTGATGATGGATAACTTTTCCCAGATCCTTCAACGACTTCCCACTGGCGGTGCATCTGCATCCAACAGCCACTCTGGAGGCACAAATCCTTTTAAGGTACAAGTAAAATTTAACATTCCCATAGTTGAGGGTCAAATAGATCCAGATGTCGTAGATAGATGGTTGAATCTATGAGAAGGATATTTCTCGGTTCATGACTTTTCGGACTGGGAGAAGATTATTTTTTCACTCCATAAAGCTACCCCCAATGTCAAGGACTGGTGGGAAACCTACTGTGAGAAAAATGATGAGACATAATCCTCTCTATTCTTAGTCATACCCACTAGGAATTCTTTCCATGATGCCATCAAGGAAAAATACTATCCCGTGGGGAGCTATGAGGACAAGTACATACAATGGACCACACTACGGCAACAAAGGGATCAAGATGTGCATGAGCTGACGAATATGTTCCATACCCTAAGCACAAATTTGGGTATCAAATATTCAGAGTAAAATTTGGTGCTAAAGTATCACAGTTGTCTCCACAGATACATTCAGGAGAAAATGGAGTTCCCAGACATCTCCTCGCTTGGTACAACATATCGGTATGCTGCCAAGATTGAGCAGAAATTCAAATAGAAGAAGCAATACTTTGGATCTGCGAATCAAAGGCAATAGAAAGGTGCCCCCAAACTGTAGAACAAAGGAAAAATCCAAGGCATGGTGGCCCAAGAAAACCTGAAAAAGCCACAAGCAAATAACAACACAACGAAGCCAAAGAAGGACACGGGAAAGTGGTGTGAATTCCATAAGAGCTCCACTCACAACACGAGTGAGTGTCGGGCCATGCAGTCACTTGTGGCTGAGATGAGGGCTTCTAAATGATATGCATGCTCTGAATCTGAATCAGAACCTGACAAGGTTAATGATAAAGGGAAGTAGATTATTGATGTGGAGCCCAATGCCACCATTTCCACTGCGAAGATCCAGAAGGAGGAATCAGAAGATCCAAAGGAAGCGAAAGGTCTCTTCCACTCCTAGATGTGGGTAAAGGGCTCCACAAGATAGTTCATTGTTGACAATGGGAGCCAAAAGAACCTCATTTCAATAGATGTCGTGAAGCAGTTGGGCTTGTCGACCACAACGCACCCACAACCATACACCATCGGGTGGATTCACCAAGGACAGGATCTCTGCGGAATCCAGCAGTGCTGCCTTCCCTATAGCATCAAGCCCTTCACGGATGAGGT
This sequence comes from Pinus albicaulis, assembly GCA_034641835.2. NCBI lineage: Eukaryota > Viridiplantae > Streptophyta > Pinopsida > Pinales > Pinaceae > Pinus > Pinus albicaulis. The sequence goes on from JAXQQM020072082.1 coordinate 28,729, forward strand.
ATTATGTGACATTGATCCTCGTGATGTTTCTGATGTATTATTAGGCCAACCATACTTGTGGAAGAGACATGCTGTGTATGAGTCCCTACCCTCTAAACAATGTATCAACACAATGCCAGTAAAACCTAATTTGATAGAAGCTAATTTGACAATGACTCATGTTCTAAGATTCGATACAATATTATAAAAAGGCATGGGATCCAACCAAGATTCAAGTCATTTGGGATGACTGCACCAAATCACTGAACAGCCACTTCAAAGTCTAGTTAATTTCACCACAATTTCATGTTTAGATTCTATCATATCACTGTGGACATTGCCAAGTCAAGTTTCATCATGAAGGACAAGAACAATTATTTCTCATTCAACTAACACATGCTTCAGAGAATTGAAACATCGCATATTTTCTGCCCCAATGCTCACATTACCAGACTTGCAACAACCATTTGAGATCAAGATAGATGCCTCTGACTATGCTATAGGTCACATCTCGCCAAGTTCATCATCCTGTTGGAGCTCGATCGTGTTGGTACAGAAGAAGGACGGGACTTGGACACTTTGTATTGACTATCGTGCACTGAACAAGATCACTGTCCAGAATATGTACCCAATCCCATGAATTGATGACCTTCTGGACCAACTCAAAGGGGAAAAATATTTTAGTAAGATCGACTTGAAGTCTAGGTATCACCAGGTACCAATCGAACCCTCTAGTGTGTGGAAGACTTCCTTCAAAGCCAAGGAGGGCCTTTTCAAATGGCTGGTAATGTATTTCGGGTTGACAAATGCTTGCATCCTTCATGAGGTTGATGGATGACATCTTGTGGCCATTCACCAACTCATTTGTAGTGGTGTACCTAGATGACAATATGATCTTCATCCAAACTTGGGAAGAGCACCTCCACCACATCTGACAAGTCCTCCAAACACTACGACAACACAAGTTGTGTGCCAATTTGGAGAAGTGCAATTTTGGCATGACTCGAGTTCAGTATCTGGGATACAATATTGATAAAAGTGGGGTGCATGTGGATCCAACCAAGATCCAAGTCATTTGGGATTGACCAGACCCAACCACTCTAACAGAGCTTCGCAGCTTTCTAGGTCTTGCTAATTTCTACCACAATTTCATGTTTAGATTCTATCATATCACTTGGACATTAAGTCAAGTCACCAAGGAAGGAGCGAAAGAACAATTATTTTGGTCAGAATCTCAACAGAAGGCGTTCGTAGAATTGAAACATCGCATATTTTCTGCCCCAATGCTCACATTACCAGACTTGCAACAACCATTTGAGATCAAGATAGATGCCTCTGACTATGCTATTGGGGTAGTTCTTACTCAAGAGGGGAATCTAGTGGCATATCACAGTGAGACATTATCTGACACAGTTTGCAAGTATCCCACTTATGACAAATAAATGTATTCCATTGTGCAATCTTATCGAAAATGGAAGCATTACATTTTGGGGAGGGAAACAATCATCCACATAGACCACCAACCCTTGTAGTTCATACAGACACAAAGGAAGTTGCAGAACGATCACCATCAAAAGTGGTCCACATATCTGCAACAATTTCATTTGAACATCAAGTACAAGAAGGGTAGCACCAATAATGTTGCAGGCTGCCTTAGCCGACCACTGATCTTGGAGCTAACCACCATTCTCAACTCTTGTGGGCACGAGACTTTTTATTGGCTGCTTCTCTACAAGAGTGATCCAAAATTCAGCCACACATACAAGGCCCTCTTGGGGGGTACACAAGTTCCAAATTTTCACCTGCAAGATGCACTGTTATGTCACCTGGGACACCTTTGTGTTCCTTCAAGTGAGCATGCAAAGATGATACGGGAATCACACTATAGTCGAGTCGTTGGGCATTTCGGGGTCAAGAAAACAGTGGCAGTACTGCAGAAGTATTTCTATTGGCTGAACCTTCGACAGGATGTCAAGAAGTACATGAAATCCCACACTGCTTGCACCGTTGCCAAATCAACAACCAAGAATCAAGGCCTCTATATTCTGCTACCTACCCCTATTCGACCTTGGGAATCCATCTCCATGGATTACATGTCAGGCCTTCCTTCTACTAAGCATGGAAATGACTGTGTTTTTGTGGTCATCGACAGATTCTTGAAGATGGCCATTATGGCAGCTTGCAAGAAGAATATCAAAGTACAAGCCACTGCTAAACTCTTCTTTGAACGAGCGTGGGTGAACTTTGGGATGCCACAGTCTATCATATCAGACCATGACATTAGGTTCCTCAACACATTTTGGTCCAGCCTCTTGTCAATGTTGGACACTAAGCTCACCAAGTCCACAAATTTCCATCCCCAAACTGATGGCCAGACATAGGTCTTCAACAGGATGATTGTACACATTCTGTGCATGTACAATTCAAAGCATCCATGCACATGGGATGAAAGCCTCCCCTATGTACAACACAGTTATAATCAGGCTTTCCACAGTTCAACTAGCCACAACCCCTTTCAGGTGGGCTTGGGATTCCATCCACTATGTCCCATTGACGTAGCCATGCCATTTGTGACTACTCAAGACGATTCGTCTCATGTTGAATCTGAAGCTGAAAAAGTGAAAAAATTCATCGAGTGCATTCAACACATCCTCCAAGAGGTTCATGACATATTGGACAGAGCCAATGCTAAGTAAAATAAACGACATGATCAACATCGGGTGCCACACAACTTCCAAGTGGGTGAAAAAGTGTGGCTACATTGGCAGAAGGAGAGCCTCACTGGACCCCATCGCAAGCTTCGCCCACTCTGATATGGGTCATACACCATCACCAAGGTTGTAGGGAACAATGCCTTTGAGCTCAGTAATCCACCATTCCTTGGTCTACACCCAGTATTCAATGTGGACCACCTTCGTCCCTACTTCACACCTCTATTGGACACCTTTGACATTCCAGAAGATCTCACACCAAAAGAGTTAAACCTAGAATGCATGGAACAGGCCATCACAAATTGTATCATGGACATTCAAATCAAGAACACTTGCAAACAGAAGATCCAACTATATCAGGTTTTCAAATCTGGCCAACTCTTGAACCAAGGCAAGTGGTTCACCAGGGACTAAGTTCAAAAGAAGTTTCCTCATCTCATGAAGGAACTCAATGCAATGGGGACCATTTATTCCTAAGGGGGGAGAAATTCTATAGGTGGATATTGATGGCCACCCTCCTATTCTACTTGGGGCCCCACCATTGTCTCTTTAATTTTTTCAGTTTTGGCACAACTTACTATTTTTAGCAGTTTTTCGGGTCCTAAACTTTTGGATCCCTTTTGAGGCCCTAAACAACGTTTTTTGGGAAAACCGGGAGAAAAATGGTTCCATGGACCAATGTTTCTCACATAAAAAGTTGTAGTCCTCGGATAGATATTTATAACGAGGTATGGTGCGCATCAAACAGAGGTCGTATGCCAAATTTACATCCCTGAGAAGTTGAAACACCAATTTACCCAAACAAGGCCCATAGTTTTGGCACTTCATCTCCTAGGGTTAGGGTTTTTTATATTTAGGGTTTTCCATTGTTTCTAAATAATAAATAGGCCCTCAAGCCTCATTGTAACTAAATTCAGAGGCCTGTAGCTGCCACATCTCTTCTTAGAGATAAGCTACCAGCGCCCTAGCTATTTTATTTCCATTTTGTCTGTAAGCAAATTTCAGTTCTTTGATATTAATGAAATGAAGTGTTATTTCCACCGCATCTTTGCATTTATGGTTACATGTGTATTTTTTTGCGTTCCTACATAAATCTAGATCAATAAAGCAATAAATGTACTATGTTGTTGTAACTTATGGGTTAGGGTTAAAATTGAGGTTTGGGCATAGTGAGTATCATCTAAAATGGTAATATTTGGTTGGAGGGTTATGCCTAGAGTAAGAAGGGTGAGGACCGATGAAAGCACCACACTAAAATTTTTCAATATTACATATACCTATGACCCATCGCCTATAATAAACTAATGTAAAATTTATCGTCACGATGACCTAAGATAAATTATTCCTAGCCTCGAGGGTTAACTCAATTGGTCGATTCCCCATCAATAAAGTACAACTACTATTAAGAGATCACAGGTTCAATTCTCTTGAAACTCTCATGGTCAGGCTCTGTGGTTGAGTCAATAGGAAGTGATCCCTTTGGGTGGATCTTCCTAGTACAAATATTACATGGAAATAACACTCACAAATCTTCGGTGTCGGTGAACCACATAGAATAAAACAAATGCAATAACGCTCGGTTAAAATTTCATGTAATCATAGTTAATAAAGGAAAAAATAATACCACGGTCATGGACACGTATTCCAAGTTGAATGTTGGGAAAAACATCCTAGTGGGTGTTCTTTTCGGTTTATTATGGCTAAGTAAATGGGAAAAGGCATTGAAAAGGCAAAGAGACATTAAATTTAACTTTATTTATGAAAGTAAAGGAAAATAGTAGAAAAGAGAGGTGAAAGGTCATAACATTGCATGAGGAGGAAATTGAAGGAAAAATAAGGAAAAATAAAGAAAATAGAGGCCTCAATGATAAAAAAGGCTTTTGAGGATCCGTTCACAACATTTTGTCAGTTTTAGCTTGGAACTCTCACTCTATTCTCCCCTTTTGTTGCACACTTAGAGAATTATTGGAGAACTCTTGCATTGGAGAAAGGAAAGTAAAGGAAGGACAAGGAAGAAAAGGAAATCAAGGGATAAGTAAGGAAAATTTGGATTAAGCAACTTCAACAGGAATGCTTGCATGTAATAGGTGGCATGTGTGACTTCCTAGTTTTTTTTTCATTGCATGGTGCATTCATATGTGTATTTGGTTCTCTTGCTGTCATTAACATGGGATTTTCTAGGTGTGACAGTGGTTTCATCCTTGCCTTGACTTTTCTGGATAACCATGGTGTGATGGGGTTATTTTATTTGGTTGACTTGTGTATTGTTGGATGGTTTTGGAACCAGGTGATGTGGCGTCAAGAAAATTCCCATGGGCCTAGGAATCCCTTGATTAGTTTTAGCAGGATTGTGGTAAAGCCTGAGGGTGGAGACGATAAAATTCCTTAAGGTATCGGGGAAGAAATTCTGAGGAATCCAAGCTTTTTTTGTGCCTAGTGATCCATTCACTAGTTTTGGTGAGATTATAGTAAAGCCTAAGGATGGAGGTGGTTTAATATCCAGTAATCACTAGTTGTTTTTTTCTTAAGTTCCACATTCATGTTTGGAATATGGCATGTGGCTGATTGGCTTAAAGAAAGATTTGGTTCAACCCAATCTATGGTTGGGTGGTACGTGGAATTCCCTGACTTGATTGGATTTTTCATATGTTAATATGAGTTATTTTCCTCTTGTGATTCATTATTAATCGTACTTGTTATTATGTGGCTTTGATGGATGTTCTATCATGATTATTATTCCGGTTATATGCTAGTTATAATTTTGGTTTCATAGTAGGTCCTAGCTATGGATCTTGATATGTTTGATTTATTAATGAATTTTTAATGAATGCATGAGATAACAAATGTTATTGCAGCTATTATGAGAGGGAATTAGAACTTCTTGATGATTCTCAAATAATTATCATAACCCTATTTTCAGATATGCATTCATGACCTATAGATTACATGTTCTTGATGTGTTTGACGAAATCACTGTCATGGTGAAGTTTATGACTCGAGATTGAATGCGTATCCTTGTTGTGATTTCATTTATGCATATGAGAAGTTATAAGAAGTTTTGGGTAGTTTTCTGGAGGCTGTCCTGGAATTTAGGCTTACAATCTGGGACTACATGCTCCTAACTGGAAAGTTTGGGTTGCAACCACATGGATGTAATCTTGTGCATGTAGTTGGAGGCTTCCAACCACATGGAGGCTTTTTTGTGGGTGCGGTTGAGAATCCATAGCAAAGAAGGAGGGGTATAGATTAGTATTTTGCATCTTAGGATGGTTTCTCAACCTATGTGGGCCTTGTAGCACCTATAAGATGTTTTGAAAGGTCAGTTTATTGTCAATAGTCGGCCCCACTTCCTTAATGGGGCCTAGGAGGTTGAGTCATGCCATAGTAGCTCTTTGTTAATGTTTACCTCGAAAGGCCAGTGAAAATGTGTAAATGTGGGAGGGGGTGTTACAGATTGGTATTAGAACATGGTTCAATACTTGGAGGGAATGGGTGGAATGTGTTTTTCATTCATGCATGTCAGTTGTCTATATCTTGTTATGAGGACATTTTATCTAGTCGATGTTATAGTTTGTGAAATCATGCAAGGTAACTGGGATGAATATTGAGATGATGTCAATATATTGATATTATTATGTATAGACATGTATCATGCTAACATTGATTTATTTTGCATACAAGATGCCCTCCCTTGAACTTCACTGAGGTATGTTAAATATGTTTGTATTTTATTTTATATGGCATGGTACATTTCCAGGAAGAAGAGGATCAATATGAATAGAAAAATGGTGGATTACAGTTCACGAGACTCCCCTTATAGATCATATGAGAATCCAAGATATGAGTACTCTTTAGACATAGTAGATACTTTGAGAAGTCTAAAGGCAGAGATCATAAGTTTCAAAGAAAATAATAACAAACAAATTCAGTCACAGGAAAGGCTAGCTAGGGAACAGGAGAAATAAGTGGAGGTCAATGCAGTTATCCTTCAGATTTTGTCAGACTTGCAAAGATAGGGACAACCACATATCAGTTATGGACAGGAGGACAGGACTAATGGGGCATATGTCAGCAGGTCTTATGGTGGGCATAGGTTGAACGAAGATGACATGGTCATAGATGGAAGATTATTGAATACACATGATAAGAGAGGCAGTGGACATGGGTTTTATTTTAGTTATGTTTAAGACAAGTATCATGGTCATCATTGTTATCATCCTTCTAAGAGGATTGATAGGGGATATTGTTCGGATGAGTTCAAGAAATCCAAGCCACCTACATTCAATGGAGAGTTTAAGAAGTTGAAAAACGTAGAGGCACGATTACTTGGAATGAAGAAGTTCTTTCAGATACATGATTGTACATAGAAAATGAAGGCCATGATATCTAATTTTAGTTGCAAAGGGAAAGCAAACATTTGGTGGGAAGATATGAATCATGGCAGAGAAATTAGGACAAAGGAGTTGAGTTGGCATGAATTCAAGAGACTCTCCAGGAGGAAGTACTTGTTATAGAGGTACTACGACAGTAAGGAAAAGGAGTTATATGAGATGAAGATGGGATTGATGACAGATGAAGAGTACACAACTAATTCCCTAGAGTTTTATGGGTATGTGTCATATTGTAAGGATTAGAAGAGAAAATTTTAGAGATTTATAATGGATTACCGTTAGTGTTTAAGGATTGAACTGAGTATGATGAGCCTCGGTCACTTGAAGAAGTCATTGGGAATTTAAAGCACTGTTATGAGAAATCGAAGGGTAAAATGGCAATAATAAATGTAAATGTTCACCGAAATGAGCAAGACCTCAAGATGCAGGTGAGAAAGAGAATTTTTCTTCATATAATAGGTTTAATGTAGTAGATAATAGAAATTTGTCTTAGCCTAGAGAGTATCAGAATATAGGTGATGGTAGGAGACTATTGCAGTGTTATATATGTGGCAAGGAACATCTCAAGAAGGATTTCTCATCGCATCAGGGTGGTAGCATTCATATCTATAGTGATCAGGAGGTTCAGACTGCTGGGGATATTTGACAGATAATTCGTTGGATTTACGCAACATTTGATAAGAGGAAGGAACATCACTAGGCATCTATTATTGATGGAAGGTAAGCTCTGTGATCGAGTTTCTTCTATTCTAATTGACCCCATATCTAATTATAGTTATGTTAATCCTAACCTGGTGGATAGGTGTGGTTTGAGAAAAGAATTGCATAGAAAATATTGGTTGGTGCAAGTGGCTACATGTACTAATAATAGAGTTCATCACTGGGTAAAATTTTGTGCATTTGATCTAAATGGTATGGATACATCAAGACATATGAATTTTCTTCCATTGGGATCATACAATATGATTTTGGGTATGGATTGGTTGTACCTTCATAGGACTAAGGTGGATTTTTATGAGAATTATATCGAGTGTTTGGATGATGATTGAGAGAAGAGAACCTTGCAAGGTAAGAAGAAGGCTACATCAGTGAGAGTAGTCACAACTATGTAGGAAAAGTGAAGTTGCAGGAAATGGTGTGTATTATTCTCAGTGCATGTTTCCAGTGATAAAGGTAAGGATGTTGAGGATGCATAAGTATTGAAGGGGTATCCGGTTTTGCAATAGTTTCAAGATGTATTTCCAATAAATATTTCAAATTTGTTGCCTCATAGGTAGGTTGAATTTTCTATTGAGTTGGTACCAGGGGTGGGACTAACATCAAAGGAACCTTATAGGATGAGCACTTTAGAGCTAGTGTAATTGAAGGTGCAATTGAAGGAAATTATTGATAAGCGATACATTAGGCCAATTGTGTCACCTTGTGGTGCACCAGTGTTTTTTGTGAAGAATGAGGATGGTACTCTTAGGTTATGTATTGACTATAGGAAGTTGAACATGGTGAAAAATAAAAACATGTATCCATTAACATGGATCGTCAACTTGTTTGATTGGTTGAAGGGAGGATAAGTTTTATTGAAGATTGATTGGAGATAAAGATATCATCATGTATGCATCAAATAAGAGGACATCTACAAAACTGTTTTCCAGACCAGATATGTGCATTATGAGTTTATTGTGGCTCCTTTGGTTTGACTAATGCTAAACTACTTTCAATTGTTTGATGAATAGTGTGTTGTGTCCTTATATGGATAGTTTTTGATTGTATTCATTGATGATATATTGATATATTCTAAAAATGAGGAAGATCATGTCGAACACTTAGCAACAATATTAATATTTCTAAGAGAGCATTAGTTGTATGCCAAGCTTAGTAAGTGCAATTTATTTTAGATAGGGGTGCATTACTTGGGACATGTTGTTCGAACGAAGGCATAGAAGTGGATCCAAAAAATATCACGACTATCATAGAATGGGCAACTCCTAGGAATGTGGATGAGTTAAGATCATTCATGGGGTTAGGAGATTGTTACAGGAGGTTCATTAGGAAATTCTCATGGATTGTATATCCTATTACATTATTGCAGATGAAATCGAATAAATTTGAATGGATAAAGGAATGTGCAACCAATTTTTAGTGGCTGAAACAATTGCTTACAAATTCTCTAGTTATAAATATTGTAGATATAGATAAATAGTTCGTGGTGTGTATAGATTCTTGCAAGAGAGGACTTGGTGGAATCTTGATGCAGGGTGGACATGTGGTATGTGATGAGTCAAGGAAATTGAATGAGCATGAGAAAAATTATGTGATGCATGATCTTGAGTTAGGGTGATCATTCATGCATTGAAGATGTGGAGGCATTATCTTCTTGGTGGTTTATGAGTGATCATAGTGGAATGAGATACTTGTTTGACCAACCAAATCTGAATTTCAAACAAGCTAGATGGTTGGTCACGCTTAGTGAGTTTGACTTCCAGATCATGTATATTAAGGGTAAGGAGAACAAGGTTGCAAATGCTCTTAGTTGGAGCAGGTAAATATGAAATAAAAAATATGATTTCATATGGGAAAAATTTACAGGATGAGATCTTATAGGTAGTATAACAAGATGAAAATTAAGGGATGTTAGGCACAGGTTACAACAATAGGGTACAGGTGAAAAATATGTGGATTATTGATGGGAATCACAAGGTGGATTATTGATGAAATTATTGATGGGAATCATAAGGTGTTTGGATTTTCAATAGGTAAAGTCAAAGTGTAAGCTTCCAAGTGGTTTACTATAGTCAATTCTAATTTCAGAGTGGAAATTGGAGGTCATTTCTATGGATTTTATTATAGGTTTTCCAAGTGCATCTAGATAACATGATTCCATCATGGTTATGGTTGAAAAGTTGACAAAGGTAGCTCACTTCATAGCGGTTATAATTATTCAGCTAGTGAGGTAGCTTAGGTATTCATCAGGGAGATAGTGATATTGCATTGTATTCCTAGGAAGCTTGTATCTGATAGAGACACCATTTTCATTTCCAGGTTTTGGAAGGATTGATTTGCAGGTTTGGGTAAAAAATTGTCCTTCAGTACAACTTATCATCCACAGAAATATGGATAAAAAGAGAGGGTCAACAATATTCTTGAGGACATATTGAGAATGTATGTTATGCACCAGTAAAGGAAGTGGGAGGATTATCTTCCACTGGTTGAGTTTTCTTACAACAATGGGTATCTGGAGTCACTGAGGATGAGTATATTTGAGGAAATATATTAGAAGAGTTGTAATACTCCCATTAGTTGGACTAATCTAGTGAATATCGTACTGATAAGACCAGACATGTTGGAATAAATGGAACATGAAATGTAGGTTATCAAGAAGAATATAAAGGCAACACAAGATAGACAAAAAAATTATGTAGACCAACACAGGATGTTTAAGGAGTTTCAAGTTGGGGAGAAATTGGATCATGTGCCAAGCTAGAATCTCGGTATTGTGGGCCTTTCGAGATCCTTGAGAAGATAAGACAAGTGACCTACAAAATCACACTTCCTCTGTTCGTGAAAGTGCATGATGTCTTCCATGTTTCATTACTTAAAAGATATATATGATGTTAATCATGTGATTGATTGGTATGTATTGTAGGTACAGATAGAAGGAATTCCAATCAGAACCTCAATGCATATTACAACAAAAAAAACTCATGCTCTAGAACTAATCAATCGAGCAAATTAAGGTGGAGTGGAATCATTTTGGGCCTGATGAAGCTAAATGGGATATGAATGATCAGATGTAGGCTATGCATCCTTCATTATTTTTCAGTTGAGGAAAAGGGGTTTTATATATGTACATATTTATGTATCATTTTTGTTGTAAATATCGCAATGAGTTGTGTTATACATCTCCAATAAGTGGTATGGCCATCATGTTTTCATATTTTTCATGTTGTATTTTTCTTTTCAGTAGGTTTCTCATTGTAAATACTACATCAAGCTCAATTATAAATCTCCATGGGTAGTATGTTCTTGTTTTCAATGTTTTTCTAGTTGTAGGTGGCATAAAACACCAAGGATGATGTTCCCCTAAGGGATATGGGTCTGTAAAAATCGTGGGTTAAAATTTCATGCAATAATGTTAATAAACGTAAAAATAAGACCAAGGTCATGGTACACATATTCCAAGATGAATGTTTAGAAAAACATTATAGCGGGTGTTCATTTCAGTTTATTATGGCTAATGAAATTTGCAAAGGCATTGGAAAATGTATTGAAAAGGAAAAGAGGAATTAATTAGAATTTTATTTATGAAAATAAAGGAAAATAGGAGAAAACAGAGGTGAAAGGTCACATAATTTCATGAGGATGAAATTAAAGGAAAATTAAGGAAAAATGATTAAAATAGAGGCCTCAATGATAAAAATGCTTCTAAGGGGAAATCCACAACATTTTGTTAGTTTTAGCTTGGACCTCTCTCTCTATTCTCTCATTCTCTTACACAATTAGAGAATTATTGGATCACTCTAGCATTAGAGAAAGGAAAGAAAACGAAGAACAAAGAAGAAAAGGAAAGAAAGGGATAAGAAATGAAATTTTGGATCAAGAATATTCAATCAGAATACTTGCAAGTAATAGATTGCATGTGTGATTTCCTAGCTGGTTTGTCAATGCATGGTACATGCATGAATGCATTTGGTTCTCTTGTTTTCATTGGGATAGGTTTTTTCTAGGTGTGACGATGGTTTCGTCCTTTGCTTGACTTTTCCAGATATCCATGGTGTGATGGGGTTTTTTATTTGGTTGATTTGTGGATTTTTGGATGGTTATTAAACCAAGTGAGGTGGTCTTAGGAAAATTACTAAGGGCCTAGTAATCCCTTCACTAGTTTTGGTGGGATTGCAGTAAAAACTTAGGGTGGAGACATGCAAATTCCTCAAGGTATTGGTAAATAAATTATGAGTCATCCAATATTTTTTAGGCCTAGTGATCCCTTGACCAGTTTTAGTGGGATTGTGGTAAATCCTGGCTGCCATATGTGATTCTTGGGCCTAGTGATCCCTTGATCAATTTCGGTTGGATTGCATTAATTTTTTTGGGTGCATGTTGTTTAATCTCCAGGAAGCCCTGGTTGATTTTGTCTTGAGTCACACATTCTTGCTTGGAATATGGCACAAGGTTGATTATTTTAAAGAAATATTTGGTTCAACCCAATCTATGTTCAAGTGGTACGTTGAAGTCCCTGACTTGGTTGGATTTTACATATGTGAATAAGAGTTCTTTTACTCTTGTGATTCATGAGTAATCTTACTTGTTATTATGTGGATTTTATAGGTGTTCTATCATGATTATTATTCTAGTTATATGTTGGTTATAAGCCTATATTCATAACAAGTCCTAACTATGGTTCTTGACATGTTTGATTTCTTGATGAATGGTTAATGAATGCATCAGCTAAAAAATGTTATTGAAGCTATTCTCATATAAGTATCAGAACCCTATGTTCATATATGCATTCATGACCTGTGGATTACATTTTCTTGATGTGTTTGACGAAATGAATGTCATGATTGGGACTGGTTGGGTCAGGTTTGTGACTGAATATTGAATTTTTATTCGTGTTGTGATGTCATTTATGCATCTGAGAAGTTAGAGGAAGTTATGGGAAGTGGTCTGGAGGCTGACATAAAACTTAGGCATAGAATCTAGGACCACATGCTCCTAACTGGAAATTTTGGGTTGCAACCGCATGGATGGAACCTTTAAACCACATGGAGGCCTTACTGTGGCTATGCTTGATGGCCCAAGGTATAGAAGGAGGGGTCCAACTCAGGTTTTGGCCTCTTAGGATGGTTTCTCAACCTTTTTGGGTCTTGTAGCACCTTTAGGATGTTGTGAAAGGTCAATTTTTAATCTTTAGCCAACCCCACTTCCTTAATGGGACCTAGGAGGTTGATTCATTTCATAGTATCCTTCCGCTCATGTTTACCCTGGGAGGCCAGTGAAAGTGGGTAAATGTGGGAGAGGGTGTTAATAAAAATATTCCTACAATTTTCTAAGAAAATACAGTGATACCTTCTTGTTATTATAATTAGGCTTGTAAAAAACCCTAAACCACCTCTCCACCTAGTGCTATAAATTGTTGGTATGTATAATAGTTGATACAAATACATTTCTATGTCACTGGGATAATGTAAAATATTTCTAGAGCCAATAAACAAGGTCATGCACTCTTTCCTTGAAATTTTTAGATCTCTCACTTGGTTTATCTATAACTCTATCCTATAATATTCAAGAATCTTAGCATTGTACTTGACAATATCAAGTAATTGGTCTTGGACATTGGCAATAGAATATATAATGGTCTCTAATGATGTCGCCATGAAAGGTATGAGGGTTCTTTGGTGTTTTTAAAATATCATAATATATTTATTAATAAATCAAGGCCATTTTCAAGTTTAGTGTTTGCAAATTATGGGTGGGGGTTAGGTTTGGGTCTTTCATTATTTTGTGATGGTATGTTCATATTATATTTAGATGTAGCAATAAAAATAAGATTTATATGTGTGATTGTAGAGGAATAATATGTGTGTGTGTGTGTGTGTGTGTGTGTGTGTGTGTGTGTGTGTGTGTGAATAACTTGAAGAACTTATGAAATAGAAAAAAGGAAACCCTAAGTAAACATACTTCGAACCAATGTAGGAAACTCTAAACACTACCAATGTCCTTGTGGTAATCAAATGCAAAAAGTAATTTTTTCCTGGAAAAAAAAACTATATTTTCATTCATATTTTTTTGAAAAAATACATTTGCATATACACTTGTAGTGCATTCACTAGGATCTTCCCATATCCTACATGTGGCACAAGTGTATAAAAATTGGAAGAAAAAAAATTACATTCGTTTTTGCAAACATGCGGTGAAGTATGATGTCTAAACAACCAATCAAAATTATGCAATCATTTTTCATTTAAGCACCATTCATTATATAAAGGATAAAAATAGATCTATTGTAATATATGTTATGCTAATATAATATGCAGTAGTGTCCAAAAACAAAAAAAACATAAAAACAATAAATAAGAAAACACACTGAATGGTTTGAAACATGTTGACAAATTAGTTATGATGTGATTATCACTGAAAATTTTCATAGTAATCAATTTATGGATTGCATAAGCCTAAATTCTTATAATAAATAAGGAATCAAATCTAGAGACCAGTCTTATGTAGTAGCATGATGTTCATCCATGGAAGGATGATGGAAATATTGAAAGCGTTCAACCACTTCCACTTCGGTCACCTACCCAAGCCACCAATCCATGTGAAAAACTTCCTTAGAAAGCTTGTCAACAAATCCATTTCGTTCCTTGAAATCATGAATGCATGATAGATAAATACATGCAGATTTTATACGTAGGATATCATCCAATATATGCGAAAGGGAAACGGTATAATACACTTGGGTATCATTGACCCAATTCACAACCAGCAAATAGTCACCGAAAATATGAGTTTTTTCACATCCTTTTTCAAGAGCATAGGAAATAAGTGATATGCAAGCTAAAAGTTTTTCCTAATTGTTGGTGCACTGCCCCATTCCCATACTAACATGAATGAATGATGTTATGAGAGGTGTAGCACAAGCTACCCCCTCCCCCCACATATTGTACCCTCCTTTAGTGATTCCCCTTTGAAATAACCCCAAGTGGAGTTAAAATTTGGGGCTTCAATCAAAAAATTGTTTCCCTGTGCAATGGGTTTGTTTGTTGGTAGTGGGACAAAACAGAAATATCCTCTATTATAACCTAAATTAGATATGACAAGGAATCCTGAAAATTTGATTTATTATGAGCCGACCAAATACCCAAGCTAAGAATAAGTGGGAGAGCTTCGAAAGATTTGGTTTCTCTATCCTTAACCCAAGCCTTACAAATCTTGAAAAATAATTACTTCCCAAGAGCATGCAAGATCTAGAAAAACCCTATAGGAATCCCATACTTGCTTTGTGAAGGAGCAATGGAAAAATTCATGATCATTATATTATGCATATCCCTTGTAGAAAGCATTAACACAAAATGATTTTGTGTTTGCATTGCATAACATCGCACGTTGAGACATTTCCTTCAATAATAGAACACATAAATAACCGAGACTTTGAGGGGAGATTTTTTTCCATAGTACACACCACCACAATGTAGGTCAATAGGTTGAGTGCCAAAATATACAACTGAATATATCTAATTTTTGGAGTGTATACTCCATCTGAAGCTATGTACCAGACCAGGTCATCCTCAGAATAAAAAAGACAGATATGAGATTATTATAAAGAATTTATATATAAATCCCATTCCCTCGTGAATTTCCCATGTAGATTAAACTTATCAGCTGACAACCAAACTTGTCACCAAACAGTGGTCCAAGCAGGGTTGTTGTTATGTGTAATTCTAGAAAGGCCTTGATCCCTAATTTGATCAATAAGAACCTGCGATAATAGATGATTGTTACCACAACCTAGCCATAGATCCATGGCTAGCCCAACCCTGGTGTAATGTCCCACCTTACCAACCATCAATAATATAAAGAATTAGAGGTCACATTAATCACTAATGTTCATTTTTTTTGTAACATTAGCATTACTAACTTAGTTATCATGTAATAATGTCCTTTCATATATTTAAATTTAAGAGTATCATTTAAGAAGCTAGGGATATCTTTCCCTTAAAACCAATTCCAAAACACATTTCCTCTCAAGTTTAAAATATGATATCATGTGCTCTTGTACATTTTCTTATACATGAGCTCTACGTAAGGCTGGAAATAAATTACACCATAATGTCATGTGTGAACATTAAGCTATAATAATTGATTTTATTTCCTAGATTATACTAAATAAGTTCCACCTATTGACTCTTGATATCATAACTACACAAATATCACGTTTCTATTACAAAAATCACATATAAGTGTATGAGTATTAAACTACCTATAGCAAGGTAAATGAGTGAAGAATATGCCTCTCTTCATTAGTAAATTTAATAAATATGATATGTTTATGAAATGGAATAAAAAAATATATTGACCCAAGAACATTTCCAAATTCATCTTTTAAAAATTATGAATCCCAATTATTAAGGCAATGCTTCAATCATGAGAATTGTATAATGAATGTTGCAGCAAGAGAAACTACTATTACCAATTCAAAATCATATTATTCTTCAAAAAGTTCCAAGTAAAACAACGCCCCTGAATAAATGGGGCACATGTAGTTGTTTTCTATATTCATTGAAGCACAAGAATGCACCCATGAACACATGTAACTCAGCTGAAACTTATTATGCTCACTTGCACAAAATCCTACAAAATTAGTCACTGTAAATTTGTTTCCAACAACAACCCCCCCTTTTTTATGAGATATTTAGATAATAAAAGTATAAAATGTCCCATTCTCTATTCACACATTAGAAAATTATTAAATTCATTTTTATATTCATACCTAAAACTTGCAAACATAGGAAGCTACATCCATTAAATAGTCTATTCATAATTTTCCAGTACATAAAAACCTATGGTAAGTAAGACTTTTACTATAACGAATTATATGCACAAAAGCTACAACCATTCATGTATTTTTACAAACACTTTGCAAGCATACAATCAAAATCCATTGAGGCATTTTGTCAAACACTTTAGAAGTGTACAATCTACAATCATTGAGCCATTTTGTCAAACACTTGGAAACAATGTATTTGAGATTCTTTTTCAACCTATTTATCTCATAAAATTTAGAAATTGAAACTTCAAATGTTGGCATATTAAAACAAGGATAAAATAATCTTAGTATTTTATCAAAAAATCGACAATAGACACACATAACTCACCTCAACAATCTACAAAAATCACCCATATTTACAATTTGGATTCTGGAAAGTGGTTTTTTGGAATCAAATCTGGGGTTACAGGTCTAATGGCACTGATACCCTGTGATGTTGTCCTAAATCATTATGAAACAACACATAGATACATTTTTTAAAATCAAGCAAATATGTTGACTCTAGGAAATTCATTTACAATTTTTTTCAAACAGATGGCATGCAAGCTTGGATCTATAGTTATGCAAAACAAATAACAACATAGAAATAAATTATAATTACTTATGTAATGTCTAAATGATTTTCGTAGTAATTTCATCCACTGTAATTTAATTTAAGGGCTTCGAGATTTATCAAGCATTACAATAATTCCTATAAACACATGGACAACATCCTAAACTATCGCAATACACTATGATTCAAAATTACCTCAATGATTCTCTTTGAAACTCTTGGCTGCCATCATTTTTTTTTCATTTTTATTTTAAGGGTTGATCTAGTGAATCCTCCAGGTATATTTCGAGTATGCATCCATTTCCTACTCTAGTAGGTTTCAAGTTAACACTTATTCACACATAACGATTAAAAAAGTCATAACATTTCCTATTTAGGGATTTTGTCAAACACTTTGTAAAATTTCTTGAAACCCTTTCTAAAACCTACCTCTGAATACCTAAAACAAAACCATAACTCATGCAACCCTTACCCAAGTCCTTTGGAATTTATTTATTGCAATTACCTTCAACAATATCTGGATTTCCTTTCTCAAATGCTACAATAACAAGGTTAGTACAATAAACTACACCAATAATAATTCCTTGACATCTTGAGATCTAAACATCCATACATATAGACCACTTTTAGTCTTCATTTTCAACTAGCCAATAAGATTCCAGATAACATAGCCTTAAACCAAAATTAGATGCTTACAACAATTTAAATTTCTACTTTTTTATTTTATGCTAAAGCTATACTACAATTTTAGGACAATGAAAATTATACTTGAAGAGATATTCAACTCCAATATTTGAGAATACGATCCATCTTTGATCCCTTAACAAACTCATTTGAACCATCTAATTTTCCACCCAACCATATCTAGGGATAACTTATCCCCCTAGAATCCTTGAGTTGCAAGAGCTCACAAGTAGTACCAAAATATAGCGGTAGAGAGATATACAATGCAAGATGAAAAAGATATGTTTTACTTCCTCTCAATACCACTCATGTTCAACTCCATTGGGTAGAGCTAATTAGTAATTTATATTAGCATTTGGAAACTCTCCAATTATTTCCCTTTCACAATCTTATTCAAATCTCCCAAACTCTTGGTATCACCATGCACCTCCCCTCCCAAGTGAGAATACATTAAACACATATATAGGAGAATAAACAAATTCTTGTCATAATGGAGGAGTAATATGCATGCCTCATATTCCATTTAAATGAGTGTATCTCATGCCATTAGGGAGAGATATGTGTGCCCAATTAGTTGAGAGTGTAACATATGCATTAAAGAGAGCGTAACAATAATATTTTATGACATATCTTTAATTAGTGTAAGTGGAATATGAAATTCTTTGATGAGTGCGTAAAAGAGAGTGTAATGTATTATTAAAGGTGAGAGAGTTACGTAGAGCCATGAGAAACATCAAGGAGAGAGGTGGAAGTGATTGAGGATATGAAGGTGACTTATAATTCCCTTTTAATAATAATATCATAGTCTCATAAAATATAATAATAATATTAATAATATTGAGGATTAACGTGAGATTAAACTATTAGGATTGATTAATGATAAGCTAACTGATTTTCCTTCAACTCCTCTTGATTACCAATTTATGCAAGGTGATTTACTATTTTTGGAAAGTCATACTTGAGATTCTAGAGGTGAATTTATATTTTAGAAAGTCACTCCAAAATTTTTAGAAATGATATTTTATTAAGGAAATTCATCCCTAAGCTGCCCTTGAGTGGTATTTTTATTCCAAAGAATATGGATTCCATATCCCTATTGCATGTGTTATACAAAATCTATGACTGTAGAAAAAAGTATCTTCCCTAGGCTAGGTTTCCTATCCTAGAACAACAGAAATAAAAAGAAGCTAATTCTTTCCTTAAAATAAATGGATAATGGGATGAAGCCTACCTGTTATTTTTCATATCATTCACTCCTCTCTTGGCTTGTATGATCCAATCCTAACTATGATCACTATAATTAGAACCTGCAAAATAAATAAAAAACACAATCCAACGATCTATGAAATCTATGTAGCATCATCTAATCACTTCATTGAATGGATAAACATGGCATCCAAACACATGAAATAATAAAATCACATATAGGAAAACAAAGAAATATTTTCATTAATAGAGATGGAGTGAGTTACAAGAAAATATAGGACTTGATCTTGTAGAAGAGCTCCTCCAAGTTGACTTGTCCTTCTTTGCCACAAAGTGTACCTCTATGTCACCCTAATGCATGGAATAATGATTGTCATAGCAACAACATAATGGTATAATCTATCTCCAAAAGCCAACCCCGAGCTTGTGGATGGCCACAAATATATAGAAGAGGATAACAAGTTGGGAGTTCTTGTCCATTTACCAATATAAGCTTGATATTCACTCTTGATGAGAGGATGAGCTCAAGGAATAATGGATGAAAAATCCAAGGTAGGATAGGATAAGATTCAAGACTTTCATCCAAGGTAAATAGTTCTAACAAATCCTAGAAGCTTCTCGAAGAGGAAGCTTCGAGGTTCTTTTTATTTTTCCTGAATTTCTAGAATCAACACACCCCCATCAATGAGAAACCTATAGATGATCATCCCACCCAAGTAAGGGCCAACATGTAGGTGAAATCGGGTCTCCAAGCTAGCAGAGTGCATTGGTCCTTAAAATGATTGAAATGAAGCAGTTTCACGCAAAAATTTAGGGATTATAAAGAGTCATGCTTAGGGATTTTTGAAAGGATGATAACAAGGGGTAAAAGGATGTTGATTGATAGGTATAAATTCCATGTAAATTCAACTGATATTGTAATATACTAAAACAAAATACTTGAATCTACTCTACAAATTTCGGAAACAAATACAATCACATAAACACATGAACAAGAAAGAGAAATAATTTCAATTGAACAACACAAATATTTATATGGGGAAAGCCTCAACTAAAAGCCTTGCTATCTGTATATTGCATAAGACAAAGAATATGAGAATATTACAATTATTTTCTTCAAGTTGAGAAACCTCTACACTATCTCTATTTGTCTCAATAATTCCTAGGAAAGCTTGGTTCAATACTTAACCAATTTTTTGGCCTCAGGAATCCCTATTCCCTTTGTGTAGTTTCCTTGGGTAATTAGGCCTATTAAAAAGGAAATTACCAAATAATTATTGTGTAATACATCAAGGTTCTTCCTATCACTCCATGCACCACTTGTACATTTGGATGATGATACAATTGATAGTACACTTCCCTTTAACTCCAATCTCAACTGGGTATTCCGTAGAATTGACATGCATGAGTTCTTTATGAGTGAATTATCAGTTATCTAATTGATCACTTCAAGTAAATTAAATATATTTTTCACACTTTGAACTCTCTCCAGTTGCTCCATCAGTTAGAACTAGTTAAACTGACTTTAACTTAGATAAATTGAGTTAATTAATTAAAGCTCAAAATAAACTCAACCATGGCTACTAAAAATAAGGATACACACTACATGCCTCTAGTTTAAACCTCAATCGAATTAAATGAACCAACTAAGTCATCCTAACTTAGTTAACTCGTACAAGTTTTCATGTGATGTGGAATTACAATTTTATTCTAATTTAATTCAAGTGAAAATTAAATTAGAAGCCTTTCTTGGTGCCTTTTTCAACACTCCCTCTCAACAAGAAATGGATTTCCTGATACCTCGACCATTCCTCTATGGAAATCAAATTTTCCTCCTAAAAATGCCTTCGTCAATATTTATGCATCCTTCTCCTCTGTACAAATGTAATCTAATAGCATCATCCACCTATGCACACAATCTCTGAGATGGTGATACCAGATGTCGATATGCTTGGACCTATCATGAAAAACTACATTAACTGATAGTTTGATGCAACTCTGGTTATCACAATTAATCACCATCGGATCATATGTTTACCAAAAAACCCAACAAGGATCTTCCTCATCTAGATAGCCTGACAAGTTGCTTGACTAGCATCCATGTACATTTCTTCTGTTGAATTGACTGCAAAATAATCTTTGCTTCCTTCTGTACCACGAAACTGTTGCTGACCTAATACTGAAGATGCCCCCTAATGTGCTCTTCCTTTCGAATGGAATCCCTGCGCAATCTGCACCTTTGAAGCCTTGAATATTCACACCCTCTATCTGTCTATACCAAATACCAAATTGAGTGGTGCCTATAAGGTATAGTGTTCTGAAACCATCTCCAGAAATAGAAGAAAAGAGAGATCAATTCCTTAGAAACCAGCCATTTCGAGGGGGCAACCACCAATAAATTACATAAATGGACACTTCTTGGATGATACAAATGACAAAACCTCCTTATATATATAGGAGTCCATGGGATCATAATATAATCCTAGCCAACCTTACAATAATAATTTAAGGGAACAATAATAACAATATTGGGGTTACAGGGGTACAAAAATAACAATACGGGGGTTATACTAACAACAATAAGGGAATATACTAGTAATATAGGGACCTAACATGCCCCTCTCCTTCAAAAAAGTGTTGTCCTCAATGCTTGAGTAGCTCCATATGCTACCATATAAAATTCTCATCCTCCCATGTAGAATCTTCAGTGGGTAAGTTCTTCCACTTGATGAGATACTTTGAAATAGATCGATTTCATAACTATCGAGTTGTTGTTTCCATGATTGCGTCAGGTTCCAATATGATTTTTCCTTCCTCATCAAGTTATGGAAATATTTTTTGAACTGGAAGTTTTTCACCTATAACCTTCTTTAAGCACGAAACATGGAAAACTCGATGCACTCACGAAGAAGCATGAAGCTCTAATTTGTATGCCATAGTACCAATATTTAGCAACACCTTCTAAGGAACATAGTACTTTGGTGATAATTTATTATCCTTCTTAGCTTGCTTGAGGGACATTTGTTTGTATGGTTGTAGCTGTAAAAATGCCCAGTCTCCTACATCAAAACTTCTCTTACTGCAATGTTGATCTGCCTGTTGTTTCATTCGATTTTGTGTCAGATTTAGGTTATCCTTTAAGAGTTGGAGAACTTATTGTTGATGCTCAATGTGATCTTCCACTGCTTGAACCTTAGAATTTTCTCTTAAAGATGATGTGATGGATGGTGGATGATATCCATAAAGTTCCATAAATGGGTCATTTTTGCTGCAGTATGGAAGGAAGTGTTATACAACCATTCGGTAAGAGGTAACCACTTGACCCATTGTGTTTTCTTATCATATACAAAACAACGAAGATATCCTTCCAAAAATTTATTCTCTATCTTAGTTTGACCATCAGATTGAGGATGATAATATGACCTATGAGCTAGTTGAGTACCTAAACAAGAAAATAATTCCATCCAAAAATTTCCAGTAAAAATGGGATCTTTGTCACTTACAATAATCTTTGGGTTTCCATGAATTGTTTCCATAAATGCAGTAGCAACTGTACTTGTTTTAAACGGATGATATAATGCACAAAAGTGTGCATACTTGGTAATTCTATCAACTACCACCATGATGATATTGTTTCCTTCGGACTTAGGTAAACTTGTGATAAAATCCATTGAAATCTCCTCCCAACGTTGACTTCGAATGTATAAAGGTTGTAGAAGATGGTCTTAATTGTCTCAACTTTATTTTGCTAGCAAACCAAACATTCCGCCACAAAATTTTGAATATCAGATTTAAGGCCATCTGAAAAAAATATTTCTTCACCTTGTAGTAAGTTTTTAAAAACCCTGAGTGTCCTCCTAAAGGAGAAGTGTGCAATTCCAAAAGAATATTTTGTTTTAGTTGGGAATTCTTACAAATATATAAGAGATCTTTGTACCATAAGGAATAATTTTTACAATTAAATGTATCCAATGTACTAGGATCTTGCTGCAACTCTTAAATGAGTGTCCACACTTATTCGTCCTTCTTCCATTAATCCCTTGCTTCAGTTATCCAATCTGGTTGGATAATATAAATGACAAAAAGAAATGCTTCGACCTCTTCATCCTTTCTTGAGAGTGCATCTGCGACAACATTTAGCTTCCCTTTTTTGTAGATGATTTCAAAGTCATAACCAAACATCTTTGTGACCCATTTTTGCTTCTCTTCTAAAGATAGTCTTTGTTCCAAAAAGTGTTTAAGACTATCATGATCAATTTTTACCCTGAAGTGTCTTCCCATTAGGTAAGGACTCCATTTATTTAGTGCATGTAGTATTTCCAACATTTCCTTCTCATAAATAGCTTTCTATAAATAATTTCCTTTGATTGGATGACTTTCAAAAGCAGTGGATGTTCCTTCTTGCATTAAAACAACAACAATTCCATTTCCTGAGGCATCACATTCCACAATAAAAAATTTGTGAAGTATGGTGTAGCTAAGACCGGTGCTAGGCACATTGCCTCTTTAAGATGTTCAGAGGCCTTAGTTGCTTCAGGAGTCCATGAAAATGCATCTTTCTTCAATAATGTTGTTAGAGGCACTGCTATTCTCCCATAATTCTTAACAAACTTGTGATATTATCCCGTTAACCTGATAAATTCTCAGAATTGCTCTATGGTTGTGGGGAATTTCCATTCCTTAATGCCTTTAATTTTGTTAGGGTATACCTTAACACCCTCATGAGATACAATATGCCCCATATATTCCACCTATTATACTCCAAAGAAACATTTGGATGTTTTTGCATATAATTGTTTCTCCTCCAATAGTTTGAGCACCCTGTTAACATGTTGAACATGATCCTTCCAAGACCTGTTGTAGATTAGTATATCATCAAAATATACTAACACAAATTTTCTAAGGAATGGTTTGAAAATGGAATTCATCAACCCTTGAAATGTATGAGGTGCATTGGTAAGGTCAAAAGCCATGATTTTTTTTTTAATAATGACCATCATGAGTTCAAAAT
This sequence comes from Pinus albicaulis, assembly GCA_034641835.2. Lineage (NCBI taxonomy): Eukaryota > Viridiplantae > Streptophyta > Pinopsida > Pinales > Pinaceae > Pinus > Pinus albicaulis. The sequence continues at coordinate 52,805 of JAXQQM020072082.1, forward strand.
GTTATTTTCGGAATATCTTTCATCTTCATTCTAATTTGATGATATCCTGAACGAAGATCCAACTTGGTAAAAAAAATTTCTCCATGTAATTCATCCAATAATTCATCAATCACATGAATGGGAAATTTATCTTTAATAGTGAGCTTATTGAGCTCCCTATAATTCGAACACATGTGCCATGATCCATCCTTCTTGTGCACCAATACTACTACAGCAGAGAAAGAACTTTGACTAGGTTGAATTATACCAGGCTTTAACATTTCTGCAATCATATGTTCAATATCATTCTTTTGGACATAAGGATATCTGTAAGGCCTGATGTATGGAGGAGCACTTCCTCGAATCAAATGAATAGCATGATCATGATCACAAATAGGTGGGAGTCCTTTGGGAGTTTCAAACACCTTGGAATGATTGTCCAAGACTTTTTGGAGATCTGGAGAAATAGTTGATTTTGATGTTGGAAATTATAGTGAGCATAATTGTGCAATTACGCCTCGTTGTTATTTATTCAGAATATTTTTCATGATATTAGAGCTTATTATCTTTCCTGGATTCCTTGCGATACCCCGTAATTTGACTACCTTTCCTTCCGAAAAAAAATTCAAGAAAAGTTCTTGAAAATTAAAAGTTACCGTCCCCAAAGATTGTAACCATTTTACTCCTAGTACAACATCACCACCTCCCATTGGAATGGAAAGCATTAGACTATTCAATACATATTCCCCCATGGTTAGCTTGATATTATGACATTTTCTAGAGAAATTTATAGTTCCTCCATTTGCGACCATCACTTGAGATTTTGGTGCTAGGTATAGGAAAAAATTCAATTCCTTGGTTACCTTACAATGACTAAAATTATGGGCACTACCTGAATCAATCAACACTATTACCTTTTTCTTCTTGTTATGTCATTCTATATTGAGATTTTGAGGAGTGGTAATACCTGCCAATGCATTACACGATATGGTTGGAATCATTTCTTCTTATTCTAGGGTGGGTTCCTGGTGTATATCCTCTTATTTTGAAGGTTCCTTTTCATTTTCTTCCTCCTCTTCACAATTTATGTAAAATAATTTCTTCTCAGCACACTTATGACCATTAGCATATTTTCTATCAAAACTGTAGCAAATCCCTTTTGCTATTTTTTCTTCCAATTACCGTGGTGTCAACCTTGTAGGTTGTGGAACTCTATGAGTAGCAACACTTCCATCTTTATAGATGTGAGGGGTAGGCTTCCTTGTCGCCATAATTTTACATTCAATATTTCCTGCCAATATGAATGCCTTCTCCAATGAATCAGGTTCCCAAACGCAAACTTCATGTTGGTTGTTATCCTTTAAAGTCCTTATGAAGACATCAATCATGTTTTCCTCTGGAATATCAATTAACCTTATATTCAATTTTTGGATTTCCTCAATGTGCTCCACCACTGAATCCTTTTTTTTTAGATTTATCAATTGGCTAAAGAAGGTGTTGCTCTTTGCATCCTCATAATGTGCTATCATTTCCTCCATAAAAACTGAACAAGTGACAATTTTTTTATGGGAGCAAAGCCATCGATACCATAAAAATGTTTTTTGTTCTAAATGTAAAGCTGCAATGTGTATATTTTGTGTGTTTGCACATTATTCAAATCAAAATATTGCTCCATATGTAGTATCAATGTTACGGGATCCTTGCCATAAAACTTCCTCATATCCATCTTTGGAATATGGTGGTTCTTCCATCCAACATTAGAGTTTATAAAATCATGATTAACATTTATTTTGTTCTCATCATGAGTTTCCTCTACTGTATTTTCAACATTAGGAAACATTTCTTGTATCAACTTTTTCAAACCTTCTATGTCTGCTTTTAGATCATTCTTCATGTTTTCCATGTTGTCTTTCATTTTTTTCTTCCATGTCATCCATCTTAGCTTCCATGCTAGCTTCCATGCCATCCATCTTAGCTTCCATAACTTTCTTCAAAACATCCATATTAGCTTCCATGCTTTTCTTCAAACCATCCATCTTAGCTTCCATGCCTTTCTTCAAAACTTCCATTTCATTTTTTGTTGCTTTTTGCGAGAGCGGAAATTAGTGCAATTTCTCTTGTAATTTTGACATTTCATGTTGTAATTCTTCATCTTCATGAGTCATAGTAGAGCCTTATAAAGGATTAATGGGTGTTGAATTATTTTTAGGGGGAGTTTTAGAACCCAATACTGATATCTATTCTATAATATGCCCTTGGAATTAATTCAAACTGATTTTTCACACAAGACTTATGCAATTTGAAAAAAATACATACATTTTTCTTACTTTTAAGGAGCTCGATAATGAAACTGAATTATCGTTGTAATTGCAGATATTCAATATATGAAATTAGGTTTTGTAATAGACCTTTGAAGCTTCTTTAAAATTCCACAGGCATGACCTTATTTGGATTCTTCAAGGCAAAGTTATGCCCAATATCCCACAATGACCTAATTATGGACTGGTTCAATAGAGCGAACTTGTATAACGTGCCACGTATCACTGTTTCCTCCTTTGGCTCTGAAATTTATACAAAGGAAAATAAAGTTTGTGTACTTGCAACCATTTTATACATAATTCCAATCTGATGCTCAGAGAGAGATTTATGACGATTTTCCCATGGTCACCTCTTTGAGATGAAAGTCGAGAGCATGAAGAAACCCTAAATTCTATAGATCATATCTCTGAAAATATTTCGAACCAAGATCTAAAATTTTTACATGAAATTCCTTACGATTTCAGATTCGCTTTATAAAAATTTCAAGGTCTAAAACTTAGTAGAAAAAACGTTATAGTGAAACTTCCATGATGACCTATTTTAGGTGAAATTTGGGAGCCTGAAAAGACCCTAAATTCGATAGATATGAATCCAAAAATATTATGAACCAAGATCTGAAATTTTTACACGACGTTCCTCGAGATTTCTGCTTCTCTCTATAAAAAAATTAGCTTCTGAAACTTCGTATAAAAAAGGTTATAGTTAAAATTCCATGATGACCTATTTGGAGTAGTGAAACCCTAGAATTCAAAGCCCTGATACCAAATGTTATGAAACCAACTCCAAAAATAGAAGAAAAGAGAGATCAATGACTTAGAAATCAACCACTTCGAGGGGGAAACCTCCAATACATTACATAAATGAACAATTCTTGGATAATACAAATGACAAAACCTCCTTCTATATAGAGGAGTCCATGGGATCACAATATAATCCTGGCTAACCTAACAATAATAATGTAAGGGCACAATAATAACAATATTGGTGTTACAGGGGTACAACAATAACAATAAGGGGGTTACACTAACAACAATAAGGGGCTATACTTGTAATATAGGGACCTAAAATATAGAAACACATGTTTGGCTACCTTCCAATAAATCTTGGTTGGCTTAACCATAGCTTGACTAAGGTGGTTATCCACACAACATATGTTTGGTCGTGTGTTCACTAAGTACATGATTGAACCCACAAGATGCCTGTAAATGGTAGCTTACACCACTTCACCTAAAGTAGAATCTTCCTTCCTCCAATTCCATGTTAGAGGAGTCTCTATGGGTTTGTTGCTCTCCCTGTGAAACTTCTTCAATATCTCGTTCAAATAATTGCCTTGAGAGACAAACATTTCCCCATATTTTTTCCAAATTTTTCAAATTCTCTTGCAAGATCATCTTTTCAATAATTGATCGGATTGTCATCACCTGTAGAAATAAAACCATAGAAATATAGTATTATAATCAATAATTTATCTTCTAACACAATATGCTAAAGGTTCACATCTACTTCAATTTTGGTGAATACCGACCCGGTGAAGTAGTTGTCGATCCTAGTGTACCAAGCATGGGGTGCTTGTTTTAGTCCATATAATGCTCACTTGAGTATGCACACACATGAATCTCTTTTGAAGTTCTCAAATCCCTCTGGCTTATCAATGTACACCTCTTCATCAATCACTTCATTGAGGAAAGTTATATTTAAATCCATATTATGTATATTCCAACCCATCTGCGTTGAAAGTGCAACAATAGATATGATGGAAGAGTATCATGCTACTAGATTAGAGGTCTCCTCGTAATATACTCCATCTACCTTTGGCCATAAATCTATCCTTTTTTTTCTCCACACTCCCATATGTTTCTTTCTTCACCTTGTAGATCCACCTGGATCCTACAACTGACTTGTCCACTGGTCTTGGGACAACTTCCCATGCACTGTTTATGATAATGGAGTCATACTCCTCAACCATGGCATCAACCCATATTGGTTGCTTCACTACTTCCTCGAATGAGGATGGCTCAATCTCTACACTCTCGCTCATAACTACCACGTAACCAGTGTATCTATCTGTGAGCCTTCTCTACCTGTGTTGTGATGTGGGTGCTCCCACATTCTCTCTAGAATTATGCATCAACCTATCAGCATCCATGGTGCACTTGCTTCTATCTCTGGATGTCTCTGCTTGAGTGGGTGCTTCAAATATTTGTTCCTCTACTTGTGGTTGCTCCACATCCGAAGGTTCTTCTTTTGGAGCTAAGAGCTCCTCAACTGCATGCATCTAAAGCTCCCTCTCAAGGGAAATTCACGTGGACTTTCCTTCATCTAATTTTATGTCTCTACAAACCACTGTCATCTTGTGAGATGACAGTTACACCTAATAGTTGTGAGGTGTATCAGTGTACCCCAAAAATATTCCCAAATCAACTATTGGTACTATCTTTTTCCGTGCATCTTTGGTAACATGAAAATAAAATGATGAACCAAAACTTCTAAAGGGAGCCACATCTAACTTCTTACCTGAAAAGGTTTCTTCTAGTGGTACTCATCCCGAGAATTCGATGAGTACTTTTGTTCTACACATGCACAATTATGTTGCATACTTCTTCCCACGAGTGCAATGGTATGGCATAATCATGTAACATCGCCCATGCAACTTCCGCAATGATTTTTTTCTTCCTTTATGCAACCCCATTATGTTGTGGGTTATGAGGTGCTATCAACTCTCGTTGAATTCATTCTGATGCACAAAATTTATTGAATTCATTCGACACATATTCTCCACCATTGTCACTCCTGAGATCCTTCACCTTATTTCATGTTTCTTTCTCAACAACTGCTTTGAACTCACAAAATTTTGAGAAAACCTGATCTTTCTTCTGCATGAATAAAATCCAACACTTGTGTGAAAAATAATCTACAAAAAACACATAATACATGTGCTTGGCCATGGAGGTTGTCAAGAACGGTCCACACACATCTGAGTGAAATATTTCAAGGATTGATTTCGCCCGACTGTCCTTTTCATGAAAGGTGGTTTTGGTGTACTTCCCCAACGTATAGCCTTTCCATGTATCACGTTGCTCAAGTGCACCCTTGGTAAGTCGTATAGAAATTTGTTGCATGATATTCAAAGATCTGTGGTGTAGATGGCATAATGTTCTATGCCAATATAACTCACCGATGTCTTGGTTCTCCGCCTTCTCTTATTTCATGCTCAAGGAAACACAATCTTCTATATCCAATTTGTAGAGGCTATTTACTCAAACCCTGACCTTCTTCACTTGTCTCGTGGTTATGTTACAAAGGGACACATTTCCTTTTCCAAATATCACATTGTAGCCACGATATTCCAACATAAAAACTGAAACAAAATTCTTGTTCAATCCAGGAACATACATGGCATCTTTTAATGTGATAGGAGAACTAGACTCCCTCTGAAAGGTAACAGTATTGATTCCAGTCGTGTTATACCTCCCATCATCTCCCATCCTGATGTGCATCTGGAGACACTTCTCCTCCAAATCGCTGAAGAACTCCTTATTTCTGGTCATAAGGAATGAGGCTCTGTAATCGAGGTACCACATAGAACCCATCACCGTTAACACCATGCATGTGATGACAGTGAAATAAAAATGAATTTTGAAGTAGGATATTCACCTACTACTCCTCCTGAAGGCTTCTTATCAGGCTTCTTGTGCGGAAACTTTTTAGAATAGTGTCTCATCTCGTGACAGTGAAAACATTTAATCTTCAACAAGTTTTTCTTCTTGCCCGCCTAACCAGAATATAATTTGGAATGGGATTACTTCCCTTTCCCTTTCTTTTCCTTTCCATCCAATGCATATTTCTCCTCATCATCATGCTTTGATGAGGATCCATCTCTGGTGTTCTGTTGAATCTCTTCTTGTACCAATTTGGGCCATAATCACTCCCACTCTATTAGCTTCTCCCTCCCATTCAACAAATATTGGTAGCTATGCCAGCACTTGGGAAGGCCTAGAAGTGTAGGCTCACCAGATCATCCTCGAAAACTGTAACACCAACACTTTCATTCTCATCTAGACACTGAGTGAATTTGCTTAAGTATTTTGGTATTGTGCTGCCCTTCTTCATCTTTATTTTTTGAGATTTTCCTTCAATGCCAACTACATCTAGTCGCTACTATTCTGAAGAAAATATTTAAGGCCTTCCACATAGCATATGAAGTTTATTTTCCATGGATTTTCAATACAATATGATCTTAAACTCCTTCTAACATAATTTTTCTTGCCTTTTCTACGTTCTTCTTCCATGCTACCAGATCTTGAAAATTTGTTGTTGGAGGCATATGAATATCACTGTCTATGAATTCCTTCAAAAAGTTGTCTCCCAACACTGCTTCCATCATGTCTCTCCAAGATGTTTAATTCGAACTACCCTTAACATAATATTTGAGTCTCAATCCAAAGAAACACACCATGATCCTACTAATGGTCTTGAAGAGTAAATATGCAAATTCAATTCACCTGCATAGAAACAACTCATATTATTATCTTCTATAGTGATTCCTATTATGATACCATGTAAAAAATCCATGTAGATTCAAATGATCTTATAATATGCTAAAAAACAATTACTTGAATATACTCTACAAATTGTGGAAACCAATTACAATTGCATAATCACATGAACAAGAAAGAGAAATAACTTCAATCGCACATCAAAAATATTTATCTAGGGAAAGCCTCAGCTAAAAACCATTCTATGTGTATATTGCATAAGCCAAATAATATGAGAATATTATAATTATTTTCTCCAAGCTGAGAAAACTCTACACTATCTCTATCTATCTCAATGGTTCCTAAGCAATCTTGGTTCGATTCTTGACCAATTTCTTGGCCTAAGGAATCCCTATTTTATTGCACATTTTACTTGGGAAATTAGGCCCTATTAATAAGGAAACTCCCCAATAATGATTCCACAATACATCAAGGATTTTCCTTTGACTCCATGCACCACATGTACAATTGGATGATTATACAAATAATAGTAAACTTCCCTTTAACTCCAGTATCAATTGGGTCTTTCTCAGAAATGACATGCATGAGTTATTTATGAGTGAATTATCAGTTATCTAATTAATCACTACATGTGAATTAAATCTAGTTTTCACACTTTGACCTCTCTCTTATTCCTCCATCAGTTAGAACTAGTTAAACTGACTTAATTAATTACAAATCAAAATAAACTCAACCAAGGCTCCTAAAAAGTAGGAGATGCTCTACATACCTCTAGTTTTACCCTCAATTCGAATTAAATAAACGAACTAATTCATCCTACCTTAGTTAACACATACAAGTTTTCATGTGATGTGGAATTCCAATTTCATTCTAATTTAATTCAACAGAAAATTAAAATAGAAGCCTTTCTTGGTTCTATTTTCAACCTGATCTAATTTGTAGGCCTATTGACCAGATGCAGAAAATGGCCTATAACTGATTTCCCCCTATGTAATATTCCAAAATTTGCCTACAGCAAATTGGAATATTATATTTTTCTAATTTCACTTAGGAGATGAATAATTGGGTGAGAAGGCCCAAACATAATAAAAAAAAGGATAAAATCCCTCTTAGTATGAAAGGGGATCATCAGTGGAGTTGGATTTCACACCCTCATGTGTGAAAGAGGACATATGCAAGAAGACAAGGTCAAGTTTTACCAAGTCAAACAACGCAGAGGTAGGAGGTGGAGAGCATCTTGTGGAACAGTGCAATGAAAGAGGAGGGAAGTTTCCTTGATGGAGGAAACCCTAAAGAGAGGGACCCATGGAGAGGGAGCTCTCATTTGTTTAAAAGGAGGGAAAGGCAGCCATTGATACTCATGCATAAGATTATAGATTTATTGTCTGCTTAGACTATTTGCAATCTCGGCTGTTCAACTGAGATGCAGTGTTTCTTAGCACAAGGATTTCCTATTTAGGAATCCTTCTTCTTTCTTGAGAAGCCTCTTGAAGGAGTTGTACAGATTTGCCTCACATCCTGGCTTCAGGCAAAGCATTCTCCTCCAGTACAGCGTTATTTCTGTAGCAGAGTAATGTTGTGTTGCAGGGTGTTGTAGTGAGGGATCAAAACACCTCTTCCATCACTTGTTTTTCAGAGGACGAGTCCCTATTTCCTTTGGGAGATCAGTTTGGAAGACATTGGAGCTTATTACAGATCTTGGCATTGGGCCAACTCATTCTCTTGCCCCTACATCACAGTTTTCTTCAGTAACTGCGTTATTTTCATTGAGAATTTGCTGTGGGGTTTTGCATTGTTGATTGGAGGGTGAGATCTTCAGTAATAGGATCAGCCTTTCACCTGAAGGATCCATTGGATGATATTTAGCCATCAGTTGTAGCATCTTTAGCTATCTTCATCCAGTTCCATTTTCTGAGTTGTAGCTGCTACCCACCAACTCCGACATTCTTCCAATTTTGTATATTTCAGCCAATCCTTCGGAGGATTGTTGTATTATTGTTTTCAAGGGTTGATAGCTTTCTCCCCCACTTTATTTGAGCCATATATTGTTATATATTTCTGTTATGATATAGTATGATGCAGTGTCCTTTATAAACTGTGTCCTCTTATCCTGCAGAAATTCATGTGTAGCAATGTTTGTCATATTTTATGTACATGTCCCTTTGAGGCTACATTGCTTTACTTGAGTGACTCTTTACTCAAGGATTTGTATATCATTGTTGCTATAACATAAATTTTTTGGCTATTTGTATCTTCTAGTGCCTAGGATTATAAAAATAATGTTGTTGTTCCATGGTATGTTCATGCATTGTTGCAGTCTCTTCATCGGGCACTTCACTACAAGAAAAAAGGACATTGGTGAGGGTCATGCTTGTGACGGACCTATAAGGTCCGTTACCAATGTCGCATATGGTGACGGTCTTTAAAAAAGCATCGTTGTAAGTGTATATAGTGATGGTCCTTTAAGGTCCGTCACCAAAGCCATTGTCAATGACACTTTTGGTGAGGGTCATTAAAATCCCATCACTAATTCTCTCTTTAGTGACACATTTAGTGAAGAAATTTCAATGATCCTCACCGATGCTATTTTTTTTACTTTTGGTGACGGCCAAAAAATGTATGTCACCATTGATCATTACAATGAGTTTTTGATGACGTTATGTGCTTGTTAATATATTTTTTGTCAAAAGAGAACGATTTAATACCATTATTATGGAGTATTTTTTATAATATGTCTAAGGCCATAGTGGTTCAAGTCATTTAATTTTTTAAGCAGTAATTAGTGTGTATCATTTCCCTTAATTAATGACTAGTCGAAGAGAGCTTTCCTATGAGTCAACACATGATTCATATTTATTTGGTATACTATCTAGAAAATTCCCTTTAGATAAAGTCCCACTAGTGTGTGTAGGAAAATATATTATTTAATACATAATCAATCTCTGTCAATTCTATTAATGAGAAATACCTAACACTCCTCAAAAATATAGACACACCTTCAATTAATTCTTTGGCTCACACTAACATTTATTAGCACCACAAATATCTTGGAAAATATTTGTACCTAGAACATCTTGTCATGACATCGACGCCCAAGCACATGGTGGCATGCGCTAGCACAACATAGAACTCTCTTAACATGTGTTGGCATGCATGTAGTCCCTAGCATTCCCTGGAAAACCTTCGTTGAATGCATTGACATACATTAGCACTTGGCACACAATGCCACTTGGCATATATTGGGACCTATTATTAATGTGGTTAGCATGTCCCTTTTGGTTCTTCCTTTTGTTTCCTTGAAACTTCTTGACACATATTGACATATCGTGGCACCCTCACATCCTTAGAACCTGACATGTATTGGAATATATTGGCACTATTTGGCACATATAATTAGCACACCCCGAAACTCCCAAGCACAATTTGAGACTTCTTGACATGCCTTGATATTCCCTATCATTCCTTACCAATGCTTATCATACCTTGTCACTCCCTCCTTGGCATGAAAAATAACACTCATTAACACTAGTCCCTGGCACACGTTCCTCATATTCATTAAATTCCATGAATTTTGACCTAGTGCTCCCTTAATTTTTTGTCTTAGTACTCCTTAACACTCCTCAACATGTATTATCACTCTCTAGCACACCTTAGCACTCTTCAACATGCCCTTCCACTTCATATCATGCATAACACTCTGTGACACATATTGGCACTTGGCACGTGTTGGTGCTTGGAAAGTCTTAGCATGTATGGAATACGTTGACATGCCTTGGTATAATTTGGCATGGTTTAATATTAAATTTATTTGAGATCAATTGTTGGAAAGTAGATGAGAAGCAACAAAGGAAGACTTGGCACTTAGAATGCACTAATACTTTTCACTTGGCACCCATTAGTGCCTATTGTTGGTGTGCTAGATGCCCCTCTTGGAAAAGGTAAATTAATGACTTATTAACCCTCTTATGTGTTCATTTCCTTGTAGTTTAACTTATTTCTCCCTTTTGTTGCCTTGATAGTCCCTGACATGCATTGACACACCCTTTCACATCTTGGAATGCCTTTCACCTGGCACATCTTAGCATGCTTGACACGTCTTCGCACTATTTGACACATCTTAACATTCCCTAGCACACCTTGGCACTCATGTCCTCAAAGCTAGCATTTACATTTTTTCATGACTTGGGAACCAAATCAATTCCTTGGCTACTGCAGTTCATGTGACAATATTGTCTTGCTTCAACTGCAACAACCTGACCAATTGCACCTACTACAAGTAGATTATTCCTTGTTTACCTAAGAGCTGCCTATAACTCATCTTATGCCACTTGTCCCACTTGACTAGTTATTAAGACAAGGATTACATGATCTAGCCATGGCCATAAAACAACTAAGAAACATATCTTACATAGAAAATATTTCACATGTATGTTCAGTTCATATAAAAAATAAAACATTAACTAAGAGTTTGCAAGAACCACAAGATGCACAAGGCACACAAGATATAAACCGACACATGTCAAGTGCCCCAAAACTTATACAAAACAATGTACAATATGAAATTATATAGAATAGTTTAAAACATGAGCATGTAGCCAAAGTGTGCCACATCTAATATAACAAAAAATAGCTAAAGGAAAATTAATGTTGGGCCTAGCAAAAAGTGATCTCAGTAATTAGGTCATTGGTTGAACAATAATGCACTTCAAGAACACATTCATGAATGATATTTATGATGAAGTGTATATCAAGCTCAATGTGTTTCATACGCTAATGCTAAACTGGATCTTTGCATAGCTGAATGACACTATGATTATCACACCAAATTGTAGTTGGATGTTGCTGATGAAGACCAAATTCAGACAGGATCTGACGAAGCCACATGGATTCCTTGTTGTCTTCAACTACACCATGATACTCTGCTTCTGCCGATGAAAGAGAGATGGAACTTTGTTTCTTACAAGACCGTGTAATAGGTCTTGAACCAAGAGTGAATTCATATCCTACAGTAGAATTTCAATCATTAGGGTCACCATCCCAATCAGAATTAGTGAAACCAATCAACAATGGAGATGCTCCTACACTGTAATGAATCCCAAATTGAACTATACCTCGAATATATCAAAGTCTTATTTTAGCTACTTTCCAATGAATTTCATGAGGTTGGTGCATAAAACGAGCAACAAGACCAACATCAAAGGAAAGCTTAGGATGAGTATGGGTTAGATACAAAATTTTACCAACAACTTGACTGTATAAGGTAGCATCAACTTCAGGGGTAGTACAGGTGATTGAAATCTTGACTCCAGACTGAAAGGGAGAAGGGGCTGACTTACAGTCTTCTATGTGAAAGTGGCATGTAAGATCACAGGCATACTTGGACTAAGAAAGGGTAATGCCTTCTTTGGATTGTAAGACTTGAATACCAAGGAAATAATGCAAGTGTCCTAAGTTTGTCATTTAAAACTTCTTTTTGAGACTAGACTTCACATGGTTTATATGGTTGGGATCAATACTAGTAAGGATAAGATCATCAACATAAAGAACAAGGATGGTGAAGGACTTACCCACTTTCTTGGTGTAGACAATGTTGTAAGAATGACACCTAGAAAATCCATTATCTAAGAGAAATCTATCCATTTTGGCATACAAAGCCCGAGGAGATTGTTTGAGACCATAGAGAGACTTCATAAGGTGACAAACAAGGCTAGAGTTGTTTTGGCTAAAGGTAGGGAGTTCTTCCATGTAGATTTCTTCATACAAATCTCCATGTAAGAAGGCGGATTTAACTTCCATCTGGTGGAATTCCCATTTAAAGGAGGCAGCAAGGGAAAGAACAAGATGGATAGAATTCATTTTGGCAACAGGGGAGAAGGTTTCAGTATAGTCAATGCCTTCAACTTATGAAAATCCTTAAACAAAAAGGTGAGCTTTATGTCTATCCACTTTTCCATCTGGTCCAAAATTTGTTTTGTAAACCTATTTGCATATAACAAGTTTTCTTCCCTTTGGAAGAGGAACAAGATCCTAAGTATCATTTTCTAATAAGGAAATATATTCTTCATTCATAACTTCATCCCAATATGGATGACTTGGAGCTTCTTCAAAGGTGTATGGATCAAGATTTTCTAGAACTTGAGCCAATAAGGAAGAGGCTCTTTCGAACTGAGAACATGTACGTCGTTGATCTAAAGGGTCACCTGCAAGAGAACCTATTGCATCCCAAGTAGAGTGGACCCATCTTGGAAGTTGTGAAGCTGAAGGAATACATTCAAGAGATGGAGGACGATTTTCATCCTCATTGTCATCATCCGAACTAGAAGGAATGCTATAAAAAATAGAAGAGATAGAGAGAGGTGGAACATATGCTGAATTAGGTTCGCAGACCAAAGGTGGCACGCTCGCTGAACTAGGCTTGCAAACCGATATATTTTTATCAAATTTTACATATCTTATAATGATTATATTTTTGGATGTTGGTTGAAGAATTCTATATCCTTTGACATCTTTAGAATATCCAAAAAAAGTGCATTTTTCACTCTTAGGTTGTAAGGATTTATGTTTCACATCTGGAATATAGTCCCAAGCATCACTTTGAAAAACATGAAAGTGACTTACATCTGGTTTGATTGAGCTCCAAGATTCTTCTAGAGTTATATTCCTTAAAACCTTACTAGGAGTGTGATTTACTATGTAATTTTCATATTTAATTTCTCCTGACCAAAAATTGAGACTATGTCCTTTATATTGAAGCATACAATTAGCCATCCATTTCTTTTAAGGTGCGATTCTTCCTTTCAGCTACACCATTTTGTTGTGGAGTATATGGAACACTATGTTGCAATTGAATGCCATGCTTAGTGAAAGAGTTGATAAATTTGTTGTTAACATATTCTCTAGCATTGTCTGATTTTAACTTAAGAATTTGATGTCCAGATTGTTTCACAACAAAGGCCTTAAAGGCCAAGAACATGTTAAAAACTTCATTCTTGAGTTTTAAGAAGTATACCCAAGTTCCTATGGAAAAATCATCAATGAAAGTTAAGAAGTACTTGCAACCAGAGAAAGAAACAATAGCAAGTGGACCACATAAATCACTGTGCACAATATGCAAAGGGGCAGAGGTGTGCCAAGAGGCACGTTTGTCAAAAATATCCCAATGATGTTTTCCGAGTACACATCCGGAGCAAACACCATCTCGGAAAGATACCATAGGAAGACATGTCATCATATTTTATTTACATAGAGTTTGCGATAGTTTAAGTGACCAAATTTCTTATGCCAAAGTTTTCTCACTCCATCATTATGAGCAAAAAAAATGAAGGGAAGACATGATGACCCAAAGTTGTCAAACTTATACAACCTTGTGGAAACATCAGTAATGTCAGTAGCTAAAATATGTCTAGGATCTTTGAGGTCCTTGATTACAACATCATGAGGTGAGAATTCTAGTGTTCTCCCTTCACCTAAATGAATTATCTGATATACAGATAGAAGGGTGTGGGACAAGGTAGGAACACATAATACATCATTAAACTAGCCATTATCTAGATGAATGGTTCCATATCCTACAACACTAAGAGATCTATCATCACCAACATAAATATGTTTGGTGTTACAATCATTTAAAGAAGAGAAGATGCCTTTATTTTTGGCCATGTGGTAAGAAGCTCCATAATCAATGAGCCACTCATGAGAATGAGAAGAAGAAAATACATTTAATGCATAAACAAATCTTGATGCTTGAAAACCACATGCAGAAAGTGCCATTCTTGAAGATGAAGTTGAAGAGTTCTCCAAATTGATGTGGTGCTTCTTCATTGCTACTTCCAAGGCTTCCATATTCTTAAAACATTTGGACTCTACATGGCCATTACGATTACAAAATTTGGAATGTATATCTATTTTCTTCCCTTTGTTTTTATTTTCCTTATCATTTTGGTGAGTTGCTTTTTCAGTTTGTGGCTAAAATTGCTTAAGACCCTTGTGACCAACTATGATACTGACAGTGTGCGGCCTAGAAAATGGACTTCGATGAAGTGTGGGTTTTTGGATGACCTAGAACCATGAGAAATGAAGATCCGAGGATAGAGATACCCTGTAATGCTTGTGACCAGCTGTGATACTAATAGTGTGCGACCTAGCAAATGGACTTCGATGAGAAGGATTTTGAGTAGTTGACCCATAACCGTGATGCTGATTGTTGATGAAGTAGCAGCTGCCTACATAGCTTGGAGTGGGAGGGCACGTCTCCAAATAACCTAAACCGAATGTTGCTATGCTGAAACTGATGAATGTGAAGCAGGTGCCTACTAAACGGGGTTGGAGGGCATGTCTCCAAAGGGAACCCACTCTGAATGCTACTCCAGATTTAGAATGGGCATAACTCGGTCAATATAACTCATAATATTTATTAAAACATGTTTTTCAAAACATAATGATCATTCTGCATCTTCTCATGTCTTTGAAATCGCTATCTGGAGACTCTAGACTCTCAAATTCGTGCTAGAATTGTCCCGTCGTCCCAAAATTTCTAAAAAAATAGCTGATTTTAAATCATCAATAATTCCCTCGTCTAGACTCTGATTGGACCAATTTTTTTTTTAAATAAAATTATTTTTCAAGGGGAGCTCAGATCTATAACCGTTTCTTTGAAATTTCGCACTGAAAAATGCAAAAAATGACAGGAGAGCCACCGTCCACGAATTTTCGTCAGAAAAAATTCTACAACATTGTTGATTTTGAATCAGTGATATCTCCTTCATCTGAACTCCAATTTGGCTGATTTTTTTTTCCAATTTGGGTATTTTTTGGCAAGGAATACATATTTGGTCTTTGTTTTTATAAAATTTTCACAAAATTTTCATATCTGATCTGCAAACTCCCCACCAAAAAATAACATGGATTTCGCTGAAGGTTGCGGCAAAACATTGAAAATGAAATATGATTTAAACCCTCCTTCCCATGGAGGTGTCACCTGAATATGATACAACTAATATGGATCTTGGGGGGAGGCCCCCAAGATCTAAAAAATTGAAGTGGATCTGACAAGATCTGCAAAATTACAATGCCAGAAAAAAAAGAGAGAAGAACACATAGTAAATAAAAGCACAAAGAAGTTTTTTATTAAAACAGATAATAACTGTAGAAGCTACATTGTGGTGGACAATCTGTCCTTTTAAAAAGTGATTCTTTTTATTTATAACCTTTTTCTGAGTTACAATACCATGGTTAGATATCATAGGTGGATACCGTGGGTAGATACCACTTACAATACCGTGTGTGGATGAATACCATGGGTGGATACATACCATGGGTGAATGACTATCATGAATATATGTCACTTACAATACCATGGTAGGATAAATGCCATGGATGGATGAATACCATGGGTGTAGGCCACTTTTCATTTGGATGAGCTAATATGCAAAAATAAATTATGAGTTGGCAAAACTTTAGGAAACTCAAGGGCCAACTGAGTTCAAGAGTACACCCAGGAGTTTAGAAAGAGTTCTTTGTTGTTAGGAGTAAACTTGAATTCCCAAGACACACTCTTGAAATACATTGGGGGTTTACATTTCTATTTTAAACATAATATCCTTATGTTTAACCCAAGCAACTTAGATGAAGTATGTGTGCAAGCCACACATCTTGAAGCAAGGGGAAAGAACATTCAAGAAGAGGGTAGTAAGAAGAAGCCATTCAAGGGTAAGGGAAAAGAGAAGGGAGGAAAATGGAAGGGAAAGAAGAATTAAAGCATTAAGAAAGAAGGGGAGAAAACTACATGAAAACATTGTTCCAAAGAGGGGAATGATGAAGCCCACTGTTGGAAACTACATCATGAGCTAAGGCCTAAGAAACCAAATAACAAGGGGAAACAAAAGATGACTGCCACCACATGACAAGATCTTGGATCCGATTCCAGAGATGAGACCAAGATTGTAGCCATGGTTAACAAAGGAAAAGAAGCCATAGCAAGTACTAGTTCCTCAAATAGTCACAAAAACACTACAAATGAAGACACAGGGATATAATTATTCCATGTGAGAGTGATTTCAAATCGTACAAATATTGATGCATTGTTTGATAGTGGGTCACAAGCAAACCTGATTTCAGAAGACTTGGTCAAAAAGCTTAACCTTGAAAATGTACCACATCATAAACCGTACCCTTTGGCTTGGATAGTTAAGAATGCCAATTTACAGGCTACAAGGAAATGCATATTTCGATTTTCTATTACTGCACTTTTTTTTATAAAGTCGAGGTAGGTGTGGTTCCACTTGACATTTTCGGGATTATCTTGAGAAGTCCATATTTGTATGACAGGAAAGCGGTGTCTTATCTCCATGAGAAAAAATATCATTTTCTTAAGGATGGGGTGGAGTACATTGTGAGAGCTCATCGCAAAAATTTGAATATTTCTTTAGTTGATGCAGGGAAAATGAAGAGGCTAGTTAATGCAAGTAAAACTTTTGTGCTTCTCATGATCAAGAAAAAGGATGATGTTGACTATGAGTCTTTTGAAGGATGTGATGATAAATTAAAATATTAATTGTTTGATGTGGTAAGTCTGCATGGCAAGATGTTTCAAGAACCAAGTGGGTTACCTGCTAAGAGGGGAATTCTGCATGAGATTTAGCTGCAGCAGGATGTTCCACTTCCAAACATTGGTATGTGTCCCATGTCAATTACGGAGAGTTTGGAAATCAAGAATAAAATCCAAGAATTTCTGAAGAATGGTATCATACGCCCATCTACCTCGCCATGTGGTTCACCAATTTTTTTGGTACCAAAGAAGGACGAGACTTGGCGAATGTGCATATATTTTCATGCACTAAATAAAATCACGGTAAATAATTGTTATCGACTCCCACACATTGATGATTTTCTTGATCAGTTAAAGTATGAAAATTATTTCACTAAGCTAGACTTACGAAGTGGTTATCATATATTTAGAATAGTTGAGGACGACATTTGGAAAACTGCATTTAAAACTAGACAAGGATTGTTTGAGTGGATAGCTATGCCATTTGGTCTAACAAATGCTCCAGCTACTTTCATGAGAGTCATGAATGATTTACTAAGACCATTTCTAGATGACTTTGTCATTGTTTACTTAGATGGTATTTTGATATTCAGCAAATCAAGAGATGAACATGTCATGCATGTGAACAAGGTACTTGATGTCTTGAAATAAGAGGTAGATAGAGGGCAATGTTTTTTGTGCCGAGTTCAGTAACCTAAAGGATTTGAGTTCATTAATAGATACAGATTGAGGATTTTCATAATGGGAGGCAAGAGGACCTTCCAAATGTGTTCAAGACATGTGGATTGAAAGGGCTATGTGTGGCCACCATAAAAAAGTGGGTCAACTGTTGTCTTGTTCAAGGTAGATTGATTGTAAAAGGACTAACACCAAGCCCTAGTTGTATTCCTTGTATCAGTGTGATTTTAAAGGACCATGATCCCTAGTACGAGAGCTCTAGCCTATTCCATTATAGTTTGTAATTTAACCAAGAACGATCTAAAAAAATTTAAAAAATTTCATGTGCACTAGTTGATTCCCTAATGTGTGTAGATTTTTTTGTGCAAAGTAGATGTGTTGTGGCACTTGAGTGTGTTTGCATCAAAGATTATAAGACCAAACCCAAATTCTCGTGTGTTGTGGAAATTCAAAATATGCCTTATTCACATAAGAACTACATGTAACTCATCTTATACTACTCATGTCCAATCTCAATTGATCCCACTCAATAAGTTACCAAGATAGGGCTCATCATATCCAACTATGGTCGTAAAACAACAAAGAAACACAGTTTACATCTTGACATGCCATAACACCTCACATGTCTTAAATTCCTTAGAATTGTGTGGCATGTGTTAGCATCCCCTACATTCCTTGACATGCTTTTACAGTTCCAAACACACCCTAGAACTTCCTGACATGCCTTGGTAGTTTAAAATACCTTTGCATTGCCTAGTATATAACCTTGTCAGTCCCTCCTTAACAAACCTATAACTCATTGACACTCCCTATCACACACTCTTATTCATTCATTTCCATTAATTTTGATCTAGTTCTTCCTTGTGTTTACCGAACGCTCCCTATTAACACTCCCTAGCACGCATTGCCACACCCTAACACCCATAACATCTTGGAATGTCACCCTAGCACTCTAGTATTCCTTGGCACTACCTGACATGTCTTTTCACTCTCTCCTTAGCACACCTAGAGCTCATTGAAACTCCTAGTCAAAAACTCTTATTCATTCATTTCCATGCATTTTTACCTAGTTCTCCCTTGTGTTTCCATAGCATTCCTTAACACTCCTTGGCACGTGTTGGTACACCCTAGCACCTAGGACATCTTGGCATGTCGCCCTAGCCTCTAGCATGCCTTAAAAATCCCTAGCATACCTTGTCACTGCCTCCTTAGCACACCTGGAACTCACTGACACTTCCAATCACAAACTCTTATTTTTTAATTTCCATGCATTTTGATGTAGTGTTCCCTTGTGTTTTCCTCACACTCCTAGTTAACACTTCCTTGCATGCGTTGGCACATCTTGGCTGCATGATGCCATAACACTCTAGCATTCCTTAGCACTGTCAAACATGCCTTGTAACTCGTCCTTAGAACACTTGGAATTCGTTGAAACTCCTTGTCATACACTCTTATTCATTCATGTCCATGCATTATGATATAGTTCTCCTTTTTGTTTCTCTAGCACTCCATAACACTCCTTGGCACACATTGGCACACCTTGGAACTTGGCACATCTTGGCATGATTTCCTAGCACTCTATCATGCCTTGGAATTTCCTAGCATACCTGTTCACTCCATCCTTACCACACCTAGAACTTGCTAACACTCCCTATCACACACTCTTATTCATTCGTTTCCATGCAATTGAAACTAGTCCTCCATTATGTTTCCTTGGCACTCCCTATCATGCATTGGCACCAAACCCTAGCACCTAGCACATATTGGAATGCCTAACATGCCTGGGAACTTTCTAGCATGTGTTAGCAATTCCTGCGATTCCCTATACACCTTGGCACTCCCTAGTTTTCATGCCCTCCTATTAGATAACCTTACATTTTTTTCGACTTGGGAACCCAACCAAGTCATTGAAAAAATATTGTTATGTCTAGCACAAGGTATCCCTTTGTTTGAAATTTCCTCGTCCATATCCTTATCACAATCATAGGCTTGCCTCTTGCAAGTCCTATTATGAATTCTCCTAACACACTTTGTCCATGGGACACCTGGAATTCACTAACACTCCCTTGCAAACATCGTTATTCATTTGTTTCCATGCACTTTGAACTAGTCCTCACTTTTTATGACCTAACACTCTGAAACAATCCTTGTCGTGCATTAACCCTAACTGGAATGTGTTAGCACACCTTTTAATTCATTGGGACACCCTAGCACTCCTTAACTATTATGTCCTCATAACCACCCTTATTTTTTTTGACTTGGGAACCCAACCAAGTCCTGCCTCGACTACAACAACTTGACCAAGTTTCATTTACTACAACTAGAATATGCCTTGTTCACCTAAGAATGGCTTATAACTAATTTTAGGCTACTCATGGCCAATATTAACTCATCCCACTTAGCAAGTTACCAAGTCAAGGCTCACTTCCAATCATGACCATAAAACAACTGAGCAACATAGTTTACATCTTGACATGCCAGAACATCTAGAACATCTAACAATCCCTTGCCACTATGTGGCATGTGTTAGCATCCCCCGCATTCCTTGACATGCTTTGGACCTACCTAACGCACCCTACCATTCCCTGACATGCCCTAGAAATCTAGCATGCCTTAGCATTGCCTAGCATATAACCTTGTCATTCCTTCCTTAGCACAGTTGGAACTCACTGACACTCCCTATCACACACTCTATATTTGTTCATTTCCATTCATTTTGAACCATCTCTCCCTTATGTTTTCGTGGCACTCCCTAACACTCCTTAACACACAATGGCACACCATCGAACTCACATATTAGCATTCCCAAGCACACCTTCGCACTCATGCCCTCACAACTAGCCTTACTTGGGAATCTTACATTCCCTGGAACACCTTGACACTCCCTAGCTATCATACTCATATAGATAGCCTTACTTTTTTTGCAACTTGGGAAACCAACCAAGTCATTAGAAAAATAATTTTTTGCCCAACCCAAAGCCTCCCTTTCTCTGAAATTACTTTTTCCACACCTTATCACAACCATAGGCTTCCCTCTTGAACTCCTTGGAACGCACTCTTATTCATTCATTACAAAGATTTTTTACCTAATTATCCATTGTGTTCCCCTGGAACTCCCTAACACTCCTCAACATGCATTGACATTGTTTTCCACATGTTATCACACCTTTTTGTTCCTTGGCATGCCTTGGTACTCCTTAGCTATCATGCCCTTACAACTACCCTTACCTTTTTTTAGACTTTGGAACCCGAGCAAGTCCTTCATTGATTAAAATAGCTTGACCAAGTTACAATTACTACAACTATATTATGCCTTGTTCACCTAAGAACTTCCTATAACTCATCTTAGGCTACTCATTTCCAATCTCAACTCATCCCACTTAACAAGTTACCAAGTCAAGGCTCACATCCAACTGTGGCCATAAAACAACTAAGAAACATAGTTTACATAATGAAATGCCATAAAAACTAGCACGTTTAACACTCCCTTAGCACTATGTGGCATGTGTTAGCATCTCCTACATTTATTGGCATGTTTTTCACTCCCTAACACACCCTAGCACTCCCTGACATTCCCTAACACTCTAGCATGCCTTGGCACTTGCTAACATATAACCTAGTCCCTCCTTAGAAGATTTGGAACTCACCGACACTCCCTATCACACACTCTTATCCATTCATTTCCACACATTTTTAAGTAGTCCTCCCTTGTTTTTATATGGACATAAATAAACTAGTAGGCTTGGCACTCTTCACTTCCCTGAAGCTTTATATAATGAAGCGGACAAGATTGCACTCCAATTGAATGCTAAACCATGAGTACAAATTTCATTTACCATAGGCACCCATTTTTCATGAAACATGGTTCCATCCTTTTTTCCATATAGTTTGGCCAACAACAATATGACTATTCTGAAATGATGCTTCAATCTATCAGTTGGATACACCTTTGATATCATGGTCTTAAAGCTTTTATCATAAAACCACCATTTTTTAGTAGCATGCTAGGACGTACCTCATCCATAGCCCTTTTCACCCATTCCTCAGATAGACTTACTTCATGCTCTGGGAGGAACTTTCTTGACAATATGTTGAAGGTTTGGTAGCCTCTAACTAGGCTTTAGTGTTGGTTTAGGATCCATCTATTGGACAAGTCCACTTGGCCTATGCGCCAGGAGATTACCTCCACACAAGGAAGAACAAGAGATATGGTAGAATCCTATGGAGGCATGATTTGGTCACATTATTGTAAATGCTGATAATGAGGTCATGTTCAGGATCATTGTGGATGAGTTTTGAGAAATCCCTTGAGCTAAGCATTTGATAAAATCTTCCCCACTAGAAAGAATTCTCATTGCTTATCTTGCATTCTATGTCCACCATGATTAAAGGATGATGTTTAGGAATCACCACCTTTGAAGATTTATTTGTTCAAAGTTTATTTGCATTTTTCTTCCTCCCTTTTACTTTCTTATCAATTCTTACACTAACTCAATGCAAGAAGCTTAATGTTGTACAATTTGTTCTACTCTATTCATAGTAAAGATATAGTAAATTTATAATTATACACAATATACTTGTTCTTGATTATGGAACACACTTAGATGATAAAACACACTAGTATTTGACAGAGAATTTGATCTACAGGTTGTTTTACATTACTCTATGTAACAAGCAGTTTAATTGATTATGAAATAAACATCGTGTTTGATTTCACTGTGTATTGGTTTCACTTACCACCTAATGATAACCTGTTGTATAAATGCTACCTGTTATAACTCCATTTCTTACACTATTCACATAATATAATTAATCATCTTAGATTTCTCTTGTTTCCATTATTATAGTAGACTCAACATAAGTAGAACCATAAGCAAACTAGAGTTAAGTTGTTATGAATACTAATGGTAACCACGCTCAAACATATTGACTTGTATTACATAGATCACAAATATTGATCAATACTACTACCTTGTTCTAGTTATATTGAGGGGTATTATTATATAAACCATGTATTAGGGAAATTATTATTATGTGCCCTTAGTGTAATTAGGTTACATGTACTTATTACACTAGATATTGAATATTGATGCATATAACGTAGCAACAATACAACCACTCTACATGCATATTCAGTGGCAATATCAATATGTGTCTAGTTAGCTATCTCTAATTTGAAAGATTCCCCTAACTCTCCCGAAAAAGTGTGCAAGTGAGAGGTTTGAGGCTCTATAAGGAAGGGGATCAACCAGACAACTACCTTCTTGAAATTAGCATCCACCTTACCAATCAATGCACGCATCTCACCCTCTAACATAAGAAGTAATATCAGCATGGCATGAGAGACAATAGGGGGTTTTCAAATCACCTCTACCAACACCATTCTCCATAAATATACGAAGCATCGTACCATCATATAAACATATAGCATGGCCAAGGAAAATGATATTGGTGAAGCAGGCATAGCGGTAATAAACCTTACCAATACCACCCATTCTTAGGACTATAAGACAAATTTAAATTCCACCAAATAGTGAGCACAAAACAACCTTGTATCAAAACCAGGCACCCCCTTGATGACCCCCAAAATGAGGAGCATAAGGACTAAGGATAATGCCTAATGAAAAACGAATTTGATTGATGCACACAAATTTAGAAGAGGAATTATTCAAGGAAAAGGAAGTATAATTCATATGATGTTGAGACTAGACAAGAAGAGGGTATGATTGCATATCTTGATGGTACTATGCCACAAAATCCATGCTTCGCATAGAGTGGATTTCGATGCATTGGTTTTGGCACAAAATTTTTTAGTTCAATCAAACGGTGGCAGGGTAGTGGAAAGTGGATGGGGTTAGGGTTCTAACGATTGAGCTAGATTATTCATGGATTGAAATCCATTCAATTAGTAGGTAAGCATGTCAATTTTCTTTCCTGTATATTAGATTTGGTATGGAGATTCTATCTAAGTGGTTTATACCATCCCTAGGCATACAAATCAGTCAATTATGAGTTGAAAGCACTGAGTTAGTAGAGCTTCACCCCTTCCTGATAGTAAAGTATCAAGATTGGTTAGGATGTTTCCCACACCCCCGGTTGAGTGAATGAGCATCAGCTGGACCATCCAAAGTTATCTATTCTAGTGTCTCTGGAAAGAACTGTGTTGGATTAGGAAAGACATTTGTTGGCTGGGGTATTAGCTAGCCTTCGCCAGCCCACACTGGCCATCCTATTGAACCCCCTATAGGAGGTAGTAGCGATTCTTTCTTGTCATCATACAATTTGATATGCATCATGTTATGTATTTAATACTAGATAATCCCTTTAGATATCATTACTGAATGGACCAACTTCTAGAAAAGCCCTTGAAAGTTGAAATCCCATTAATATTTTTTATGCTGGTTGATAGTTGCTTATCATAGTCCCATCTAACAAGTTTTTAAAGCTAAGATAAACTAGATCAGAATTTATGCCATATACGCATATATGGTACTCCTTTAAACTTATTATATACATATACCTTATTATCCCAATATAGAACCATGTGCTCCATGGCACTGACTTTGTTTGCACTCGCTTAGCCAATCTCTAATCCTGATGGAATGCATATTTTCCTAGTGAATGTCATTCTTTTTTTTCTCCAACGCAGTTGAAGAATGTAAGAAAGCAGTGGCTTTCAGTGTAGGTTACCCATTATGTTTTTGTTATTGTTGTCAAAATATGTCTTATATTTACATAAATGTACTTATAAACAACAAATAAAAAGGTGGAAGCCTATATACAGTGGAGCTTATATTAGTATCCTCTTTTTTAGGACTAGCAATTGGTTGGTCTCTATATCTCCTCAGAAGATAAAAAAGATGCAGATTCATAATTGTATTCAAGTTGCAAGGAAATATTGGAAATGGATTCATATATTTTATACTCAGATCTATTAGGACTCATGTTTGTAACCGAAGTTGAAGAAATGGGTTCCAAAAAGGTCATGGAACTTTGTCAAGGAGGTAGGGACTTGGTTGTAAATACTAAATAGTATGAATTGAAATTGATATGTTAAAATGTTGATTCATTGTCATTTTGTGACCCTAGTTGTAGAGTAAGTTAAATGCTTTTCCTAGGAGTTTTTTTATTTTCTTGGTAATTCAACACTAAAATTTCTTCTAGCTTTATAATTTGAATATCTGGATCTAATGTTTTATGGGAAGGGTCAATATTTATGTGTACAAGATTGAAAAGACCATATGAGTATCATGAATACATTGAAGTCAATGATCAAATTATTTGGTTTTGGTAGGTATTATCACTTTTTCTTTTGTTTTTCATTTGTAATGTAAGTGAAAATCCATGGATGTCCTATGTATCTACAAGCAGAACTTCATTTTACTTTGATGGAAATATTGGGATTCCAATCTTCCATTTTGATTATATTGTTGTCATTAATATCTTGGAATAAATTTTGATTATTTGCTTTCTCTATGCCATAAGTTCATTGTATGTTGTAATATTTGATGAAATATATCATTAATTTGACTTGGAGCTAGTGGCACCTATAAAATTTTGCTAATTAGGTGCCCACATTCTCCCTACTCTTTTGGTTGCAATTTTACTTCTTTTTGGACATGGTTGTTTTTCTTCCTCGAGTTGCCTCATTATTTTATTAATGCCGTTTTTTTCCTCCTTGGGATAAACTTCTTGTACGCGTAGGTTTTGATATGTTGTTGTTCCATTTATGGTGATTAGTTTACTAGTTTTCTAGTTCACTTCAATGGTTATTTATTTCTCATCTTCGTGGGGAATCTTGCCCACACACCCCACCTTTTTATATGGGCTTCTCGTGATGGGTATAATATCTAGCTTGACCCATTTTGTCTTTAGGGAATGTCAATGTAAATTTCAATTTTATTTTTTCCATGGTTTGGTAGCTCACATTGGCCATGTGTGTAATAGGGAACAATCTTCGTGATTTGGGCATGGTCGAATTGCCATCTGGCTCAACATAACAAATTCTAGAAGTCAATAAGATTTATTTATTTTAATTATTAGGAAATCAACTTATTGTGTTTACCTTTTAAATTTTACATATTTGCCATAAATTACTACTAATTATTTAAAATAATTTATTTTTATTTACATAATTTATAAATTTAAATTAAAAATAATTAGTTCAATACCATAATCTCTTCTCCCCACCCCACTTTAATCCATTATATATTGTATATTAAGAATATTAATTCAAATTGTATATTAAGAATCAAAATTTATAGAAAAATAAAACCAAACAAATTTTAATGCTTACACTATAAAAATAAAATAAACTCCATACCTAACCAAAAATTTTAAAAAAATCCATATGCAACCAAAAATAAATAAAAAGAGTTTTAGGCGGAAACCTAACAAAGATTTAAATCTGCTAAAAGGGTTTATGATAACCCTCATCTAGGTTTATGAAAACCCTCTTCTGCGATGTTTTATCCCTGATAATGCACCTCATGAGTGTCGACAATGAACAGAGACGTCAGAAAAAATCTCTGAGACGCTGAAGCTTGTTCATGTCCAGCAGTCACGCGTTCTGGAAAGCCCGACAATGGTTGTGCTTCTCAGGAAGCAAACCACACGGATTGTCACTACCCACACAAACCACCATCAAAGTCCACCTGCTATTTTGAGTTCAACTCCATCAACAGGGTACTCTTCCCATTTATTTCTCTGCTACTGTACCCTGTGGTTATAATATTGTTTGAAAAAATAGAATAGCAATGGAGATTAATCTTAGAATATTGTTTGAAGAAATAGAATAGCAACATAGATTAACTCATCTTTGGATACTTCATTGAGGGTCTATTCCAACCGAGCCACCTGTACAAACCCTCTATCTCCACCGGATCGAGATTCCATTGTAACAGAAGATGGCCCTCTTCCATGATTTCACAGTTGACTCAATCGGTCTAATACAAGGGAATCCACTAGTAGCACCCCAGTCTAGAATTTAACTTTGATGAATGAGCGGGGAGTAAGACGCTGTAGCACGAGAGAGGAGATTCACAACCATGGTTTCGTGAAAGCCCAGAACTTGAAATGATGTTGGTTTTGTTGTTCTTGACATAATATGTTGTATAATGGTTAATGCCCACGAAATCCAGCGACCCTTTCACGCGATTCGACTCTTCTGATCAGAATAAAGGCAGTCAATTGCCAAATCTCTCTCTCATTGACATTGGATAGTCTCCAAAGAACAACGGATCGATGAACCTACAATCACTTATATACGAATTGTTACGAGTATGAGATTTAATGATGGATAATAGAGGTTTAATGTGATCACATGTACCATCCCAACAGGAAATCTTGTGCTCTCTGTGTAGTTGTGACATCGTTAGGGGAATATGACATTGGCTCATACCATATCACAAATCAAAGGCGCTCTCTGAATAGCTGCGATATCGTCAGGGGAATCTGACATTGGCTCATACCATATCACAAATAAAAGGAAACATAAAGGATTACCTGTTTTCACCATTTTTTATTGATGAAAATACAATTATTTAAAACTGGACCCGTTCACTGTCTTTCTTAACTTTCAAGTAAATTAATCCTTATACGAGTAAGGATTTGTCTCTCAAGCCCTTTAGAACATATGAGAGTAGGTTAGGTTATAAAGTACTTGTCCGACAGAGTTATGTCCACTTTCTGAAATCTGAAAGGAGTCTTGTTCGAAAGAGTTGTTTGTAGAAAATGCAAGTATCATCTCCTAAATAACAACCAGCTACTTATAGTTATGATACACTTGTTCGTATTCAACAAACACCTCAATATTATGTTTGTAGGATGTTTGGAATGTGTCAACCACGGAAATAAGGTAAAAAATAAAGCAAATGGAGGGGTAGATGATCGAAACTCACGGAGCGCCAGAGTGTCGGAGACAGCGAGAGTATCTTTGAGAAAAAATGAGATGACGTTGGTTTTGTTATTCTTGACATAATATGTTGTATAATCCTCCTCATGGTAATATGTTGTATGATGTTGTATGTTCTTGTTCTTGA
This sequence comes from Pinus albicaulis, assembly GCA_034641835.2. Taxonomy (NCBI): domain Eukaryota; kingdom Viridiplantae; phylum Streptophyta; class Pinopsida; order Pinales; family Pinaceae; genus Pinus; species Pinus albicaulis. Next base: position 80,863 of record JAXQQM020072082.1, read on the forward strand.
GATACTTTATCAGATATATCATAGTCTCTAGGTTGACACATACTATTCATTTTTGTTTTCATTTGAATTCTTTTCCACATATGCATTATTCATTTCTTGAATTCTCTTCCACATATGCAGTATTCATCTCTTGCACATTATAGTTATGGTCTATTTTTTATTATTTAGCTTAAAAATTTGTATGTTTACTTGTAATTGACAGAATGTAGTTTCTAGAAGGTTGATACTTGAATGATTAATCATTAATGTCTATAGATGCCATTTCTATTTTTATTAATGTACAAATATGTAGATTTTCATATATTTTACAACCAATTTGTCATTCTAGATATTTTTTATGAATATAAATGAAATATAATTTCTCTCTCTCTACACACACACACATAGAGTCATGGGGATTTAGGACTCTCTCAAAGAATCTCTCACTCCTCCAACCTTGGATGTGCCCTTTATTATGTGGTTTTGATATTTCATATTAAAAATATTAACTATTTAATGTATTATAATAGCTATAATATTGTATGTGGAGTTTTATAACAAGTCTATCTTTTATGCATTTCTTCAACCTCAAAATAATATTATAGCCTTACTTCAATACGCAAGATGTTGTATCCTTAATCCAAGATATAGCACTTTGATTAAAAAATTGATTTTATATTGTGCTTAAAAAGGAATTATATTGACAAAGGTGGTTAGGAGGATAGACTCTTGAAATTTGTGATAGTTGATTGTGATAAATTTAAATTCAAATATTATTCAATGTTTTTGATAATATCTTCTCAGTATTTTTCTTATATAAATAAATTCTTATTGATGCATAGTTCATGAGTGTCTAAGAGACATGATTATCACAAAATCACCATGACCTTGCATAAGTAGTGATTTAAATATGATTACTATTCATTATGTGCATCAAATGGAGAGGAGACAAGAGGAAGGGGTGGGAAGATGGCTAGGAGTATTGTAGAGGAGGGAGGTGTGTGGCCACCAAGTGTAGCGTTTAATGTCGGTTGATAGTAATTTATTTTGAGGGAGGTGTATGTGCCAAAAGGGATTGGGAGATCTGTGAAGGAGGGGAAGGAGCTCTCTCCTATTGACAATTCAAGAACCTATGTTTCTTCTATGTAAGGCCAATTATACTCCTTATGGGTGGTTGTGGCTATCTTGGGATGAAGGTCTAGATCATATATGAACCTTCTATATATATATTTACAATCATCATCATAATACCATTTGTTAATCGTTCTACAGATTAGGGGGCATGTGAGTCATCGTGAATGAAGGTTATGAAGGAAGAAATCTTTCATAGCTTCCCAAATGATATGTGTCCCTGATGATGGGTGGTGAGACCACTCAAAATGTAAGAGATTAGTAAATCTGCACACAACATTTATCTATAATCTTACATAAACTAGATTTAGAGAAGTTGTGGGTGGAGTGAAGAAATGAAGAAGTTGTTGATGAAGTCGATTTTCATAGGTGGGGGAAAACAATACTCAAAATTGAATGTGATGTAAGGTAAGGAGAATATTGTGTTGATAGTGCACAACATTGTATTCATCATACCGGGAGTTCCTTGACCTCTTGAAAGGTTTACCATTTCCATTTTGATCAGAGGGAGCCTTCCTCTTTCCTTTGAACTTGTTGTTCCTTTGATTTCCATTCCCTCTAAAGTTTTTATTCTTGTTGTAGTCATCATATTAGAGAGAGTCCCATTTATTGGGGCATTCTCTTGCATAGTGACCAAACTTTTTACAATTGTAGCATCTTTCCTTTCTTCCTTTGGGACCGCTCTTCAATGAATTTGATTTCTCGATCCAACATTTTTCTTTTTCTTTTCATGAGCGGTGAAGGCAGTAGGGTCACTTCCATTCCCATTTGAGGGATGGTCTCTCTCCATCATCCTTGTCTCCTCTTGAGTGCATCTCATCAAAAATTAATCAAAATCAGGAATTATATTATTATTGAGAATAATGGTATTAAATACATACCATGGTCGGTAAAGTCCACCAAGAGAAATGAGAGTGAGCTCTCGGTCAGCTATGAGCTCTCCAGTAGCTAAGCGATCATTCTTGATTTCAGTGAGCCTCATGAAATATGATTGGATGGAATCTCCCTTGTCCATCTTAATGTTCTTCAAATTGTTCTTCAAAAAGAGAATTTGATTAGCATTGCTAGCCCTAAACATGCCTACCAACTTATCATACATATCCTTAGATGTTCCCAACTCGGAGATATAAGAAACCAAGTGATTTTGAGTAGAATCCTTGATGAGTGCACATTTTTGCAAATGGCCATCATAAAGACTTCTAGCCAGCCCATGAATATATCTCCAAAACTGAAACACTTCCCTTGCAACTATCTGGGAGCATACAGTACTGGTTCTACTACCTCAAATTTAATTCAAGTGTTGTAGGATAAGGTTGAGTCTTTGTCATAAGAAGAAACTCATCCTCATAACTTTTATTTCTGCATGAAAACATAGTGTTGGAATCCTCAATTCAAGGACATCCTCAATTCCCTATGCACAAACAGGATCCAAAGGTCTTTGTCACACCCCACATTTATGGGTGTGCAACCCAACACAAATTCCATCATACTTAAAAACTAAGATAACTTTTGAGTGCACATTTTTGCGAATGGCTATCATCATACTTCCAGCCCATGAATATCTCTCCAAAACTGAAATGCTTCCCTTGCAACTACCTGGGCGCATACAGTAATGGTAATACTACCTCAAATTTAATTCACGTGTTGTAGGATTAGGTTGAGTCTTTTTCATAGGATTGAGTCTTTTTCATAGGAAGATAATGTTCTCATAACTTTTGTCTCTGCGTGAGAACATGGTGCTAGAATCCTCAATTCCCTATGCACGAACAAGGTCCAAATTTTTCACACCCCACATTGATGGGTGTGCAACCCACCGCAAATTCCATCATACATCAAAACTAAGATAACTTCTGAGTGCACATTTTTACTGGAATCCTCAATTCAAGGACATCCTCAATTCCTTCTGCATGAACATGGTCTAGAGATCTTTGTCACACCCCACATTGATGGGTGTGCAACCCAAAACAAATTCCATCATACTTCAAATCTAAGATAACTTTTGAGTGCACATTTTTGCAAATGGCCATCATAAAGACTTCCAACCCATGAATATCCCTCCAAAACTGAAATTATTCCCTTAAAAGTATCCGAGAGCATAGAGTATTGGTTATACTGCCTCAAATTTAATTCAAGTGTTGTAGGATAAGGTCGAGTCTTTGTCATAGGAAAATACTCATCCTCATAAATTTTGTCGATGCATGAAAACATGGTGTTGGAATCCTCAATTCAAGGAAATCCTCAATTCCTTGTGCACGAACATGGTGCAGAGATCTTTGTGACAACTGACATTGATGGGTGTGAAACCCAACACAAATTCCATCCTGCATCAAAATTGAGATAACTTCTGAGTGCACATAGTGCTGGAATCCTCAATTCAAGGAAATTCTCAATTCGCTATGCACGAATAGGGTCTAGAGCTATTTGTGACGCCCCACATTGATGGTTGTGCAACCTAGCACGAATTCTATCATACTTCAAAATTGAGATAACTTCTGAGTGCACATTTTTGCAAATGGCAATCATAAAGACTTCCAACCCATGAATATCTCTCTAAAACTGAAATGCTTCCCTTACAACTATCTGGGAGCATACATTACTAGTTCTGCTGCCTCAAATTTAATTCAAATGTTGTAGGATAAGATCGAGCCTTTGTCATAGGAAGAAACTCATTCTCATAAATTTTGTCTCTATATGATAACATAGAACTAGAATCCTCAATTCCCTGTGTATGAACAGGGTCCAAAGATCTTTGTTATGCCCCACATTGATGGATGTTCAACCCAGCATAAATTCCATCATACTTCAAAACTGAGATAACATCTAAGTGCACATTTTTTAAAATGGCCATCATAAAAAATTCCAGCCGATGAATATCTCTCCAAAACTACAATGCTTCCCTTGCAACTATCTGGGAGCATACAATACTTGTTTTGCTTCCTCAAATTTAATTCAAGTGTTGTAGGATAAGGTCGAGCCTTTTTCATAGGAAGAAACTCATCCTCATAAATTTTGTCTCTGTGTTAAAACAATGCTGGAATGAATATGATTAGCCTTAGCATCATCTACCAGTGCCTCACTAACTATGTCATTTTTTTCTCCCCACTCTTATTGAAATTCAAAATGGATTTCTTGTCTACTACTCCCTAAAAGATATTGAGATGAATTAACCACAAGTGTTTGCTTCAGTCTTGCGGGAAAATTCAACTATATTGTTTCTATCAGACCATTCTCCCCTTTTTCTAACATTCACTTGTTCACTATTTAACTTTACAAGAGTAACCTCAAGTTGGAGTGGTGTCTAAATGTGGATCTAGACATAAGGAAGTGACTCATTTTTCAATGATCAATCCGAATTTCTACCAAAAGATGTCCAGGATAAGGCCGTTCACCATAATTCTTGACCCTCATTTTTATCCTTCTTTATTTTCCATGAACTTTTGTATCATAATAGTTGTAGGCGTTATAAATGGGATAGCCACTGAAACACACCACATATTATTTGAGACTGTTTTCCTTGATAAAAGAATCTAGATCTCATTCTACATCAGGCTTGTCATGGTATCTTCCCTTTGGATCTGCAATACCCTCTCCAAATGTACCAGTAGTGTTGTCTCTTTCCAATTATATGTTTCCTTCTCCATCTAAGATAACAACAACTTCTTCAAATTATGGCCTCAAAGATTCCTTTGTAAGCTTATAAACAAATTTGATTTTTCTTTCTTTCATCAAATGTACCATGTAGTGTTGACTCCTCTCTCCACTTACCCTTTTCCAACCCTTTCAACCACCATGATTTAAGAAATATGTCAAACCATGAAGTAAACTTTAAATCTACACTTAAAGCATTGCCACAATATTCTCTCTTCTTATGCCACTGAATTCGGCTGCTTTATATTTTGGAATCAATTTTCATATTATTTTTTTTATTTTGACCTTGTGACATCTTACATAATTTATGTAACTCATGATTTTTCTGGAGTACCCATAATTGTGTATGAAAACTCATTGTGGGTACTCATGAGAAATCATGAGTTACATAAATTACTAAAATTATTGAGTGCCCTTTTTAGCTCCCTGCTCTTATTGAAATTAAAAATGGATTTCTTGTCTGCTACTCCCTCAAAGATGCTGAGATGAATTAACCACAAGTGTTTGCTTCAGTCCTGCCAGAAAATTCAACTATATTGTTTCTGTCTTACCATTCTCACTACTTTCTAATATTCAGTTATTCATTGTTGAGTTCACTATTTAACTTTACAAGGGTAACCTCAAGCTGGAGTGGTGTCTGAATGTGGATGTGGGCATAAGGCAATAAATAATTTTTCAACAATCAAACTGAATTTATATCAAAATATGTCTAGGACAGGGCCATTCACCATAATTGTCGACCCTCATTTTTAGCCTACTTTATTTTTCCATGAACTTGTTTATCATAATAGTTGTAGGCGTTATAAATGGGATAACCACTGAAACACATCACATATGATTTGAGATTGTTTTTCTTGAGAACAATGACTATATCTCATTCT